>BDGG01000004.1:228056-255783 GCA_001949185.1 Ramazzottius varieornatus
TATTTCACATGTACGTCTCACTGATTGACAGACTGATTCACGTGTACGATTGAGTGGTGGATCGTACATACCGGGGATCACAGATCTTATCAGCTGATCTTCCCCAGTAGCGGGATGATCAGGAGCCCATCTCAACCTTCTGAAACGGCAAGTTACTTTCAAAAACTGATCCAAGACTTATGGCCATTGAAGATTTCATAAAAATTGGACGATGAAGCGGCCAGGAGGCCAAAAGTACCACCCACGGGCAGATGAAACAAAGCTTAATTTAGTATTCAGCTATGTACGAGTGATATTTTCCTCGTACTGCGAGATATTTTCCCACTAATGTTCCGTTTTCGGCTGTTTACCATGATCACTTCTCTCGGACTTTTTTACGGTGTTTTACGGATGGGCCAAACTGAGCGCTTGTTTTCCAGATTTGCTTCTTCGAAGGTGAGCGGATTATGATGTCATTCGAAACAATGAGTAAGGACTGACGGAGACGGTGACATACCTCAAGGTATTCCATGACGAGACAGAGATGTTTCTTTGTCTCGAACGAGCAGAACATGCCCACGACGAAAGGATTGTCGGAGAATGAGAGAATGTCTCGTTCGGCGAAAACCTGTTCCACCTATTCAAATCATATACAAAACACTTGAGTCAACTCGCGCGTCGGTTATGGACGGTTGTAATTTACCTGATTTCTTAGTACAAGATTAGCTTTGTTTAGTTTCTTCATGGCGAATCGTTGGCGGGTTTCCTTGTGTCGGACGAGATAGACGGCTCCGTACGCGCCATTGCTGATTAGCTTGACCAGCTCAAAGTCATTCTCGGAGGGGAGCTGTTTGACACTTGGCTTGTCCTCATTATTCAGCAGCCGTTCCTTATCAACTTCGGCGGCATCACACTCCAGTTCCTGCCGCAGCTCGGTAATGCGATCACGGTTGAGGCCCAGCTTACTAATGATGTACTGAGGAATGTCAGAGTGAATCACATCCTGCTTATCCTTCACTTGCCCTTCCGCTGCTTCCAGTAAACTGCAACACAACACCACAGTCAAAATCATTCATTACAGCTCTCCCTTAAACAAACGCCACACGATTCCACACTATCCACAATAGTTGAAACATGGGGTGCATATCAACACAATGGCGGGAAATCATCCAATTACGGCCGAAAACTTTCACCCCGCACCCCCGGTTCAAATCCCCGACGACATACCACAAAAAGTCCCGCAGGACCGTAACCTACTATATTCCCTCGATAGTTCTGCGAACCACGTCATCATGCCAGAGAATAAAACCCGCACTGATGTCACGGATTGTCGCCTGTCACTGCTCCTGATTGGCGGGTAACCCTTGATTGAAGGTAAAAATGTTTTCTTTGCCCCGCCGGGTGATATTTACCAGGACAGTCACGTGATTCGCAGAACTATCGAGAGAATACAATATGTTCCACTGAAGCAGGGCAATTTACCAGAACCCGATATAGGAAGTAGGCAAATAAACCAGACCAGATCGTTGCGCAAAGCGGCGCACGTTTGCATTGCCATTGGCTGAGGTATGCGCCACTTGGTCAAAACGATCTGCTCGGGTGCCACGTCCCATATTTGTTGATGAGACTTTTTGTTGGACGGTGGAGCATTAAAACGGTATACAGTATGTGCACCTGTAAAACTCTTCAGGGTTGAATTCGAGGCATTCTAGGAGTCTGGCAGGTCGAGCGATGATGAGAAGAAGGTTCTTAACAAGCTGCGTGATGCAAGCGACGCTGGACGGGGACTTGTCCTTGACCTGACTCGTCAGTTTCTCCAGCTGCTCCGACATTTCGTAAAAGTAGGCGCAGGACAGGTGATTCTCTTGTGACTTCAACAGGCAGTCTTGGGCCAGTTCAATCAGTTGATGATGCACGAAGCGCGCTATGCAGTCGGAGTTGATGTCGCCTTCCGGTTCCAACTTGTTGCCGTCGATAAACTTGGCCAAGCGCTCTTCCATCTGCACTTTGGCATTGGGAAAGCGCTCACGATAAATACTGTTCATAAAGACCAACTCATTATCACAGGGGTTGGGAGATCGCGGCGGACTGAGGGATCGTGAACGTGGCCGGAATGACTGACTAGACTGTAACTGCAACTGCTGGAGAGGTGTTAGACGACCCCCTTCACACACCGTCTGCGAGGAATTCGACAAGGACGAAGCCAGTTCGGGCTGGTGGAGACCTCCCGGACCAACGCCATAACCGCCTTCCACTTCCGCAAATCCATGCATTCCTCCCAAAATCTGTACAGACAAAAAGAACCGTCAGCAAACTTTTCAGGAAACTTCATCCTCCCCACCCGGCCCTACGTTTGGGCTGCTCTCACCAAAACACCATACAAGCCGTACATTGTGACCGCACACAGTGAATGTAAAATTCCGGCGAACCAAAACTTCTTACGGTCTGCTCGATGTGGGGAAGACTACTTATTTTCGATGCAGAGATTCAAAAACAACGTACTTGGTGCAGTCGTTCTTGTGAAGAGCTTTGTGAAGATATGGTGGAACTCCCGGGTGTGTTAGTTCCGTATCCCGAAGACGGTAGTGAAGTCATGGACCATCGTCTGCCGTCTTGGACGCGTTGAAGAATTTTGGAGAAGGGGCAGGCAGGTTCCTTCATGGCCATTTCCGATGGACACGAAGCCTGATGATTATAGGGCGAATGGCTGCGCTGCTGGACTGTTTGGCTGTACGACCCGGAGGCGTTGAGGTAAGTCGGCATCGCGCGGAACGACTTACTGTGCTTCCTTCTGCTGCAAGGTGAAAAATCAATCCAACGTTACCAAAGTCATATTTTTTTACAACTGGTATAAGCGTTGTTTTTCTAATATAATTACGCTTTTTTTTATAAGGTACTGCCACGTACGTATTGTTACAAACTGGAATTTTTCTGCGATATTTTCAATGAGTAAGCCCCACAGTCCTTCTCGATAGACTTCATGTTGAACAATTATTGATCGGTCTGATCTTTTTACCTAGGATTGTTTGGTATGATCGATCGTTGTGTCTGGATAATCGGTGGGTGGTAGAAAGAGTTTGAGGGTGAAGTGGAAAACGTCGACAGCGAAGGTGCCGACTTGCCCAGACCGGCTCTTCTAATCGCCAGTAAATTCGTTTGGGGCATTTCGTTGATGGACCACTGGAAGGCGGCCAGCTGGTGTCCGTGATGGCCACTTTGGACGACGACCGAGTCTCTTCTGGCTCGCGCACGGTGATCTTCAGATATGGTCCGGTGTAGTGAGCGGGCCGAGTGGTACAGAGTCAGCAACGAAGGCTCATGTTGCGAGGACTGGGACGAATGCACGGAGGAATGGCAATCAGAGGATACGCGACGAATCTCGGGGGACAGTGGAATGGATGAGGTCGAGCCGCATTCGGATTCGGGCCTGTCGGACGCATCGTAGGCTTCCACCGCATCTGCGAAAGAAAGATGGTCGAGTCTATTGACGAGGTTATACGGTCTAACCTTGTTTAGAATTGCCCCGCGGAGAACATTAGAGCAGACAAAATGCTTGTTTATACCCGGAAAGAGTTTTCCATCATTACCAGAATCGATAGTGAATTTTCACTCGTATATCAATGAACGACGACCAAAACTAGTCCCATGAAGTACCAGAGGCGAAAATTCAGCAACACATTCAGCTTAGTCAAAATATGGCGGCGCATTCGTGAAGCGTTTCCCCGGTGGAAAAAATTGACAACCGTCCCCGCGAGATTTCAGGGATCGGATAGACAACGGAAAAACGGAGGAAAATTAAAGCATCAAAACGAAACCATCAAGTTCTTTGCATGTTTTTCCGGGTCGCACGTTCCACATGAGCAACTGACAATTTAAGGTGTGAACGGATAATCAAGCTCGCGTCTTCGATCGAGCAATTTGAAGCCGTCTATTCAGAGGCAAGTAACGAATACAGGTGCAGAGGGAAAACACGGGACTCTAACAAAGGCACCTACCCAGAAATCTGCGGCAGTCCTGCGCCGAATGTATACCGAAGGTATTCCTCAAATCAGCTTCGGTAATAGCCCGCAATTCTTCCAGCGTCAGCGTGGGTGGGAAAGCCCTGAGGTATTTGGCTAATCGGTATTCTTCCAGCATCCCGCGCATGTCGACAATTACGGGCGCTGACGCCATCATCGCCGTTGTGGCCTTGCTGCTGTAATCAAAACATGTGCCGGAAGAGGCACTCGCCAACCGCGGACTGCCGCTGCCGTTCCCTCTCCCATGCTGTGAAGTCATATTACCCAAATCAACCCGCGCAGCAACCAATCTCAAAGAATCTCAACGTCCATCTTCCGTTGTAGCCATTATACTTCCCTGTGATGAAAAACATGATCTTAGCGGTCGCTCGAGGTGAAAACAGAGGGTGTAAAAACGAAGTGAGGAGAGCTTACGTGGAAATGTTGGTGAAGTGATGTTAGACACACACACGAACACACGCTGAGTCTTCACAATACGATCGAATACCAATGTTGTACTGAGGAAAAGTCTCCCTTAACCGTCTCTTGGCTCTTGGCTGGAGACGAGTGGTGCATTTTGAGTTCGGTGGATGTGTGGCAGCTGTTGGCAAGAGCGGCGCAGTAGATGTAGATGAGGAATCCAATCAAGCTCTTCCTGCCAAAGGACGCAACAAGCAGAAATTCGATAAAGGCAACATTCCAACAGTGATTCCGTTTGGCATTAATCACTCCAGGGCTGCTCTGGGCTGCTGTACAGTCGACAGTGTTTCCAGTTAGAGTTCAGACTTCAGACTGTGCTGGTACTTATAAATATACGTAAACGCCACCGTCGCCCAGCCTTTTCATTCCATCTCAATGGCACTCTAAACAGTCTTCCTTCCAGCTGTAAACGAGCCTTTCAGCGCAAATCACTAACAACACTGGGCGCTGTGAAAACATCAGCTGACTGCTGATTCGATACTCGCCGTTAGTAGAACCAAATAGAAACCACGGCTCTTGTCACTAGCATCCACCAGCTCAACTTACGCTATTTCTATCCATGCAACCCATACATGGCTGAACAAGCCAACCTTGAATCAAGAATCAATAATCCAAAGCCACATGGAACATGACCGGTTTAAAACGGGCAACTAACGTCGTCGCAGCCGCTCATACTGATGGAATGAAAGAGCCGGTTTCTATTGGAGCGAGCTATTCTTCTTTGAAATCAGCTGTACAGATTCGATTCGATCCCGATCAAACCAATCAAAGAGCAGTTCAAGCTTCTAGCGTACAACAGCACAGTTTAATGAGTCTATTCTGTTTAATTTTCTCACCAGGTATCAGCACCGTTTATGGACGATCGTCGGTGTGTGGAACTCCACCAGGAACGCCATCCATCCATAATTCAACAAAGGTAAGACGGACAAACGTAAAGATTGATCGAGCTATTTTCGGTCCAGGCGCAATCAAACCACGCTGCCGTCGACGGAATGATGCAATGTTTCCAGTGAGCGTAATCGTTGGACGTCGTCGTCGTGGGCTAAAATGGGCAACAGAAAGTGCGAGATAGCTTTTGACACATGGCACAGCCGATGATAATAATTCCGCAGAGTTGCTGAGGCCTAGTTCATATCCATATCTCGCACACTCGTAGTGTAGGTACTACTGTTGTAGTCATCAATCCTGGCTTACTTGGCCAGCATGTCCCCAATATCACATTCCGCCAAAGATTACTCAGTGTGGGTTCTGCAAAACTTGATGACTTGATCTATCCACCTTATTACGAGTCAAAGAGAAACTCTGAGCAAATTCCAGCACAGATTTAGAGTTACTGTTTCGCAGACTGCTCTTTCTGCGAAGTGTGAAACAGCTGTCAAAATGAACAGCTGCAGTAATGTGGCTACGATGAACTCACCCCAATCAAACCAACACGTATGCGCGTTTTGGCAGGTAGTATACTTTATCTGCCCGGCTGCTTGCCATTCATAGTGCAAAAGGGATTATGGTTGGTCGAGCGGTACATTTTTAGCAGCAGAATTTGAATGATGTTCCGACACGCAGATGCCTTTGTTGCATCACTTGCACGTATTGTGCAGGGTGCAGCACCTACTTCCGCTACGAACCAAGGTCAAAGGTTAGCAAGCATCCAAAGCAGATGGACCTTTGACCAGCGCATGTCCAATTCAGTAAGAAGGACGCCTGCTTTTCTTTGCCTCTCGATAATAACTCACGGACTGCCTTTGCAGTCTTCATTTCTGTCGGAATGTTTTATGAGCAGCATAATGCAATCTTTTTTCGTGATAATGTCTTTTAGAAGGGCATCCAACGAGGAGGTCCAAAGTTTAGACTTTTTCCAAATCGGTTCCACTCAGACCAGTTGCGTTGTCCGCATTACTTGGAACACTTTGAAAACTGGATTTTACAGTGCTTGTATGTATATACTTTGTATAGCATGGAAAATTGGAAATGGATGTATGGTTGAACATGGCGGAAGTAAAAAATCGCAAAGTATTCGTGGAACCAGAAAACACCAACAGACTACTGCAACTCTAGGCTCTAGCGCAAGCTACTCGTACAGTCAAGAGGTTTGTTTAGCAGACATTGCTGACTTGATCAAACAATGTACGATGACGATACAGCGAAGAGATACTTTGGACCAACAATTTGATCAGTTACTCGTTTGCTACGGGGTTGACTAGACTTTGTCGTACTTGTCCGAACTGCGCTTTTGTCAAACACAAATAAAAATGAGAATTTGAAGACCACCGCTTACCGGTCCCGCACTGTTCGCAGAGACCGGTACTGGACCTTGAGTCAGAGTGTTGTTAGGTCGGTAATGTCATGAGGTGTACGTATATGTGTCTAACAATTCAGGGACTGAAGAGCACCCGATCCCGACCGAGATCGCGATTCAAGACCCGAAACTCGAGAAAGTCGTGGGACCTTGACTAAACCACATTGGTGTTTTATTCCACTTTCCTATCAACGTGCTGTCGACTGTTCCAAGTGAAAAGACTTTTCAAAATATGCTCTGTTAATCAGCTTAGCATAGTGAACAAACAGTTGATCGTGTTTTCGTCATAGGCGGCTTGGCGACCGGGTGGGGATCTTTTTGTTCGTGAGGAATCTACAGTAAAAAAGCTGAAAAAAGATCCATCCACCTTTTAAACTACTCAGAACGAGAGGTCCTCCTACCTGAGCAGCAACGATATCTTGCTCGAAATCGGCTCGACCAAGGCGTAGGCCTAGCACTGTAGCTGTAATCTTGCGGAATAGCGCGTGGACGCCATCTCCCGACTGAGCGGATACCAGGGCGATTTCCGCTATAGAAGTCTTCTCTGTGAACTCTCTTATTTTTTCCTGTTTCACTGCACGGATGTGCTGCATGTCCGCTAGAAACGTCACCGGTCTCGTATCGACTGTCACAGAAAAACCGTCACGGAAAAAACGTCTGGCCTACATTTGTTCCCGACTAAGGCCAAGAAGGGTTCGGTTTTGCCAGTCATCAATTTATCCCCCGGTTCCGCGAAGGTGGTCTGTTCGGTGAGAATATAATTGCTGGCTGTGTACCAGTCGTTGAGCTTCATGAAAGACGCGTTGTTCGTGATGTCGTACATGAACATTAGAACCTGAATAAAAGCAGGACGTATCGACTGATCACCGGGCTCGAAACTTACACGGCACACCCATGTGCCACTCGGGTCCCTTGCTATGTTGCGCAAACACGGGATCTTACATGAGCTTCATGAAGGTAACTTCTCAGCATTGGGCTTGCCAGCGTGCCCGATCCACCAGTGTCCCAGATGTGCAGACTGACGTCCACATGACCTACAGCACAATCTGTGAAGCAGGTTACCGGATCGTTCAAAGGTGGAACGGAAAGTCAGATATGCATATTCCAGAAGTTCAAAACTATCTATATCCGTTCGGAGTCCTGCAATCTCTGCCCGAAGGAATTGTGGGTTCGGTCTGCGCCACATCAGCGTACCTGGAAAAGTTAAACGTTTCCTGTGGAACTCCACGCCGCTCGTCTGGATCGAGTCGCAGCTGAAACGATCTTCTAAGAACCTTTGGATCAGGGAGCTCTACAAAAAAGCGCCGCAAATTTTTGTGAGGACGATATGTACCGGAAACCGTACGTGGAAGGACAGAGCCCAACTGTACTGCTGAGCGAATGGAGTAAAACCTTACCTTGCCAACTCCCGGTTCTCCTAATATCACAATCTTGAGCACCGGTTCCGACTGAGATTCTCCGGGACGGTCGTAAGAGTCGAACCCATCCATCTCGGTATAATTGCAGGCGGTTATGTCAGCCGGCTTTCCAAACTGGACATGGCTATTTTGATCACCTTGGACGAGGTTAACCTAAGAGTGGAGCACGTAAGGGACATAACATTACTGTAGTTGAAGGAACCCGCAATTCACTCGAAAGTAAGATTTATCCTACAGAGACGACAAAAAAATACGTCGGGTCTGTGTACGATTCGAACACTGTTTCCTGCGAAGTAACTTGTTAAGAAATAGTCGAACAACTGCAGCTGCACTACATATGGTTTTCTGCGTTGCAGTCCCACTGACTATGGTTCTGTGGGAATACGTCGTTGCGGTGAAGCTTGTTATGGAATTAAATATAACCGCGTCCGGGTTAGTATTCTTCCAGGTAAGCCACCTGTACGGCAGAGCGTGCGCATTTCATTCGTGTTGCCAACAAAGTAATCGATAGCGAGCTGCGTGTATAGCAGATTAGCATCTCTGGATAAAGTGTAATCAGCAAGCGGGGTGCTCCGCACCTGGTCCCATACAGCACTCAACTTTGTGCGGAATGGGCACCACCCATGAAAAGTCCTTGTACGTATGCGCCTTTGTGCACACGTACAAGAACTCAAATGCAGGAGCTTCCTTCCTCATCCTGCTCGTTCGACATTGGATCAACCGACAGACATACCAGTATGCTCAAATTATCAGGTGTGGAAGTAAGACTTGTCCCCCCCTAAAACACTTTAACTATAATTCATAGTTCTGCTCCCCCCTTCCTTTCGTTCCAAACACTTTTTTCTGTCAGTCCACCAACTCCCGTCCCTTGTTTGACACTTTATTATTGATTCAAGTTTCTCAACTCTGAGGTACGACAGGAATTATCAGATACTTTGGTTGAATAATGGATAACTGAAATTTCGGAGGTTTTGGTGTAGGAATTTAATCGAGGCACGAACCTATCTCGCACCGTCGACAATATCAGATCCGTGTTTGACGTTGAAACTTCTAACGCTTTTACTGTGGGTGATTGGTTCGATCGGGTTCGTTCTGAAGATGTTTCGTTCAAAAGTTTCCCTTACGGAAGACTGAAATCAAAAGTGAACGACAATGTACTGACCGATCATTTCACACCCGATTCTTCCCAAACTATTGTGTAATTCCCACAAGACGAAGGTGTGCTTCCCTTAAGTTTCGCTGTGAATTCAAACGGAACGGGGAAGGCGAAAAAACAAGAGAAGTGAACACCCTACTTCGCGTACCTGAAAAAGAAACGCAGAGTTCGGCCTTTTCCCTCTTTCGGTTGCAAACAAGAACGAACCACATCGCTACCGGTAACAACGCGGTCACTTCATAGAAGATAACTAAGCGAGAAATCGTGCGTTTTGACAGAGGTTAACCACCACAGAAAAGTTCGAACCGTGAGGGGCACTAAAAGAGGCACCATGATAACATTATGATGGCCATCTCACACTCCCGACAGCCATAGATCTCTCTCACGCCGCAATGCGATAATGGTAGTCTGGATCTCTCTGGAAGAAGGATTATTCACAGAAAACCTTCTCGTTCAACAGACGAAACTAATGCACGGACTCGACCCACCACTGTAGCCATGCTGCTAAAATCGGTTCAAAAACTGTGTTTGAACGACATTTGCACAGACAACGAAAACTACACGATGCCGTTCTGAACTTCAAAAGATGAACAAAACACTTCATTGTTCACATCCAAAAGAAATCTTCTAAAAAGGGATCCATAAAAATACAGCGACCATTTTTCGAGCTCGTGGGGGTATCCTATGTCACCTGCTTCTTGACCGTTTTCCGTGTTCGCGAAAAAACTCCACAGCTACGGATAATCTTTCGATCCACACATCGCCTCGAAATTAGTTAGGACAAAGATTTTTATACATGCGGCAAAGATAACTTGAAGTTTGTTCGGACCCGAAAGCAGATTTCGAGCTTCTCGTGGACCACGATATATACTGGGAAACTCGGAAAACTGCCTTTCACTGAACCACTGTGAAGTGCGAGCCTCAAATCTGGTCTTTCCGGCTCGCAAAAGGTGAGCCAAGTTATTTTTCACACGCCAAAACAGATTCCGTCTGGAAAACGGGCGCTTCTAAGTTTCTGGATAGCGTTTTTTGATGCTCAGTTTTCGGTCCTCCTTCCTTTCGTTTTGCAAAAAATCCCAAATTTGCTTTTCATTCTGCTCATCGTACGCATGTCTCAAACTATAAAACAGGGCCCACATTGTACACGGAAAAAATCGGGAATTAACTGTGTGAAATTGAAATTTTGTCGGAAGCTCAGGTGGGAGGGATCAACTTGGCTGGAAAAGACTGTATCAGCTGCTCAACAACTAGGATTTTCTCCAGCCGGATAGAAGATTTTTGCCGGAAGTGAGTTTGAAAAGTGTCGTTGCAGAGTTTATTTTTCCTCCGCCCCCAGGCTTTTGCAGCAATGGAACTGTAAGGAACAGATTTGTTCGCTTACTTTGATAGCCAGATCGTGGCTATTTTCTACGAAAACTCTTCATCACGAAGCAAGTTAAAAGTTGGACGGATAGGGAATCGAACCCCCGCATGCTGCTTACATGGCGAGCACTCGCACCACTGGGCCATCCATTCTTACCTAGGCGCCTTTCGCGCACTAGGTCAATCAATCCTTACAGAACGTAATGTCTCCCGAAAAATCTCGGGAGTGCCGTGCAAGTATGGGTGTACGAGTTGATCTAAAAGTCTGAGATATGGCGTGAAAAAAACTTACTTCGGCAGAGGACAAGGGGACAAGTCATACTTCCGCACCTGATGATTCCGGCATTATAGTGCGACGGAGATCAACAAAACCGAATATCGTGGTACTCGTAATGACGATTGTTTCGACTGAGCATGCATGTAACAGAAGAAATACGTTTAGTGTGCCATGTGTGTGCTGTGTCGCGGGCTGGTACATCTTTCAAAATTAAATTGAGCTACTTCTGCGACTTCCGCGAAAACTGAACTCTAGCCGAATTATGTCAACTTGGGTGGCGCTAAAGTACTCTGAGCAAGGCCCATAAAAACGGATTGATCAATCATCAAACAGCGTAATTGCACAGCGATCTTTGGTACGAGTATACAGTAGTACAGCAAGGATTTTTGGGTTCGTACCAAGTTCGCCAATCAAAACCGGAGATACAGTAAAAGACCAGTACATGTAACCAGGCATGTGCTCCGTTGCTCGGTGCATGGAAATTGAAACTCCTCCTGGAAAGTTTCATTCGTCCCTTTTCCCATGCCGTTTGTGCTACAGTCCGGTCGCTCGAAATGTGTACAAACGTTTTCGCTTTCAGTTTAAGGCCTGCTAAACATCCACCAAACAGCATTCCATGGTGAAGTCCGAAATTACATCACACATACAGTACTCCGTACTCTTACTGGCATATTCAAATAATCAAGTCGCACGTTTCCGTTTGCGTGGGCAGGGTGAGCAGTATCGTTAACTTGGAATGATTTTCGTGTTCAAAAATTGGAAAATTCTGGACATATTTCAATCGACTGGACTGCACTACTGATGAGTCTATTGCTTCTACCTTCTCATATGAGTGGGCAGGATGTTCGCAGCATGACCACTCAAATGATCTGATTTGTTGGTTGGCGTCAAATGTTGGCTGACGTCAATACAGGGCAGGGCAATCAAAAGGCTTGACTGCCCTTTCTGGTTCAGTTGGTTTGCAGCTGGTGCTGCTCTATCTTCCAGATTCTTTTCCGCCGTCTTCTCTGAAACACTAGCCTAAGATACAAATGGACAGGTATCTCAAGGTACTACCGAAAAGACTGGCCGGAAGAAACCGGTAAGACAGAGAAACACCTGCTGCAAACCAGACAGCGGATTGCACCGGATGTGGCAACGAAGCCTTTTGATTGCCCCGCCCTGTGTTGACCTCAGCTCACTTCGATCGTTTGATTGGTAATATTATGAACGTTTTGCCCGCAATGAAATACGCAAAGCCACGCCCTACCAACAAAATCCTCGCATGTTGTTGAAACTTTTGCATACAACTTTTTCCATCAATCGATCACCAGCAGTAGCGGAAACTTGCAGCTCGAAGCACCATTCAGTGCCCAACCACGTCGTGCACCGATGAAAAAAGCAGAGGAAAAATTCAAAACCATCGAAAAGCCGACGTGTTGCAGTGCAGATGGGCCAAGTGACTACCACCTGGCACATTGGCGTAGAAAAAAATCAGACTGTCTGCTTTTCTTTCGTTCTTTCACATGATATGTGCAACTTTCCCACGCTGCTTGCGCTGAGCTATAGCTTGTTGGTGTGCAGTGAGACCTTGGTCGCAAAAGCTGATTGGAATGATTTCGGTGAGGGAGAGTTTTCGGCAGGAACAAATCGGACACTCTAGAACTCCATGCGCAATTATCTTTCCCCAGTTCGATTTTGACGGATGAAGACTATCCGGGTTCTTGTAAGAAAATAAAGAAGATCGCAAGAGGAGTCAAACCAAGTTGATTAATGAATTAAGACCGTCGAATTTGACCATTTTGCCCGCAAACCACTGCTCGTGAAAAAAAATATAATTCATGTTCCAAACCAAGAGCTCTCACCCACGACCGCTTGTCATGTAGCCAAGTCTCTGGACTAATGCTTTTGGGTGCCAAAGTTGCAAGGCCCTGTCAAACAAGTGCATGAGAATTTTCTGTAGTTCTCTCAAAATCAAAAAAAGTGGCCGATTCTCACGAACCCAGTTTTTTGCTAAAAGTCTTTCCCCACTCACGTTTCCCCAAGTCTGTCCAAAAGCGTTCCTAATTTCGAAAGATCAATTATTGGCTTCTCGTTCATGCTTTTAGTTGCCGGAAAAGATTCCAAAATATTTCGGGAAACCTTGTTTTCAGGCGCGCACCCTGTATTTCGGCCCAATTTCGATACAGTAGCTGTATCAGCGAATCAACAAGTGATACAGAAGCAGTACTGTATCTTTCCCGGAAGTCAGGCTACCGTTAAACAATTTGCAATCAACAGTTCTAGTACAAAAGAGCAGAGGAGAGAAAATCGATATTTTCCCGAGGGAGAAACAGTGGAAAGTTCGCCTCGGAGCAGCTACGCGGCTGCACCCTCCCTAGTTCTGGGTTGATACTCGACTTCGTATAGACAATGTTTCTGGGCAAGTTATTTTTAAAGAGTAGCAACAGGGATACCAAATAAAGGAAAAATAGTTGTGAGGACCAGCCTACACGCAGTCGACAGCGCCGTCTCACCACCGTTTGTCTAGACGTACCACCTTTCTTTCAGAATGGTTAATTAATTAGAACTTACAAGGGAAAGGCTCGCCTGTGGCTCGCTTTTCAAGTTCGCGGAATGGCAAGTACCATGGTTGGGTTTGTTGATTAAATCATGACCTAGGAACTTGACGGAAGCTCGAAATTGTTTTCCTACACACTGACAAAACAGGAAAGGGAGGCGGTGATTAGGCGAAATATTGAGTTTCAATTTCATGAACTGCAACAGATTTCTTAAAAATAGTCAACGAGATTCGGCGAGACCGGTGAGCATGTATGGATATGTCTTCATGCAGGAGTCACGGTATGTCTGGATCTGGAACCATCCAGATTAAATTCTGCAATGCGATTTGCAGATAGCTCAATTTCACACATCAGAAATTCACTTTACACTCTTACAAAGTAATCATGTCTCAACTGGGTTTTCGAGAATCTCGCCATTGAATCACTTCGGATATGCCGGCACTTCAGTATGTGGTTGAATCCATCGAGTTCTAATTCGACGTTTATCCGGTCCAATCCAATACGGTTATTTGAAACGAGGAGAAACGAGTAACTGCAAGTATCGCTCCTGAACGAGTAAGAACGAGTACATGCGCTAGTGGAAACGAGATGCTAGTACTCGCCGGCCGAATAATCAGTTTGCTCGCCTTTCATTGGACCAACCCTAAAAACAAGCGGTTAACCGAGATGTGGGACGTCAGTACTCATGACCAGCGCCCCAACCAGTTTTACCACAGGGGAATTGTAAAGCATGCGAAGAAATCCTAGAAACGAGCCGCTGCGTGAAACGAATTCATTAAAAATATTTGAAATTCAAAAGATGATAATCTTTTTTTTCTCACGAAGCGAAGGAGGATTCGTTTCGCTTTTGCCACGAGAGAATTAATAGTCACTCGATTCAAGCAGGTGACTAATTTCCTTGATCAGAACTTCAGCTGGTTGACACCGTAGGGGAGCGTACTGTATTCCCTCCAAGGTTTCGCGCAGTCACATCACAGGCCCATAAAATAGTACCTGGGGGTTGCTGACCAAACCATGGCTACCTGGGGATTATTTTATGGGCCTGTCGCGTGACTGCGCGAAACCTTGGAGGGAATACAGATGTAATTCGTACTCGACTAGAGCAAGGCTCCCGTCCCGGGCAATCAAACAATCACAATGCATTTTGGCCAGCTCTATTCAACTTGGTGGGCTAATTACTGTCACGCAGTATACCTGTATACTCATGGCGAACTTGAATTACTTTCGTCCGTCGTTCTGAGCAGAGTGGCACGAGCTTTGCAACTGCTGTAAGACTGCAACGAACGCTTTTCCGAAACAATATTTTGGAAACCCATTAGCACTCGTTTATCTGAATTCTACTGCTGGCTTTGCGATTCCCCTATGCTCGACTGACGCCTGGGACATCGCGGAAAACAGCGCTTGATATCGGCTGAATCAGTTCTAAATTTGGGTGCACGTGTGCCTCGCCGTGGATGGCAACGTAAGACAGGCGCGAAGTTTCGATTCGCGCATTTCGATTCCAGCGTTCCGAGTAAGTTTAAATCAGCCTACTCAAAAGCACGGAAATGAAAGAGCACGTTCAACACCTCTTCGGAGAAACACAAAGTGGCATGATTCGAAAGTGCTGCCTACATGGTGATGCGATCTTGGTTGAGAAGTCCCTTCTGTTATGGTCCACGAAATCTTCAAAAGCTTTCTCCGGGCTATAATACTAGAAAGGGAGATGCTCACATGCGGCTCGGTCATTGACAAAATTACTACATGTCTGCAACCCAAAACTTTTTCCCTAGAACGAAACCACACGAAATTTCAAATGAAAAAGATGAAAAGCCCATCCCAACGACCCATCCTTCTTCCTTGCCTTACTTTCTCGGAATGCCGGATACTGTACCACGAAGGTATTACGAGCTCACAAGCGGATTTTCGTTCGTCACGGAGGCCACTGGTTTAAATTTATCCAGAAAATATTCCCGAATGCCAGCGTTTTCATCAACCTTGCACAGGTAGTCTAATGCGAATTTGTAGCTGCTAGTCCCGAATGACCTTTGCCTGATCCTCGGTGGTTTACTTAACTTCGTTGCCAATGTTGCAAGCGAGATCTGACTAGCTTTTTTGTCCAAAAATTCCTTCTCAAACGGTCCACGACCTCGTCAGAAGCTTTTTTCGGGTTATAAATATGGTACCAGAGTGGGATATCGAAGCCCGGTCACTATGACCAAAGAGTAAGCGATGTTCTGGCAAGTTCAGAGAACAGGAAGGACTCACGATCCATAAAGATCCTGCTGTCGATAAACACTTCTTGCCACCTGTAATCAGATTAGAGGCGTGATCTAACTTTCTCCTCTCAGACTAATTAATGAAACCAATATGGCAAAAAGTGGTGCTCGGAGGTCTTGGTCGTGGCTCTTAGTTAGAAAGTGGTGTACGGAGTAAACGGTGGTGATGATCGGGATTGAAAGGTGGTATTAAGGGACTATGGTGGTCGAAGGTGGTGTGCGGAGCCTGAATTATCTGAACTAAAACTGTATACCCTAATACTGAATTATTTATTCTGGAGTAAAACTGTAACCGAATTTGGGAGTAAAACTGAATACAACACTGGAGAAGATTTTCCACCTGCAACCAAGGGCCAACAAAGCATAAACTGTGCCCGTTCCTGAAGAACGATCAAAATAATTAAGCACTGTTACTTACAAGTACGAGGAGCAAGACCCAACTTTTTTAACTCGCCAAACTGGTTACTACTTTTCTGACTAACGAATTTCTCAAAATCCATCAGGTCCTGAAATTACAAATTAATTTACAAGTATCTCCCACAACCTTGCTTCATTCTGCGGCAGACAGAAGTTGGGAACATTGGAAGATCGTGACGAGAGAAATTCCAGAGTGGAAGCCATTCGAAGATGGCATCCGATGTTAGGAAGCACTCTTTCTGCAGAGGGCAGAACAAGGCAAGCCAGATTAAGCACACATGTGTCGAACCGAGCAGAATGACACATTTCTGAAAGTGTGCTCAGGGTTAATGATGACGCAACACAGCCGTTTTCATCCAAAATCGGAACGGCTACAACTTTGCTAACTTCCGAGCGAAAACGCATTGCTTTGACAGATTTATCTGAATCTCTCGGTGGACTTGCCGATCACTGAATCAAGGCCTAAACTGAACTGTGAATGCTAACTGGCTAAAACTTTGCTAACTTCTGCTCAGCCGCCAACTGGTTGTAGTCTAGATTCGCAGCGCTACCTTCACGATTTGGCTTAGCAAAGTGAGCTCGTTGGAGAAGTTGGGCCTCTCCTCGTACCCGAACTGATAGAGCGGAAGCCACAGCGGCACGCACAGCGCAATCATGAAGAAGATTGTACGCGTCATTGTTTTGACACATTGAAACGAAAGCGGTTAAAGCACGAGCAACGTGAGGGTGTACAATAAACACGTCAGTCTACATCAGCAGGTTTTGAAGAAGACCGGTAGACCAGCGACCTTGCCCACAGCTGTTTCCCGAACAGCGTCCGGGAAGATGCGGTATCTAACAGGGAAACGCGGAACCAGCTGCAGTTATATCAAAGTGAACAACATTGTTCGATCAACAAGCAAACCAGTTTGAACGTTGGCTTCTTCGCTGCGTATCGGCATGGGCATGTTGTCGAAGCTGGACAAGACGCTGGACATGGAAATTCGACAAATAGCTGTTGGACAGCTGTACGGAACAATTGGATTGGACAAACTGAATACGAACTGCGCGTGAACGCAGCAGATACAAGAAGACAGTTTTTCGTGATCTCAGAAAAGAAGTAAAAGTGATAGAGCAAACGTCACAAAGCCCGATAGAAAAATCCCTAATTCAAAAAATTTATCGGTCAGCCAGGAGAATAAATCAAATCAGCTGCGAATCTTATGCCGTATCTACTTTGGACTATTTTATAAATTATTTGTGCGCCACGCGATTTTCGGGAGGCCGGTATACAAAACTTACAAAGTCGCTCTGTCCAGTGGCGCACGGTTTTCGCCAATGACAATGCACACGTGCGCCGCTCGCGAGAACGATCATCCCATTTCGTTTGTCGACCCCTCAGAAATCGCTTAGCGCAGAGATAATGTGTCAAATTAGCCAAACTACGGTATTGGATTCGCAGATGGTTTGATTCATTCTAGTGGAATCTCAACGGACCTTAAAGTTTTTCCAATTATAGATAGTGCTATCGGACTTCATGACATTTGCATTATCAGTTTCGCTTCTTTTTTGAGATCACAAAAAACTGAGTTCGTGTTTCTGTTGCGTTCACGCGCAGATTGAACTCAGTTTGCTGTTCAGTACAGCTGCCTAACAAGAACTTGTCTAATGTCCATGTTCAGCGGGTTGTCCAGCTTTTACAACATGCCATCGGCATGCAGTGAGACACCGCCTCTTCTTTTGCAAGAGTATCGGAACTCGGGTTTGCCGGCTTCGGTCTTGCCCTTAACACTGGTGTTCTGAACATTTGAGGATACGATAAAGGGAGCTCATCAGCTTCCTCTTAACTGAAGGCACAGAGAAGAAGGCTAGTGAGGCAACAGGGCAACCAGACGGTTTGATGTTTGATTCTCACACATCGTAAAAACTTTTGCGGCATCGAAGTATTTCCTAAGATATCTCAATTAAAAACCAGATTTCAAAAGCATAATGCCGGCCTGGTAGGACCAGACCGCACACACAAAAAACAAACAAACAATATCTATGACACAGACAAAAGGCGGTTCTTCTTCGCATCTAAAATATTGTAAATCTCTTCCAAAGCTCGACTTTGAGCAAAAGTACCAAAAACACAAGCAGCATTTCCTCTTTGAATCCCAATGCTAATTTTTTGCTTCAAGACGAAAGAGATCTTGGTTCACCTGTCCTGTCCATGATCTTCTTACCAATCTTCTGGATGAGGTCCCTCGCTTCGTTCCCGAAAACACCGAAAGTCTCAAACCCCACCGCGCAGAACAGGTACCGTCCTTCCAGCTCCACGTACTTGGATCGTTTCTTTTCCTCAGCTTGGTTGGCAGCAAACCCAACCCTTTCGGTGGATCCCTGGAGATAGGTCTGTCCCAGAGTATCCACCACTGTAACGTCCCAGGCCAACGCCTTTCCCTGACACCAAGGCACGAGCGTCAGGCCATCCGGTCGCCTCCCGTCATCTCGTAGCAGTCCATTCGGCTCTCTGATGTTATGCACCTGACAACTTGTCAGTGCACGATGGATGATGTCATTCAGAGCGTCGTGTCTGCTATGCCGTCCAGCACTGTTCTTACAGGCGAGTCCGTGGCGTCCCAAGCCATCGACCTGCACTCCACATCGACAGGCATGCGGCTCGCACAGCTTGGCTCCAAGGCGTAGACCTACAGAAATTCTAAAACAATTGTCATCAAGAAGATTACCAAGGACTGAGACTGGCAAAGCGTCCAGCCAGGCTCCAGATTCTTTTGAGGAAACGGCATGGAGGCGGGCCTTCTCAGTAGGCGTGGATTGCTCTAGCGGGACTCGGAACTGACGTTCGACGATGGGTGTGTCCCACATCTTTCTTAATGATCGCATCAGGCTCGGCGGTGGCTCGACGTCGCAAATTGCACTCCACAAGGTGATTCCTTCGGCCGTAACTCCATCCAGGTCGGCTTCTGGGACGATCTGGGACACCAGGTGATGTGCCGCATGAACCGAAGCCAAGTAGGCGGGTAAAGCCAGCTCAGCAGCACACCTCAGTCGCAAACCTCCGTTAGCCACTGGCAGACTTGCTTGACGCCATGTGTCATCATTCATGTCGATATTGGCAATCTTTGCTGCGCAAGACCGGATCGCGTCGTCGAAGTGTCTGAGGGACTGTTGGCACTTGTAAGCTGGGCTACAACGTAACACGTAAAGCAACTTAGGGATACTCAGACAACTTTTCAACAAGAACAAAGCTTGGTGTGAAGAGATCTTCTCCAGGCGTAAAGTCATAAGCTCTGCAAGGGCCGTCTTCCCGTCCAGTACCTTGGGAATGGCTTCCGGGAAAAGTGGTGCACCTAAAAGGGTCAGGCTATGGCTCTCAGGAAGGAGGATACCCGGGCACTGAACCTTCATCTTGGCAATGGCAGGTGTGCGTTCCCGGACCGTTTCACCGAAGGCGAATACCTCACACTTACTCATGTTGAGTTGCAAACCCAGAGCGGCACCGGCACTGATGACTGTCTGTAAGTCAGCCGACACCTGTTCCAAGGTGCCACCGAGTGTTGCATCGTCCAAATACCACAGGTTGAACGGTGACGTGAGCGACTTGGACAAGCTACGAGTAGCAAGACAAAACAGCAGCGGACCCAGAGGATCCCCTTGCTGGACACTGCACGCTGATTGCAGGACATGTTCACCATAGAGGAGGTTGGACGGTTGCCTGTAAAGCTGATACACAAAAGGGAAAAACTCAGAAAGGAGCCTGAGCACTTCCTGTAATAACCTGTCGCGAAACAAAGTATTAGACGCATTACGAAAATCAAGCTTGAGGAGGACTTGACAGGTGCTATCGTGTTCCAGGAAGGCTCGAGTTGCATGGACAACTGCTTCGGCACCACCTTTCGTACCGTAACCCAGCTGTTGGGGTCGAACCAACACTCCCATGGCTTCCATGACTCGTTTGCTTACTATCTTACCTGCCAGGCGACGTAGGGTTTGCCAACAGCGATCGGTCTAATGCCACCATCCTTCTTAAGAAGTGCTGTCAGAGAGGCTCCGTAAAGAACTGGGCAAATCTCATCAGGCACTTTTCCTTCCAGCATCAACGTCATGAGGCAGGCAAGTTCGATGGAGGCAGGATCTCTTAATCCTCTCAACATGTCTTTGAGGTGCTGAGGTCTCAGTCCATCTGGGCCTCCGGCCGATCCATTTGGAAAGCTGGTTACCGCTTGGAGGACTTCCTCGGCAGAGAATTGTCCAACCATGGGCATGAGGGACTGTTTCGGCGGAAACGACGGGTTATGCTGCTCGGCGGGATGCTTTGAGCGGAGTGCTTCCAACGTTTCCAAGGTGGGCGGGGTCATGACGTCATCCGAAGAAAGTATCCGGACGGCTCCACTGACGTCACAATCCTTCAGCTTCTGCTCAACCCTTCTGTTCAGCAAAGAGTCCCCATCCATCTTCTTGTTACGCACCTTCTTGCTGTGTCCGGTCACTGTCACTTCGTTCATGGCAGGGCGGGACACATTCTCCTTCACGATCGACGTCAGGGATTTCTTCATTTGACTGTCTTTCTCAGGTTGCCGGAAGGCAATGGAGGGGAAGCGGAGAAGACTGGTCCAGCTATCGGCCGTGTTTGACCGGATACAGTCTCTAATCTTGCTGGCAAAAGCAGCTGCGGCCGTTGCTCTAGCTCCATGAGGGATTCTGTGTAGGGTAGGGGGAGGACGCTTACCTAAAGCAGGGGGTTCTGGAAAAGAAACATTTACACGGGGTCTTAAGCTCTGCTCAAGAACAACTGTTCGATCTGCCTGTGGCTTCTGCCTCTTCAAACATGGCCTCTTCCCCCGATGACTCTTCAGGTAGCCTTCACTCGCTGCTTTAAAACCACAAAGATCACAGACAACGTCACCCCGAGAGTTGGGAGGCATTGGATGGGCAGATAACAAAAACAAAAATCGTAAAAAGTGCATGTTCGGTGCAAGACCACTGACTGGACAGCTGGTCCAGCTTGAATGTGGTTAACTGTACAAACAAGCCCAATATAACTTGCGCACACTCATGAATGAAAGGATTACTGCCCTCTTTCATACGTGGTCAAACTTGCGAACGACCTAATGTTTTATCTGGTCAAAGAAAGCTGACAGATTACTTTGCTGACAGAAAGACTACTGTGCTGTAAGGTTACAGTAGATTCCGAGTCGTTAGGAATAAGCTCAGCTGTAGAGAGCATTAGAGCGCGAGTGTGCATTGGACAGACCAGGGCGTTATTGATGTGTGTATTGACACGCATCGCTCTTCCTCAACCTACCCGCCTTTTTGCGAGTTCGTATTGCACGATACAAACTTTTTCGCATAAATATGATACCATTAAATGGGAAATTTATATTTTTGAGCTATCTCAAATCTTTAGGTTGCGTTGGCATATTTCGAGTTTGGCATCCGTTGTGCGTGTTTAAGCGAGGTCGCCTCGTGTTCGCCCATAGACCGCTATGATAAAGGCGGCTGGCTTGCACCGAACCTGCACTAAATCACAAGTACGTGTGAGAGTCAAACATCAAACTGAGCTTAACATTGCAGCTCTCCCTTTCTTGCCGCACGACATGACTTCGTTATGTAGTGCGGCAAGCTGAAGGTGTCGCTTAGAACGACTTCTCTTCTGTAGAGTGGTGAGAACAGATAAATTGTCCCAACAACTTCTGGCCTAAGCATTGCAGGAATCCATGTCAAGTCCATATTTTGATGCGTTTTCGGATCTCTCGGCGACAAGTTGGGCAAAATTTAGGGACAAACTTATTTGACTCCTATCGAGCCTTTCCTACGCCAACTCGTAGAGAATACGAAAGGGCATGGTGTAGTAATTCTGCCGCACGTCGCCGTGGAGCAAAGTCTCAGAAGACTGTTCTTCCTTTCGGGAAGTTTTTCCGTAACATTCTGGGTGCGATTATGAGCTGCGATACCCCCCCCATATGGGGCTTTGTGTTTAAACAAATGCAGGCGCATGATTATGCTGTTGACGTCACTTTGACGTCACGTGACTACTGGTCAGACGACCAGATGAACCCCAGCATCATGCTCCTCGGCGTTCGATACACTATATTGCATCAGCAGTTTAACTTTGCTTTTGGGGTCCCAAAATTTAGAACCCGTTTCTGAGCAATTGGACTGGAGATAGTTTGTCCTCACAAGGGATTAACGCCAGTCTGTCCACTCTGATCCTCAAACCAATATGATAGCATGATAGAGCAGAGTTTGCTCCACAAACTGAGATAAACTAAATCGGCGAAATAAAATCCTGAAAGACGCCACAGGAAGCGGAGGTGACGTCAAATTCAGGGCGGATCACCAGTGTGACAGCAAATCAACTGATTTGATTGCCTGATGGTTGATTTGATATTGATTGAACCAGTTGCGCTTGTACTCTACGCTAAGCCAAGCGCAATCAGTTGTGCTGTGCCTGATGCTTCATTGCTCTTACATTCATCGTTCCGTTACTGCGTGATTTCCACTGTCGCCCGAAATGGATTCCGTTAATCCGATGAATGTGTTGAAGCTTCTGGAGGAGAACTACAAGCAGCTCTTCCAACTGGATGGACAACCGAGCGAGGCTGATAAGCAGTTAAAAGGACTCGTCAAAGGTATTGTACTGTTGCCGTTTACTATGGCTGACATTGATATGAGATATTCCACCTTTCTGTTTCTGTTTCTGTTTCAGAATTTATGGATATCAAAATCATCCGAGCAGGTAGTTCTTCGTTGGCACTTGAAGAAGACCTGCAATATGAACTGCAAACAGACATGCAGACGTTCGACGAGATCGAGAAGTTGGTTGCTGCGTCTAATCAGCTGGCTGAACCCGACGAAAATCCTAGCCAAGAAGATCAAGTCGTCGAGCCTCTCTCCAGTGGAACGGAACCATCGTCCAACGAATTCTATGTCCAGCGAATACCGAACCCAAAACAGCCGCCAAGTAACGCAGTCACCCTTGACTACAAGAAACGCTCCGTCGATTTCTGGAGGAATGTCGCTACGAAGAAACGACGTAGCCTTTCGTGTGTCCAGACCAAGTTCAAGAAAGTCACAAGTATTCGACAACTCCAAGAATGGGAACGGCATGTTGCTGAGGGCGGTTCCAGATATGATAAGCTGAAGGCGCTGCGTTTGGAGACTGGCAAGCAGTTCTTCCTGGCCAAGCAGAAGCCTCATATTGCGAAAGATATGGATATTCGACGTTGGGCTGTTACTGCGAACCGAACCATTGGCCTGGTAGGTTTCACGGCGTCTCCGGACTGGGTGGGAAAGTTGAAGAGGTAAACACATTGAAGTATTAAAATGAAATATGTATCATTGCTTACGCAGATCACTTCAACCGAGAATTTCGCTCACGAGTTACTGCGCCATACTAACGGGGTCGATATTGTAGGAATTACGGCATCGTCGATCGGAAGATCACCAAGTTCGTGACCGACAAGTACATTCAAGAAGCTCCGCAAGTAAAGAAAACTGCGGAGGAGTGTGTCGCCCTTGTCAGATCGAGGATCTCAGATTACGGCTTGGACTGTATGTGGAACACGGATCAGTCTGGGTTCGATTACGAGATGAGACCAGGGCGCACACTGCATCTGGCCGGCGCAAAACATGTTCTTGCGATCTGTCAGTCGGAGAACTCCATGACGCATAGCTACACGGTCATGATGACCATTTCGCCCGGCACGCGCAAGTTTCTCCCACAACTGTGGATCACTCTCCAGGAGGACAAAGGCGTTTTCGGTCCTATTGTGGCAAGGACAATGTTTAAAGCTGACAACCTGTATGTCACTGCTTCGGCTTCGGGCAAGATGACAAAGAAGCTCTACTTGGAATGGTGTGAAAAGATATTGTTTTCTCATGTGGAAGATCGCTGCATTCTACTGGCCGATTCGTTGAAAACCTATTCTGACCAGGAAGCTGTTTTGGAATTCAAGCCTGAAGAACTGGAATACGAAATGATCACGATTCCTCCGAAAGTGACTGGTGATATCCAACCACTGGACAGACTCTTCCGAATGTATAAAGACTTCTTCCGGAAGATCTCCAGTTTCATCATTTTGCACAGCCTTCCACTTCAAGTTCATCATCGAGACGTAATCCTCAAGATGCATTCTTTGGTTTACCAACAGTTCGCTAGGTCTCCCCGGTTTGGAGACCTAGCGAACCAGGCCTGGCATCTGCGCGGCTATACCGACGAGTCCTTTGACTATGTAAATCCTACCGAATTCTCTTTCCCCAAGAAGTTGACTGGTCATTGCGACCATCAAAACTGGGACGACCGGCTTTTGCTTAAGTGCGGCTGGTGCAAAGCTCCTCTCTGCTTCCATCACTTCTACGATCAGTATCACCTCTGTAAAATTTATCTTCCATGAGTTCTGTGAAATTTTAGACTGTGCTAGTATAGTTGGTCATGTCATGTCGATGTAAGAATTTGACGTCACTTCCGCTTCCTGTGGCGTCTTTCAGGATTTTATTGCGCCGATTTAGTTTATCTCAGTTTGTGGAGCAAACTCTGCTCTATCGTGCTATCATATTGGTTTGAGGATCAGAGTGGACAGACTGGCGTTAATCCCTTGTCAGACTGGGCCGCCGATACCCAAGTCGTGTGCAAGCTGCTTACTAGACCTGGAAAAAGTGTGATTAAGTGTGGTGTTTTTCGGCTTGGTATTCTTACACACCGAAACCACTTTTGCGGTGCGAAAGTCACACCACTTTTTTCAGTGTGATGTGAATCGGACACCACTCTTTTGGTGCACCACACCACACCAAAGCGAAAAACCGAAAAAGCAAAACTTGTACTTCATAACCGCTAGGGAGCAAACCTTGGCGTAACACAGATGTACAAACAGAAACCGAATGACAACAATGCACACACCGAAGCTAAACCTGACATCAGCATGCTTAATTCTACTGGTCCTGTCGGTTTTCCCTGTATATTTTGGCCACTCAAAGCGTGTCATGCTCCGCCTTAGTTCCCGATCAAGGCATGCCTTCCTGCGAAATAGTGCACCAGAAGTTTTTCGGTTTGGTGTAATGTGGTGTCCTCGAACACCGAAACCGAAAATTCGGTCTGGAACGGACACCACGTTTTTCGATTTGGTGTTCTGCGCACACCGAAACCAAAAGTGTGATTTTTTTGGTGTGGTGTGGTAAAACCACACCATTGCCAGGTCTACTGCTTACCCAAAAACGAGGCGGTGCTTTAGCAACACAAAGCTCCTCTCAAGGCTTCCCGAAAACTCTTAACAGTAAACAAGCATGACAAAGGATCAAATATGGAACTCAAAGTATACAGAACTGCAACAACTGGGTACATTCCGTGTACTCGGAAGCCGAAGGTCATGAGTGTGTAGTAAATCCGGATGGGCAGTAGCAGTGTCAGGACCACCAGTATAAGTGACGTCACGGTCAGGAGACAAGGTAGCCCGGGGAATTCCGGGATCAAGTCCGTGTTTCGCGTTTGCAGACCGATGTCTCGAGCTCCTCGCTACTGCGGGTTGGGCAACGTCCGGGACGGAAGGATTGATGCGAAAAGCCTTGCTCCGAGAACGAGTGAGTACTTTACTCAGGATAAATGGATAGACGAAACACATCAAGACGACGGGAAGGTCGAACAGTACGATGTTGACAGCGATGTCAAAAGCCAGGACACCCGTCATTGCGGTCAAACACCGAAACATAGCAGATCTCCCAGTCAAATGAGATGAGTCGACAAAACTTCTGGCGAATATCCAGACGTTGATGTAGAGCCAAATTGCAGCGCACAGAAGAATGGGTCTCTTGACTGAGCTGGAGAGATGGAACTCTCGGTAAGAGTGCGGCCACATCACAGCCCATAGCCGATTCAATGCTATGAGCACGTGAGGA
This sequence comes from Ramazzottius varieornatus, assembly GCA_001949185.1. Taxonomy (NCBI): domain Eukaryota; kingdom Metazoa; phylum Tardigrada; class Eutardigrada; order Parachela; family Ramazzottiidae; genus Ramazzottius; species Ramazzottius varieornatus. The sequence continues at coordinate 254,111 of BDGG01000004.1, forward strand.
AGTCAAGAGCGGCGCCTCCAACATGGTTGAGGTACTGGAGAAACGCACAAATGGCACAGGCGGAAAACGGTACGGAAAAAAGTCGTCCACCGTCTTGACGATGAAGACTACTGAAGGGAACAACAGGTTAGCGGCGCACAGGTTTGAGCGTAGCAAGCCTGCTAAACAATGCAATTACCAACAGATTTAGTACACAAGCACATAGGTCGATAAATAGGGATATGGTTGTCCGGTAGTTCCACGCAGGTTGAAACCGAAGGGTATCATTTCCCGTTCGGAGGTCGGCATCGCTTGTTTGATTGTCGAGCAATACTTGGAAGCCTGAGCCCATCTTCAGAAATGCCGGCAGTACAGAAATAGCTGAACTGCGATCCTAGTTTAACAATCGCCACGAAACGAAGCTATTACCACAAGAGCCAAGAAATGGTGGAAGCTGGCAGGAAGTTGATATATAAAACCCTGGCATGCGGCTGCGATACGTAGATATCAGAAAATCCAAAAGCTGGTTAGGGAAGCAGCCTGTCGGTGGATGAGATTGATTGACGACCTCTTAGATGAGGTAATTCTAACACCAGACGCAACGCCCCAAGAGTGAAACGTTCATTTTCCGCCGCTTCATCGTTAAAACCCGTGTGTGCAGCTTTTACTACACGCACGATGGGAAATTATGGAACAATAAAATATGGGACAGGCAGAAAGCGACGGCGAAACGGAAATTCTACCGTAGAAAAGTATTAAAAAGTACATTAGGGTGAATCAGGTGTGAACGTACGTGCTTCCGTGCCGCCGTAGCGAAAAGGCCTGTCCCATACTTTTTACTGTCCCATAATTACCCATCGTGAGCGTGAGTGAACGTTTGCCGAATTAAATGTCGCCCCTGCAGAAACGTACGATAATTGATGTGAACCTCTCTCGTTTGACGGGCCGACGTGAAACGACAAAATGTCAAGATGTCTGGAATCTGGACTGTCTTGCAAAGGTAGAACGTACAGTGCGGATGGGCCAACTGACTACCACCTCACGATATTCACGGCGCTGTCGACTGCGTGTAGGCTGGTCCTCACAACTATTTTTCCTTTATTTGGTATCCCTGTTGCTACTCTTTAAAAATAACTTGCCCAGAAACATTGTCTATACGAAGTCGAGTATCAACCCAGAACTAGGGAGGGTGCAGCCGCGTAGCTGCTCCGAGGCGAACTTTCCACTGTTTCTCCCTCGGGAAAATATCGATTTTCTCTCCTCTGCTCTTTTGTACTAGAACTGTTGATTGCAAATTGTTTAACGGTAGCCTGACTTCCGGGAAAGATACAGTACTGCTTCTGTATCACTTGTTGATTCGCTGATACAGCTACTGTATCGAAATTGGGCCGAAATACAGGGTGCGCGCCTGAAAACAAGGTTTCCCGAAATATTTTGGAATCTTTTCCGGCAACTAAAAGCATGAACGAGAAGCCAATAATTGATCTTTCGAAATTAGGAACGCTTTTGGACAGACTTGGGGAAACGTGAGTGGGGAAAGACTTTTAGCAAAAAACTGGGTTCGTGAGAATCGGCCACTTTTTTTGATTTTGAGAGAACTACAGAAAATTCTCATGCACTTGTTTGACAGGGCCTTGCAACTTTGGCACCCAAAAGCATTAGTCCAGAGACTTGGCTACATGACAAGCGGTCGT
>BDGG01000004.1:255833-286836 GCA_001949185.1 Ramazzottius varieornatus
GCGGGCAAATGGTCAATTCGACGGTCTTAATTCATTAATCAACTTGGTTTGACTCCTCTTGCGATCTTCTTTATTTTCTTACAAGAACCCGGATAGTCTTCATCCGTCAAAATCGAACTGGGGAAAGATAATTGCGCATGGAGTTCTAGAGTGTCCGATTTGTTCCTGCCGAAAACTCTCCCTCACCGAAATCATTCCAATCAGCTTTTGCGACCAAGGTCTCACTGCACACCAACAAGCTATAGCTCAGCGCAAGCAGCGTGGGAAAGTTGCACATATCATGTGAAAGAACGAAAGAAAAGCAGACAGTCTGATTTTTTTCTACGCCAATGTGCCAGGTGGTAGTCACTTGGCCCATCCGCACTGTACATAGGTAGTTCCGTCCATACCAAACTTGCTATTATATTCAAAATATGATGGGAATGTATTATGGTCCATTTTTTTCGTCGTTTTGAAGTACAAGTCTGAATTCAATTCCTGAGTCAAGTCTACGCATTTTAGTTATACTTTCGTGAAATTCAGTTTTACTCCCTTTCGGGGAACCACGCTCCCAGACCTAGATTTGCTATTTTGAACCAGGGGAAATAGAAACGATCTCCTTACGACGAATTACCAGAACTAGATAACACAGACAGTTGAATCCTGATTACAAGGATTCTGGTTGAAAAAATGTCGTTGTTACTTCTGTCGGTTTTAAGGACATCTGTTCCTGTAAGCGTTTGGATCAGTTTTAAGCAAACTACTGTAACTCGCATTTGGCAAGACGTGCCACCGCGATGTTTGTTTTTCCTCTGGCACGCTGAACCGCAGGAAGTGAATTGCGTCGAGCTGCATACGTCCATTTAATCAAAACTTGGGCAACCTTCGATCACTGCGATGGATGCGCTGCCTTATTGGTAGAGTTTTCCCATCTGCGCTTGTTGGCCCGTAGATTCCGACGTCAGCGATACGCTACAGTAAACCGGTCTAATTTCCCGCGCGCAAAAGTCTCTCCATTTAGGGAGGCTTTATAAGAACTGCTATCGCTGAAAACAGCACGGATTAGTTCATCTTTCCGAGCAGCGAAGCTATGGAGAACTTCACCTGGAAAGTGCTGGCTGTAAACTGCTCCAACTCGACCATCTTTGCTTTAGCGAATTTTAGCAGCTCGCTCTCTGGCACTACGATAGTTTGGACGACGGCATACATTATCAACTTCGTAATCAAGCTTTCGGCGCTGCTGATTAACGCAACCTTACTCATCCTGTTCCTGAAGTGCAAATCAACTCGCACTCCGTTCAATGTGTACCTTTTCAACCTCAGTTTCGCCAATACAGCGCACGTGTTCTTTTACTATTCCTTGACCTTAATCAACGACTTCGTGCATTTCCGAGGCCCTCCGCCACATGCGCTCTGTATCGCATTTCGTTCCAGCAACCAGCTCTTCAGCGTAGGCATCACGAACTCACACTTCCTCTCATCGCTCTCAACCGTTTCTGGGCAGTTGTCAGTCCTATTTCGTACCGTCATTACCACCAAGGATCCACGCTCCGACGACCGCTTTTACTATGCTTAGCTATGTGGGTTTATGTACTCATTCTGATCTGCCCTACCTTCGCACTGGATATGACCCTGCCACGGTCTTCATCCGAAACCTCACACTGCTCTTTGTATCCCCGCGGGACGCGGTCGTGGCTGCTTCCAGCTATCATCACAGGCTACGATATCCCTATCGGTCTGATTCTCCTAGTGTACCCATTCATCTGCTACAAAACCGTTGCCGCTGCTCGAGTGCGGCAGGTTAATGTGCCACGTCCGAGTGGACAAGGTGCAGAATTGCAGTAGGAGTACTAAGCAGAAATTTGCATGCATCCCGTTTGATAAGCTACTGTGTGAACTAAGTTATACGTCATAGGCTACACGCTAACAGATTTTGTGGTGACTCGCAACTAAGGTTGGTACTATGGTTTTGACATTTTAGGTGCAAGTGGACGCCGGCGAAGCAGTAGACGCATCACAGAAAACGCTGAAGCTCCAGCCGCGACAAAAAGCTCTTCGGCCGAGCATTCGGTCGCCCCGGTTGCCCTTTGTGGAAGAGCTTTTCAGTTCCGTTTTCGTCGAAAGGAAAGTCAGTTCTTGACGTTGTCACTTCTTACTGTCAACGTGGGAGTCCTGCTGTATCCGTCGCCATTTTGGTTCACGTTAGCTATCGCCGGATTGAAACCGCCACCCGTCTTTCATATCGTGACACTTCTTCATTCTGTTGCGGCAGTTGTCGATCCATTACTTTTTTTAATTTCCGTGGATTGGTTGCGAACAGCTCTGCGCATCTGTTGATTACTGAGTATTTTTCGGGTGATCGATCGCACACTATACCAACCACCCAAAAACAATCGTTTGTATGTTCAACTGGCTCGCAAAACATGCGCTCGAAGGAGAGTGAACCAATACATCAGACACGAATCGAATGACGAACACTGGTGAGGAAAACGGTCATCTCAACCAGACTGAAGCCGACAGAATTACAAAATAACAGGTAACCGTCGAAAAGTCAATTGATTCTCCGCGTATGGTGTTATTGCAGAGATCGGTGCCACATGTGCAGGTGGTCATCTTTTGGCCTTGAACCGTTCCGCTCTTGCATTCGCTTTTGCTCCCGCCCGGAACGAACTTGCCACACTCTCTTAAATCATACGTATCTTGACCACCCCCTGAAAATACGTAGCGCGATTATGGCGCTCGAACACTACCACAGAACTGACCGAATATGCGTCGGAGGGCTTGAGATAATTTACTTGACACTCTGTACACTAATCCGTCCCACACAGTGGGCGGGCAGTATTTTACCTGTGTAATGGACCTTCATACATCCATTTGCGCAAGTGGACTTCGTCCATGTGTCGTTTCCTCCACACTTCGTCTCAACTGTCAGGCCAAACGGAGCGGCGCAAACATAGCATTCAACCGCCGAACACCGGTCCATTTGAGACACCACGCCGATTATTACCATCCACCCTACAGACCAGATGGGAAGGATAGGCTTCGTCATGACATGGCGTAAGGGAATGTCGCTGTACTGAATAACACAAACTTGTCTGAAGAAGAATCTATAGCTAAATCAATGAGAGGGATGAGGGTTCTACGGTATGCATGTTTGTGTGAATGCACATGCCAAGACAGATTGATTGACTACCTTCGCAACCAAATTGCGAAGGTCATTGTGTGTTAGGACTTTAATTTCTCCGTGTTAAATTCCGCGGCGTACAGCGACTCGCTGAAGATTAATGTAACGTCCCTCCGGGTTTTCCTCAAGCGAAGTGTCCTAAACCGAAGCCTCTTTTCAAGGTGTCCACGTACATACATTCTAGCTTGGTGTGGAACCGTGAACCAGTTTGAGCCTGGAACCATGATGATAAATGTTTTGCACCATCACGAGAACACCGAGCAGCTGGTTAACAGATAACGGATTTGGCCCTGTCAGAAAGCAGTGTTGTCGGCATTTGTCAATAAATTATGCATGCCGTTAGTTGTTTCAAGATCTGCACTGCTTGGATATGCGCTACTTGGATGAGCAGCACACCGCGTGATGCTCGAATGCATAACTTGGTTCCACGAGGAGACAACCAGTCAAAAGAACAGCAGTACTTTTCTTCCTTTTAGAGAATTATGGATCAACTTTAGACATTCATCAGTGGTGTGAAGTGTGAAGAAGGCTCACAATAGCGTCTAGGCGCCACTCGGCTGATTATTAAAGTGGAAAGAGGGCGTGATCTGATTACGAGGGCAGGATAAAGAACTGCTGGATGGAGAGCTAAGGCTGTACGGCGCTTGAGCCGCTTCTCTGCCGGATATCGCCGGCAGGGCTCTCCTACAAATTGACAGCTGCTTCAGTTTGGAGGCTGGGTCGCTGGAGAGCGACACAAGTGGTTTGGATCACATCAGTGTCGCTCAATACTGTGGCGTTTATCCGCACAGCTTTAAGTTTAGATTGCGCCGTTGATTCTTCTACAGCAATATTTAGACAATATTGGCATTCCATACTTAATCTACGAGGATTGGCAGGCATCGCCGCGAGGTTCCTGCATGACAAGATGTCCACATAACGTTGATTCGTCTTGTTGTGACAGTCACTGCGTCACGGTCCCCACAGTTCCTTCATCCCTCCTCACTGCAGAGATTTTATATCCGGCTTTCATGTTTCCATTTCCTCTTTCGGCAATTACACTATCATTTCCCCCTCTTTCTTCCCTACTCATCCATTGTACAGTTGAACTTTTGGTGTATTGTTAAATTATCGTCTGTCAAAATGAATGTCTCCATCCAAAACCAGTCATGTCCAGCTGCATTAGATCTGTCCAATGAGTCCTTCTGTTCGTTTTTTCCGGACGATTGTGGACCGAACAAGCCGATTATTAAAATAGAGACCGGTGAATTTATCGCCAAATTAGTTTTGTACCTGATAATTTTCATCTCGTCGTTTTTCGGGAATATTATGGTAATCCTGGTGGTGGTGCTTTACCGTTCGAAGATGCAAAGCAGCGCATACATTTATCTCTTGAATCTCAGCGTTGCCGGCTTAATTATCGCATTAGGTTGCATGTGGCCTACTTTTATGGTCAACGTGGCCTACGAATATCCGCTCGGCGCAGCCATGTGCAAAATCCATCCATTCCTCCAGCGTATGTAGCAATTACAATTACTGCTCAACTTGACAGTTTTATTGCACAACATGATCTTTTGTAACAGTCGTAAACGTTTGACATAAGCCAACCCAGCTCGTTCGGTGGGATCTCCTTCATCTGTCTGATTGGATTTTTACAGAAATTTCTTCCCGAAGGATTTTTTAATCTGCGCATCTTAAAACCGTAGAACCGTCAACGATAAGCTCATATGTCGAAACAGCTTTCCCGATCTATCACTATGAATTATCCGAGGAAACTCTTTTGAATTCAGAAAGGACAGATTTCAAGCAAACATAAAATCTGAAATTTCGTTTGGTCTTTGTCTGAAACATGGGTATCTCCATATAACAATGCGTCCAAAGCATTTTCGCTTGCGAATGGCTTCTTATAACATCAAGTTCTTTGGAATATTGAACCGTACCATAGGTTCAATTGCCGCACTTTGCCGCGGTAATGAGATCAGAACGAACGGTTGAAAGATTCATGCTAGTGAAACCACACGGGTGTTAAGGGGCAATCTTGGCGTCGGCAACGCACTCTAGCCGGAGACGCGCATCAGCGACCACGTCTGTTGCATGTCGTCTGACTAAAGCTAGTGTTTGATTAACTGATCGAACACAGCTGCGCACATCGTATGATATTTGACCGTTGCGCGTGCCGGCTCATGCACCACACAGTCTTCACGTTCTTTTAGGTTGCCGCTTGTAACTTTCTAACCTGTGGTAGGAACTTGGCTCTGACTTTAGATTCGTGTTTCTTGGCATCTGTTTGATGTAGGCGTAAGTCTCGTCACGGTGAGACTTTAGGGTCCAGAAACTTCAAAACGTTCTTCTGAGCAATTTGGTCAGACACTCGTTGGACGCAATGGAGATACCCATATTTTCCAACTATTGATCGATCTATCGGGTCGGTCGATATGACTGCGTTTTCTCGTGGCGCACGTTCGATAACCATTTTTCACCAGACAAATAAACTTTTTCAGTTTGTGTGATGTTCAAAAGTAACAACAAGCTTTCTATGATTTGTCACAGCAGCAACCGAAGCGATTCAATAAGAGAAGAAAATAGGGAAAATGATGGAAGCAGCAGCGCTCAGTTCGACTGGGGTGTGTTCGCATATTTTTGCGACAATACCCGTTACCACTTTCTCAAAACCGAGGCTGTGCCTCGTACATGTTCTATGTTACAAACGGGAACCCAGATCAAAATTCCGACCCATTTCAATGATATGATTTTCGAAAGTTGCACTTACGGAAAGCGTAGTCATATGGAGCGACCTCCATACAAAGAACGATTTTCGAACTGAGTAGTCTTTTCCGGAGCGACAGTATCGTGGGTTTCGAAGCTACCCATGAAACCAGGCCTGATACCGGGAAAACAGGGGGTGATCACCACTGACGTCTTCCGGATTCGCCATGCTGTGCTGTAAAGCGATACATTTCGTGTCAACAGAAGGCAGGTTGATACTGTATATACTTTTTCTGCGGCTCCTCGATAGCTACGGCGAACAATGTCAAGAAAAGCAGAAGCTGCTACTCTTTCCAAATGGTGATTAGCGTCATGATATTAGATTCAATTTGAACTGTCACACTGGAAGAAAAAGAAAACCAGGGAAAACAGCTCCGTTGAAAGATGCCACTGGAGAGAAAAAGGCATGAGCAGCCAGTGCACGACCCTGTCAAGTTTTTTCAACTGGAGTTTTCTATACAATATAAAGGATGATGGAGATAAATCGAGATATGTTTGTTCTCTTTGAAAAGCTTTGCGCAAATGAGGCGAGACGGTCTTGAACTGTAGAAGCGTTCTCCAGAGGTTGGTCGCATCGACGCAGAGCGCTTCGTGACATGAGAGCTGGTCCCCGGTGATGGGCACTGGTCAATCAAACTCTGGCCAGAATCAGCTTTTCCTAACTTGGTACCTCGGACGGAAGTCCGAACATCATGAACTCTGTTCAATTCAGGCATGTGCTGTGGTATTTCAAAGTAGTTCGGATTAAGGATGCACTGATAATTTTTCGAAGCCGGTGACTCTCCGTATCCCATCACTCTTCCCATCACACACGGTACTACGTGCAGCAGCGTAGACAAGACGGAGTGCGCAAAGTTCCTTCCCGCTTAGCTTCATTACGAACTCGATCAATGTCGCAAAATTTAATGATCTTTTGATTGCTCTGTCAAAGGCCAGAAGTTCAGAAACATCTGCGATTTCGCTTCCTCTACGCTCGTTCCCCGCACCAGACCTAAAAGCGACACATACTTTTTTAATCTGTCGACAGAAAACCCCTCTACGGACGGCAGTCTGGACGTAATTTGATGAAATTATTCTGTAATACTTAACTATTTTAGATTGTTTGTTTTTGCAGTGACGTCGATGGTAAGCAGTGTCTTGACCTTGGCGACCATTGCGCTGGATCAATTTGTAGCCGTTGCCTTTCCCATCCATGCGCGCTTCACTCGTCGCTTATGGCCATCATGGGTCATTAGTGGAGTCTGGATCTTGGCAGCAGCGGCCTCCATACCATTCCTCACACACAAGAAGCTCACTGAACTGCGCTTTTCCGACCACGTCAAGCTACATTGCTCAGAAGGTACGGTAGTGTACAATAGTCGAGGACTCATTGGCAATACATCAGGCAAATGAGCCCTAATTTCAGATACCATCTGGCAACTTCCGGAAGGCGGTCAGAGTGTGTCTCTTCGCTTTGAAGCCATTGATTATTAGCCCATCACAGCTCATTTCCTCATTGACTCAGTCTTTTCTTGATCAGTTCAAGGCAAAAAACATTACCCATTAATCAAATGCTGACAGATCCGTCACATTCCACTCCAAAGATGCTGAAATTAAACACCAGCTTCACCAACGAATTTTTTCCGATCCGTCTCGCCTTTGACTAACAGTTGACTCCGACAGAATTCACTGTAGCTTGGTTAAGCTAACTTAACTAACTTAACTTAGCTCAACATAACTTAACTTAAGCTAACTTAACAAGTCCCTTCGACGTTCGTCTACTAGCTGGATAAATATAATATAAATAAATACAACACAACCCGAGGATAGGCTTAGTGCAGCAAGCGTAGTGAAGGCAGTTAACTTCGGGCAGTGGTGAATTCTGACCACAATTCACCGAGGTTTCACCAGTTCAACGTCTACGTAATTATCCGAAGTTTCACCACAGTTACGCGAACTTATCTGATGCCATCTCACGTTTTCTCCGCATACAGCTTTCCTAGTCCGTTGACCAAACACTTTTAAATACAGTACAGTTTCATGGTGATGCGCAAAGCGGATCACGGAATTCGCGAAGAGGAATAATTAAAAAAGAGCCCTTTACAACGAGCGGCCAGTGTAGTTGTTCCCTGCTGCCAGTCCCGGTGTTCCACCTCGTATAGCAAGTTGTCCGCTGCTGTCCGGACCGTGGTTTCCGTTCTTGGACAACGGAATAGGAAAGCTGTATGCGGAGAAACCGTGAGATTGCATCAGATAACTTCGGGTGATTATGGTGAACTGGTGGAGCTTCGGTGAATTATGGTGAGAATTCACCATTGCCCGAAATTAACTGCATTCACTTCACTTGCCCGCACCAAGCCTACTCGAGGAATCCACTTTAAACAGCAACGAGCACAATCATGTATCGCAGGATCGCTGAGAACCAGCGATGGAGCCTATGATTTACAGCATGTGACCTCACTTACTGTTCTTTTTCAACTTTAGTCAAGTTGAAAACCCGTTGAGTATTGTCAGAGTGATACACGTGCCGAAGCTGTTTGCCATGCCAGGCTTTATAGCATTGGATAGCATGGCACAATCACGCGGAGAGTTAGGTTTGGCAGGCTATGGGCTTCTTTTACCAGTGGAGAAAGCAGCAAGTTTGTCTGGCTAGTGTTCAGCATTGCTCTCAGTGAACTGACGCAGCTTTGACTTTTCTTCCCACTCTGTCAAGCAACTTTCTGCCGGATCCGTTGTTCCGTTTAAATGTTAGATTTTGAGGGCTATCTTTTTGCTCAAAGCAAAAAACATGTGCGGCCACTGCAAGCCGGTAGAATAATTAATACAGTAGTAAAGTTAATTGCGTGTTACAAACTGTACTCGAATAACACTTAAGACCACGATCCTGCACACACTGTCTGATATGGCATACTTCCACCAAACCAATCAGACATCTATTCGGACAGGTTTCCTTTTCAATCTTGTCATTTTCACACATGCAAGTGCTGTTACCCACCGATGCTGTGTAGGACGTCACAAGTCACGTGTCCAACATACGCGACTACAGCACGTGACCTAGACGTCACCTTTACCTATATTTGGGCGGAGTTACATTATCCAATCCCAGTGGAGAAATCCTACGTCATCCAACTCTCCTCGTGATTTTCCATCAGAATTTTAGTACATTCTGCACGTGTATCACTCTGGTATTGTCGAATTAATTTCGGCCTGCACAGCATGTCTGCTTCCGACTGTCGAGCAGAGTAGTGCGCGAGTGGACTGAGTTTCGGCCTATATCTGATCTTTGAGAAGGTTTGAGTTCTGCACAAAACTGGTATGGTAGCGCTAGAGTACACTGACGTAACTGGTCTTCTGTTCAACGGCTCAGCAGAGTTAACAATACACGATAACCACGATTAGTTCTTCGCTTTTCAGGACCGGATTAGGTGTAGAGTAGAGTGGGTCACCCGCTTACCAAAGCTTGTTCCGAATTAGCGGTATTCGTTTCCAAATTTTTAAACTCATATATTGATCATAATTTCGTGATTATTTTGTTAATAAAATTGTTTCTCCGACTTGGCAAAAAGGACCCGAACGGTTATGGGACACAAAAATAATTTGTTTCATTTGCCAATCGTGATAAGCATTTCAGCGTCCATTTCCGCTGTCAACAAAAAAAGAGCCACATCAAAGTTCAATGAGTCTGTTCGCTAGAAATATTTCAATTTTGCAGTGTGGGATTCTTATATGATCTTCGATCCATCTCAGGATGACTGTATCCGTCTGGAACCCGGCAAGACCGTTTACTATTCCTTCATCACCACAGCCTTGTTTTTCTTCCCGGTGGGAGTCATGATGGTAGCCTATGCTGTTATAATGCGGAAAGTGTGGTTCATGCAGATCCCTGGCGATTACCCGGCCTACAACGCCGTCCACGCCAAATCAAAAGCTAAGGTACAAAATAGTACTGTTTTGGCCAGCAATAACCCCAAGCTTTCTTGCAAGGAGTGTTGATTCATGTCTTGCGCCTGATTTTCTGCGAAGGGCTTGAAGACGGTGTGATTATTGCTACGTTGTGTCTTTCCTATTGTTGCAGATCATCAAGCTGGTTGCCGCTGTTCTGGTGGCCTTTCTCATCTGTTGGATGCCATTACAAGTGCTTATCTTATTCGAACGATATCGACCAACAACGAGAGAGGTAAACGGAAAAAATGAGCATTCCAGCCGCTTTTTTCGTAAGGACAAACGCAGATCCTCCAGATGAAAGGTTGCAGCACAGTGTGAATTCCGCCGTGAAAGAATTTATCCGGGTGTCATGTTATGAATATATTGGCGGTATCGTTCGAGTTTTACTATTGAACAATTGTCTGGGTTTCATCGTAGTTGCCGAAATGGTTCGACCAGTTTAAGTACTTCGCCCATTTCATCGCTTACGCCAACAGCGCGATCAATCCATTGGTTTACTGTTCCCTCAACGGGAAATTCCGACAAGGTTTCATGGCAATTCTGACTTGCCACAAAAGTCGAATGAGAAGGAACAGTCTGGACGACTCGACACTAGGTAAGATGTCACTTTCAGTGATGTCTCGGCATGGTAACCCACCGCCTATACTGTTTTCGGTTTACAGTGACTCTACACACGGACGCAGCATCCCGGCGAGGTTCCCGCGCCGTTAGTTTCCACGTTTCCACCCATTCCATCCATACGAACGCCAACGACGAGCCTCACTATGCGCTTCGAGGATTTCTTAGTGATCCTCACTGACCCAAGCTTTATTACTGCCATCCAACACGCTTAGTTGTTTTCTACCTTCCCTGCCGATCTGACACCATGAACGCTACAATAGTCCTCACGACGAGCTGTTTATGTCGCAAACGGTCGATTTAAAATTTGAGTTTGCTTGATCAACGGAAATTAGTCGTGAGTGAGACAAAATTGGATTTTTCGAAAGTCTCGGAAACGGGACCGGAAATGCGCTAGTTTTACGGGGTAGGTTTGTAGGCAAACTTTGCCTCCTGACTAAGTTGAAATGCATGGTTTTCTCTCTGGCTCGTCTCTGTCTTCCGATATCCTCGACACTAATATCAAGAAGCCCATACGCGAAACGGTATCTCGCAAGGTGAAGCACTGTGCAGATAGAGATCAGCTGTGAAGTGAAAATTTGAAATTTTGAGTCAACTGTGCAGAGAATAATCCGTCTTCGCTTTCAAGATAAGCTACTCGAGGGCTGCTTACATTGAAAGCGACACTTCGTAATCCACTTTCCAGATCAACACAATCAACGGAGTTTTACGGCCTGTCGTGAGGAGGACTAATATAGCTCGTTGTAGAGCACGGTTACTAGTGATGTTCTTATATAGTAATATTTTATTAAATTAGATGATAGTAGATGGTTTTAGCATCTACTATGTTTAGTGATATTTAGTAAACGGATTTGGGCACCGGAAGCCAATATTAATATTTTAGTAGTTTGAAACTGAGGTCTGATGTTTTATTATTATTAAGATGTACATCATCCGTATATATTTTAGTGAAAGTAACGCTGCCGCTGCTTCGAAAAGCCGGTTGATTTGCTGAATTTGGCGCGTGTGCGTTAGTTATGTGGGTCGCGACCTGCCATGTCACAGATTGCAGGTTCAGGATGCAAGGTCTAGTACGGGCACTGGTAGTGCAGACGCCAATTTCTCGTCTGTCCTTTTCCGTTATTTGAAAAGTACTGTCAGCCTGTCAGCGTCAGGTCAAACATCATACTCTCTTCGGGCGAATATCTAGCAGAGTGTTGCTGATGAGGATGGTTATGAGACTGGGTGCCACGACCTGCCGTTGAGTTCTCCAATACCAAAATATATAATACCAAACTCACGGGAGTGCTATCAATACTATTGTAATATTTCATTAGGTCAGGCGGAGGTTTTACTATAGTAATTCCAAATTAGTTAGACTTCGGTGGACGGCTGATATTTACTTCTATTATATTGGATGTCATTATCCCATATTAGAACATCACTAACTTACCTATTCATGTGTTCTGACTGGTAGAATTCACCTTGCTCCAGTGCACAGTGGTGCGTACTGCTCAGAACCGTGCCTGCACCAGAAAGCCAGTTAGCCCACAATCATCTGCTTCGCTTGATTGAGTACAAAGCAGTAGACACTAGCCATCGTGACGTTAGCTCGATGATACGCTGTTCCAGTTGGACCAGTACACGCTGGTTCCAGTCGGCTGGCAATACTCGTTAAATCAACCAAGCTGCAGAATAGAAAAATGCTGATCAATTAATCAGTCAATCAATCAACTCAATAAAAGTACAGTAAAATATTGTGCTGAGTCCGCAAGTTGTAATCAGTCCCGAAATCCGAAGCACGCGAACGCTTTCTTTTTTGCCAGCGATCGTTCCTGCATATTCTATTGTAATCAGTCCCGAAATCCGAAGCACGCGAACGCTTTCTTTCATGCCAGCGATCGTTCCTGCATATTCCACCAGAATAAGGCACTTAGGACCTTACTTCGACAGTGTCCAGCAGAAGAGCAGCAAACTGGATGATCTGGGAGTTCCACTTGTGGTCCTAATAATACAGTAGATTGTCGCCTCCAAGTCGATCACCACGACGTACCGCATCTTGCTGACAAGTGAGTCTCTTCCGAGCCTTCCGATACGCTTATCCTCCAACGAACAGAAGATTCCTGGAACGAAAAGAGGGGGAAGACTTCCGTAGCGCTTGTAAGAGGGCGAGAGGGTTTCCCGTAAAAATTCCGTAAGAAAAAGTCAGGAAAAGGAAAGCCGGTTTTGAACTGAACTTGAAGAAGACTGCAAAGTCGCAACCAGGCATCATTCTACCCAACAGCGTGCTACTGGGCCTGTTCGTGATCGCTCGTGGCGAGCCGTCCTGTCTAGAATCCAGTACACGCTGGTTTCCAGTCAATTTGCGCGAGTGCAGCAGTCCTATCACGCACCTACATACGCGTTCAAAAAATCAAGCGTACTGCTAAGCCGAAAGAGATGGACGAGCATTCCCGAAGTAGACAGCGCGCTCAACACGTTCGTGGGTCACTTGATCGGGCGAACTCTTTCATCCATTCAACGACCGGCATTTCAAAGGTGATCGCTCGTCGGAAGATGCTGCCCAATGGCTTGGCCTGCCTCGGAAATACTCAAACATGGTAGGATGTCAACAGCCGTCCCTGTTCATTCTTCTCTGCTCAGCCAGCCAAGCATAGGAAGCATAGGAGCCTGAAGCATAGGAACACCCGGAAAACAGTCGACCCTTGATGCAAAAAGTGCGTGCATTCCTTGTGCCTCTCAAGCAGATAAAACTTGCAGCTGCTTGTTCTCCATCGCGACAACCTGTGAGGCTGTACAAGGCTCAGACGGTTTTTGATGTTCGCAGAAAGACTCTTTTTCTAACCTATTCAAAGTCGAACAACCATCCTTCAGCTCTTCGATAGTTCTTTGTTTAGCGCAAGTCCAACCTCATCGATTCGGGATGGAATACATCGTGGTCATCGACTTTGAAGCTACGTGCGACTGGAACCAGAAGATCGGCCAGCATGTCAACCAGATCATCGAGTTCGGAGCGGTGCTGGTCAGCACTCGCAATCAGCAAGTCGTAAGTTTGCTTTCCCTGCTCGGTGTTTCATGGAGAAGTTTCTATTCCTGTTTTCTCCCTGAACTCGAACGCGAAAATGGACGACGATTTGTCGATAAGTATGTTCTAGCCTCTAACTTGTTCGCTTGCAGGACAGCACCTTCCACTCTTACTGTCAGCCCAGCGGTGCCTTGCGAACCCTTAGCCGCTACTGTCTGGACCTGACCAAAGTTATTCAAGCCCAGGTCGACGCAGCTGCCCTGTTCCCGGAGGTCTTCCGTCGCTTCGAAGCTTGGCTGGTGCAAAATGGCCTGTCGGTCATCAGTGCTTCAAACTGGATCATGGCGTCCGACTCGTAAGTTTTCCCCACTTTTATTCTTAAAAATCTTGAGAGGGCGGCAAGCAATTGCGGGATGGCGCAGGTTTGCTTGTTATTTGCCGTAAACGTGCGCCACTTACACTACGACCATCCCGTATGCCATAACCGTTCTGATCTGGTTTGCCGACATGCTATTCGATGTGCTGAGAAGCTGACCGGTTCTTTGGTGCCGGCCTTTTTCTGTTTGATTGGTAGTGCCCTCTTGCTGGTTACAGGCGATTCGACTTCAATATCTATCTCTACAATCAATGCAAGCTGAACTATATCGTCTATCCGCACTACGCTCGACAGGTTCTGATGGTAGCCTCGTTTTACAAGCGATACTACTTGATGGTTGCCATCACCACCCGGATGAGCAACGGCACCGCCACCATGCTGCAACGCTTCGGTATGACGCTCGAAGGCAAGCGTCATTCAGCTGTCGACGATGTTCGTAACTTGGCACGTGTCGTCATCCGTATGATGCAGGATGGACATCTTCCCAAGATGCGAGCCAACATTGCCATCTATCCGGAACGTCAGTCGGCTGATCACAAGATACCGAAGTCCTGCTTCTTCGTTGACTTGTAATCCACCGAGGAAACTCCATTAAATTCATAATAGCTGCTGATCTTTTTAGTTGTAAAATTATAGGGCATTATAACTCGATTATTTCAAAAAGGAGTGTTAATTATGAGCTTTTGTCGATCGGACGAAACAATTGTTGAAAAGAATCCTTCGGGATTGGGGATTTGAACCGGTATTGCTGTGTTCTGGGAATCGGTTTTTGCGTTTCAGCATTTCGTACTTTATCGATGCCTACGAAATTCTTTATTTGATGTGTTTGCTAGTCTTCATATAGTTTACCATGATCTAGCATTTTGATTTTTGTGATTTTGATAGTTCTGCTGGCGTAATTAAACTTGAACCTGATGGACGATAAGGCTTTATTTGAACGGCTCGGAATCTTGAGCTAGAATCGCAAAACATGGGGAACATTGTTCTCTGAAGTCCGCATGCTTGCGAGCGACCGATCGCAACACAATGGTTTGTCCCAGTTTTCTTTAAATCAGATGCGTGCGGGAAGACAGCACTGCCAGATCTTTTCTTAAATTTCGGAATTTTTTATATTCCGCGTTTCGGAAAGTTACTAATACTCCTCGCCTGGGTGAACATGGAAATCGGCGTCGTTTTTCTTTTCCTCTTTGCTATCTTTCTTCCCAGTATTCCTGGCTTGAAGGTGACGTTCTTCGGTCAGGAGCAGTATCAGGGTAAGTGCACATATTGCCCGTCTTTCTTCGGGACTTCTGATGGATTTTCGGTCCGCGCCCTAACGTAATACGAACGTATGCTAACTTCTTACTTTACCAGGTTCCAACAACAGCTTGGATGTCTTTAATAACTGCATGGACAGTAACGGTTTCGGTATCCGCCCAAACTCTCTAAAGTTATCAGATCCCAGCAAGTTAGCGTCGTCTCTGGGGAATCTATGTGTCAAGTTATGGCAAGGAAGAAGATGCACCGGTGCGTCGTACCTCGCGATCGGAGATAAACCCGCCCTAACCGATCTCTTCAATGACACCCATTCTGTTAGCAATTGTGCTATGGGCAACGTAAGTCCAAAAGAAAAATATTTGGGGCTTTTCCCAAACAAACATCTCACCTTGTGACGCTTCGACAACTACGAGACACTACTTTGAACGTGGCTTCGTTCGTTTTCCGTAAATCCAGGCATAAGATAAGGGATTCTAAAGTCCTATATTTCGGCATGTGTACTGATCATTTTGGCTCTTTCGTTGTAGGGAACTCACCCACCTGCAATCTGGAGAGAACACTGGTATGAGCACGTGGAAGACCTCGAGCGCGTCTACTTCGATAAAGACATCGCAGTCTACTACGACTCGGCGGTCGATCGAGGCATCACCTGGCCCTTCAAGTACATCGGCGACATCTGGCGGTACACCAAGCAGACCTACGGAAACTTCAGCCCAGACAACCGGCTGTTCGCGGTTCTTCACCACGGTCGGTACCATGGAGCCCACATGTCAACCCACACCAGCGCCACGCACGATTTTCGGACCCTGATCGATGGCGGGGTACCCGATGATCAAGGCTGGGCGACCGGACCAGCCTGGCGTCGTCACGAGGGACTCGAGGCTGTCGATATCCTGGTGAACGAGATCGGTGTTATCGTTGAGCACAGCGCCAAGGGCGTCATGGGTTCTCCTGCTCGACCCATATGGAAGAATGTCTGGGCGGAACTGTTTGCGTTCGATGTGTTCACAGCCACCGGAAGACAGGAAGATGCTGATCGAATCTACAGCCTCGCTATTGAGAAGAAGGTCTTGCTGCGCGGTCTACCCTTTAAGCTCTTCGAAAGCTGGTTCTACCCAATCTATAAGAATTACGGTGGAGCAAAGGTGATGAATAAGTTTCTGACGTTATTGTCGGAAAACTTTCCCAAGGAGACGCTCGGCAACAAGTGGAGTAGATACTCGCGAGATCTGAACTACGGCGAGCTGGTCCACTTCTGGAACGGTGCCACTGGCGTGAATTTGAAAAACCTAGCAGATGTGGCATTTCCTTTGGCTTACAGAGGACAATTGTTGAATGCACAACTGCTTTTTCCCGCGGCCACTTACAACAGGACCGCCGTGGATTTCGCAACTGCGACCACACCAGCGCCCAACACAACCAGAACCAGACCTCCAAGTTTACCAGCTAGCTTATCGGAAAGTCCAAGTGGTACTGCCGTTCAGCTGACTAGTCAGGAAGAAGGCAGTTTGGCTTGGAAGGGTGGTCTGATTGCGTGGGGCGTGGTCACCACATTGATTTTGATTGCCCTGCTGGCTGGCGTCTTGTTTGTGGTAGTCCGCAAAAGAAGAATGCTCGGGTCTTCCGGAAACAGAATGCTCCTTCGAGAAGACGATCTATCTGCTAACATGTGATGTTTCTATTCGCGTCGATACCATAAAAAGTACTTACGCTCTAAACCTCTTTTCGTTTCAGTCTCACACTGTGTGTCCACGAAATCCACGCACCTGTACATATGAGTAACCTGTACTGGCAGTTTTCAAGGGCTTTTGCGTCAGTGTTACGTGCTCAGGCATCTAAAATCGTTTACTTCCATTTTTATATGCACGACAAGCAAAAAAATTTCTGCGGCAACGCGTAAATTCGGCTTCGAGTGGCCGCGGTTCTGATACTTTGCTCATCTTACCGTGGCGGTGTCAGACCTTTTAGGTTTGTCAGAAGAAACTATCTGGTTTCTGGCCGTCCCGCCGTTCTCACCTTCAGCCAATCTACCCCGTTCGAACGCCAGTGTGTTGTTGTCTGGACCGAAGACTGGAATATATTATGGGAAGATGGTGGGTCACTGTGGGTAAGTTATCGAGAATCGAGCTGTCATGCTCGAACAATGCGCAGGAATTTCAGGTGCGGAGTAGAGAAGTGTGACATTTATGACGTTTTTTTCCTCTTCAGCTTGTATGCTTATTTCCGTAACATCCCTACTAGCGGCAACAGCCCCACGTGACAACGGTCAACGCGACGAGAAAGGAAATGTTGCGGTCCAGCAGCCCAACACTTCTGCCACTGCTGGTTCTCCAAACAACGTAAATCACAACGACACCAATCCAGAGAACCTTCCGACACGTAGCAATGTTACGATGACACAGGCCAACAGTAAGGTTAACACGTCAAGTGTTTCGATTCCCGTGAAACGCGACGACCACCACCACTTTGCTGTCAAACTGCCGCCATCTAACAGTACGGAGCACAGAGAAGCTATCTTAGCAGAAACCCTCGCAGCTTTGACGAACCTGAAGCTAGCCCAGCGAAAAAGTGCTAACTCAACCACGCTTCCTGCTGCCCCTGCTGCCACGACTTCAGCCAACAGTAGTCATCTCGCCTTGCATCAGCAGAATGTCTCGGCTGAACACCACAGCGACCCGACTCCTAGCCTGCCGTCACCAGACATGAAATTGGTCCACATAAACTCCAGACTGGTGCAGGACCCCAAAGTTGCGCAGATGGTCAGCAGTCATACTTCTTGGGAGTCTCCGCTGTACAGCACCAGAGTGGCCTTGGGTTTCTTCGTCGTATTCACCCTTGCGCTGTTGATTGGATCCGTTTTGATGTACCGTCGCATGCACAGGTAAGGTAAGACATTTGATCACTGGGCGTGACTGCTACTGTATTATTAAATGGGAACTGCTCATGATGATATCAGTGCTTTCTGGGGTTTTAGAATGAGAGAGGAAGACCGTACAGTGTTCTCCTCCACAAGTTACGGCGACTTAAGGAACCATAATTACGACTTGGCACTGTAACGCATGATCGGATGATAGCTCGTGTCGCTGTTTTCCGTGGTCTTTCTTTTGTTCATCTCTTTCTGTTGAGTTGTTACAGTACCTTAAACCTATCGCAGTCTACAGTTGCTCCAGTATAGTGGACCGATAGTTCTAACAAAACTCTCGAGTTTGTCCGGGGCTTACGAGCGAACGTAGCATTATTTTGATCTGATGGCACCGATAACCATGTCGGCGATTCTCTCATTAAACTGAGTTTGATGAAAGCTTCAAGCTTGTCCGCATCATGCTGCCGTACATGTACCGTTCATCGATCAAAGACATTTATTTTGCATCACCCATTTCGCGGTGTGTACGCACTTCTCTGGAACTTTGCCAGGCTCCTTCACGGAAACAAATGTTGCCGAGCTGAGGATCCTTCCGTTCTCTCAGACAATGGTAGTTTATAGAGAAGGGATAAGTGTGATTAAGTTCGGTTTGGTATATTTCGATTCGGTAAATCCTCACACCGAATCGAAAGTCTCGGTATGAAGTCCACACCGATATTTTCAGTTTGGCAACTCGTCAGACAAAAATTTCAATTTACCAAACCGGATCACACCGAAAAATCGGTAAACCAAAACATAAAAAATCTCTTGTCGACGAAAACACAAGACGGAGCTAGCCCAAAACGGGGATTTCGTAAGCTATTTGGTGTGTCTTCAGACGGTAGAAGCGTTTTCCCATACCGCGTGGTTTGGCTAGCTAGCACCAAATACCGTGAAAAAGCCGGAAACTTTCCCGATATTGTAAAAAAATTGGTCAAATTCTTATCTTTCCGGGTCTTTCTGTATGTTTTGATTTACCTAAAGATTTCGATTTGGTATCGATTTGGTGCGAACGCACACCGAGAAATCGATTTTTCGGTGTGGGGCTGACACCGATGTTTTCGGTTTCGGTATCTTCTCACACCAAATCGAAAAGTTCGATTTAGTTTCGATAAATTTCGGTAAATCACACTTATCACATCTCTAGACTAGTTTACCAGTGTCAGCTCTCCTTCGTAACATTGCAGCACGCAATGCGATTGTCTGCTTTACTGATCTGTTCCCAACGTTCGATGGATTGGCCAACGTTCGATGGATTGATCCACAGCAGGATCCTGCCATTTATATGAAATTTATCCAGTACACCGTGAAAGACGACACGGAATTGCTAAGGTGCTACCATGTCAAGTTCATGTTTGCCAGAGCTGAGTGGGAACCGTGCTGGAATTCTGCTTGTGACAATGCCTGGACCGAATATTGCGACCTAGACTCCCACACGAACCATGTCCGGAACAGCATGAAGCCATAGTGTGACAGTTTTAACGCCTCATCTTGTCTCCTGACGCCTGACTCCGAACCTTTGCCAACAATGTGCGGCGGTATACCTCTTCGGTCTCTACTGAGCCTGAAGGTGGCGCATGCGTGCATTCCAGTTGGCTATAGACTATAGTTTGGCGATACATGAAAATGTTCCGCTGCTATACTTACAGGACGGACAAACGCCCTTAGTCCAAGCCTGCGCTTATTTCACTCTAACGTGGGACCAAGTCCAACAGCATCTTTTTGCTTCGCTCAAAACTTCAACTATAATTAAGATGAACATTTCCAGTGTTGTCCTTTTTCAAACCAGTACTATGCCGCTTCGTAAACTAAATACTAGGAAATAAAATGGAAGGTGCTAGTTCCGTCCAGTCGAAAGTCCCTTCGGTTCCCGAACACGGACTGAAACTTTTCACGTTGCCCATACGGCACGTCCACTAGGAACTGCGGTCCTCAAATGGCCGGTGAAGCTCTAGCGAAAGCCCCCATCAACCCATCATCCAAAACTTTTGGGGGTGCTCGATCGCTAGTTCCATCCGTTTTATACGAGCGTATATTTTCGCGCGGTAATTTTGAGCCTCGAGCGCACAGCAGTTCTCAGTTTAATCTCAAAGGTTGCGATAGGAGCCGTCTCTCAACAGGATAAAGTACGGCTGCGGCGACCAGCGACCAGCGACCATCTTGCCGAGTATTCGCGGATGTGGTATATCTTCGGAAAAATGCGGACAAGTGCGTCTTCCCGAGCTTGTACGAATGAAGATTGTCTACGTCTGCTTTCCGGTTGGATGGTCTTTCGACAAAGATAAAGGTCTGACGACACGTAAGGAAGAACCCGAAAGTCGACAGAATATGGCTTCCCGCCGCGTTTCTCAGTTTTGTTGAATGCTTTGTTCGTTTTGTATGGCAGGCTTTCTGAAATTTATTGGCGCTGAAAGCATATTAGAATCCAAGTATGGATCATAATGCCTGATAATCAGCTAGGAAACCGTACGCGTGATTTACAAGATAAGAACAGGAAAAAGTGCCGAGTTACGTTAGTGTTAGTATTTTTCAAACAGATTTTACCAGTAGAAAATGTTAGAAATAGCGGATCAAAGTCCACTAGCATATTATCACGTAAACAACCGAGCATATACGCGGTACATAGTTGTCAGTGCCTTGGCCAATGCATCAAGTGAACAAGGCGGAGTATAGTGACGCTCGTTTCCGGTTTGGCGTAGTGTTTGCTCTGTCTTATCACGGCGGACCATGCCTCGCTGTGGCAGTGACTTTACTGCCTCAATTTTGACAAAATCGTCAGCAGTAGTACAGTCACGTTTGCAACACAGACCTCACTGTACTTACTGAGAGTCGCACGCTGACATTCCATCTCGCATACCATGTAGCAAAATATCAGTGTGAGGTTGAAGCCGTTATTACATTGCGACCAAGGCCGATCGATTAATGGAAAAGTAGCTTTCATCAACGTCACATCAGTCCTCCCGCGCCTTATCTACATCGATATCCTCCTTGACCATGCATCGTTACTTGCAATCCCAACCCGGAAGATAGTCCTTCGTCATCCTTGAATCATGGACTCGATAAGTGGTCCTTCATGAGTTTCCGCCTACATTCCGTGGTTATCCCGCCTCCCACCGTGATAAATATTTGAGTGGAATTCATTGCCAAAAATCCAAAATATGCCGACTGTGTTATTTCTTCGAAGCAGTATTATTTTCTCCGTGCTTCTGGTCGGAGTCCTTTGGAGCCAGGATCTCCACGCACAAAAAGGTAAAACAGATTTTCAGTCCAAAAATGTGTACACTGGGTCTTACCGGTTTGTAAAATTTTATGCATGGGATGTTAGTACACTGTGTTTTCCTAGAAATTTTTCACCGGTCGATATTGTTGTTTTGCTTTAAAAGTGGCCTGCCAGACTAGCAATGCTACCGACTGGTCACCGACCTTACCTATCGATCACGCCAGTATATGCAACAATTTAACACTCTGCGTACGACCGTCCTCTTTGTGTATACAATCATTTAGTTTTTTTCACCTCCCAGGTTTAGCTTTTGGTCCTTCGGGTCTGGGTCTTTTTGTTTGCATGTGCCTCGGTCTTCTCACCAAAGCAACACTAATGACCAGCGGTCAGCAAAACCCCAGCACGCTGGAAATTTTTTCTACGGTTTCGGGTGGTTTTGGTGAAATTTGGTGTTTCGTTTCCTCGCGCGAGACACGTGCACGGTATTCGCTTAGAAAAAACTGGAGCACTGGGGACAGTCTTATCTATCGAAGCCGAGCCTGGGATAAATTTTGTAGTCATCAGTGCGGTTAGAAGAAAATCAAGACGACCAGTTCTCCCTTTTGAGATTTGGCGTTCATGGCCTGCCAATCATCCGAATTTTGAAATTTCGAAAATTGCCTATTGGTTGGACCAGCCTCCGCAACACGGAATCAGCCAATACAATTCCTGTAAACACAAAGAGGACGGCAGTATTCTGCAAACAGGAAAACGATCGTGCTGAAAGTGTTTAGTCGTGAGCAGAGAGGATAGCACTGAGCTGAGGTGGAGGTGTTTCCGCCATGTAGGAAACTGGAATAACAACTGTGTACTCAGCCGTCAGAATCAATGAATGAGTCAGCAGCGCGACTCATTCAATACCGCATAGCATAACGATTGCATGGCTCATCGTTCTCGAATATGGAAATTTTACGCATTGTTCCATATCAAGCGAGACCGTGTTAAACGTTTTTTCATGATGTTCTGATATACTTTGAGACAAGAAAAGGGAGCAGAGGGCCGGGACTATCAGAAGCAAAGGAAGCTTCAAAAAAGCATATCTCGCCGGCGGACAACATTAGTTCAGACAATGAAGGGTGTGTCGGAACTCATTTACAGTATGATCCATACACGTCTTTAATACACATCGATTGTGATCTTTATCAAGGTTGTGATATTCAGCTGGCTAGAAAAAATAAACAAGGCATACAAGGAAAGATTTGCAATATTCATCAGGCTGACTAAACATAAATCTTGGGCAGTAAAAAATTCTGGTATTTTTGACTCTTGGGAATTTTGGAACTAGCGAAAGGCGCCAATATCTGCCTGTTGCGTCATGCAAGAAGAAGCTTTATGGTATCAACAGGTGCAAAAGATAAGTAATGCTGCAAAGATATGGCTTGTGGAGTATTCCTTGCACATGAAAACACATAAACCTCAAGTCTGCTGTTTATTTACTGTCGTGACCCTCACCAATGTTGTGTCTTGTGTCTTGCAGTCAACCTCACAAAATTCAAACGGGACAACCGAGCTCCACGCATCACTCCAGATGTCGAAAACCTCGACATTCCCGTCAGCTCCGACCTTCAACTGATCTGCTCCGGGAATAGGAAGCTGGAATGGAAGGCCCCAGCGTCAAGGGTACGTTCACCATACCAAAGTTCTGCAACGGTTTTTGATGCTCGAATAGCTTTTCGGGTTCTGTTTTTCTGAACACGAAAAGAATGCGCATTCGATCGTATCAGACAAGTATTGCGTGTTATCGCGCGCAAAGCTCTCCTATCGGACGAGATAATTTCTCCAGCACTTAGTCAGATCCAGATCATCAACAACAGTTTCCGCCAAAAACATCGCCTAGTACCATGCGCCGTACCATCTAATCAAGTAATCTACAGGTTTTATGGCTTTTTCAGATTGGCCCAGTGGAGATAGTGGACACCGTCGAAGAGGAGAACGAAAAAGAGCGGCTGGGGGGCACATCACAGCCCGCTTCGATCTACCGTTCGGAGCTCCACATCCACTCGGCCAGGGTCACAGACACCGGTACTTATCGATGCCATTACGAAGACGAAGTTGAAGTCGAAGGAAGTTTCAACTTGATCAACGTCTTCGTCAACGGTAAGAAACCGAGAAGTTTCTCCGCGATGACGTTACTCTTCAACATTGCGTTTGATTGTCATGATAAATTTATCCTTGAGCTTCTTGCAGATCCGCGACAGCTGTTTATCCCTACGACTCCACCAGGCATGCCAGACATACCGCATACTTTCGTCACTCTTCACGAGCACAAGCCTGGGTTGATTGCTTGTCGTCCGACGTACTCGCGGGCCGAAGTGTCGCTGATAAGGTTCGACGGCAAAGTTATCGGGGATGCCACCTTCTACGCAGCCGAGGGATTCACGGTCCCATTCCCTAACGTCTTCTTCAGCGGCGAATTTACATGCCGATACAGAGTCGACGACATGAAGCAGGAGCAACGCCTTCACCTCTCCTACGTCGGTACGGTATATCCCTCTATTCTTGAATCCCGGTCGTTTCACCTATTCATCCTTCCTCATTCTGTTTCTTTGCAGCCAATTCCGAGGCCCCAACACCCGTGATTGACACTTCGCAAGCCAAGCATGTCACAGCTGGTAAAGACCTCCGTCTGAAGTGCAACGCGACCGTGCATGATGCCAGGCTGGAATTGGTCTGGGACTTCCCATCCCCATCGGTATGTCCAAGAATAGCTGATTTCCCCTTCATATGCCTGTCTGAGTCTTCTTCCTGTCTTGTCGTAGACAAGCGCAAGAGCAACCTATAGTACACAAACTTATGATCGCGAGAACGTCAACTACAGATACACACTGTACGTCAGCACACTCACCGTCCGTGACGTTGATCAGACTTCGGACGACGGGACATACCGATGCACGGCTGTGGTAGTTACTAACCGAGAGCAGCGAAGCTCGTCGGAGGTGAGGATCAAGCCGTATTCCATGGGCATCGAAAGTCACATCAAGATGGCTCCAGTCCCGGCCAGTGGTGTGGTAGAGGCGCAAATCGATCAAAATGCCGTCCTATCTGTCATCGTCGACGCCCATCCTCCACCGGTCTTCACCTGGAAGCTCAATGGTGTTCCCATTTCCCCAAAGACACCGAGATACACCATGGGTGCCGATCGAGGCTTCGAGCAGCTACGTATTCAAGGAACTCAGGGAAGCGATCACGGCAACTTCACGCTGGAGGCAGTTGCTGGTGAAACACGGTCTGCAGTCAACTTTACCCTCCTGGTCAACGGTACGTCGGCTCCACAGCGACTCTTGAAACGACAGATCGCCTATCTTGGTAGATACTAACCCAATCGTTCTTGCATGCTCCTTTGGAGAGAGAGAACACTGAACAAGATTTAACAAATTCAGGACTCGGCAAATAAACGCTACCAGAGCGTTTTCCCAAGTGGCGCATGCTTCCAGCCTCGATAACTGTGTACGTGCGCCACTTAGAGCAGCGATCTTGTCGAATTTGTTTGCCGAGTTCCCGATTGGTTGTTGACCCAACCAAAAGAAACTAACACGTCCTACCCTAATTTTAACTACAACCAATTTGCCTATTTTTTCTTTAACACAGAGCCGCCCACGATATCGATGGATTCATCGGGAGGGTTTTACCCGGTGGGGAGGACGATACCCTTTAAATGCTCCGTCCGCGCATTCCCCATGCCGCATGTGGTCTGGAAGTTCCAACCCTGTCACCGCCATTGTCCGGAAACCGTTCAGCAGGAAGGCGGCATTTTGTGGAAAGAACTGCCGGCAGAAAATGTCAGTACCACCACGGACCGCACCGGACGTACAGCGACCAGTCGCTTTCATGGCGGTATCAGCAACCTTGGGTCTGGGTACCTGCGTTGCGAAACTGAAACCAACAACGTGGACCAAATTGACAGGTCGAGGTCGGCGCACGCTACCATCCGCATTCTGGCCACAGGTACGAATGGAAGAATGGGGCGTCAGCAAATGAACTGAACATGATCGTTGTCTCAGGTGGCGCGCTTCTTCATTGTAATTGGCTTGAAAAGTGCGCCATTAGGGAGGACGATCTGGTTCGAGTCATTTCCGTCATTTTCCTTAAACGAAAAAGTTGCTCCATATCAGATACTTCTAGTCTGCGCTTTCTTTTCAGATGTTGAGAACGGATTCAAGGCAGAAATGACGCCCCCTGAACCGGTTGAACTACAGAATATCACCATAACCTGCATTGTGAACCAGTACGAATTTTCTGATGTCCTGTGGGAAGTACTTTCGCCTGGTGAAAACAACTACCGCCCAGTCCTCACATCAGATATCGTCCTGACATATGTTTCCCAGAGCAGCATTTTTTCTAATACATACACCCTCAAAATAATCCACGCAGACAGAGTAACAACAGACGGTTCCTATCGGTGTGTGGCACCACGCAAGAGCGGAGGAGCGCCGCAGCGCAGCCAAGACTTCAACCTTGGTAATCTGAAGAACGCCACCCCGCTCAAGTTCAACGATAGTAATAGCGGAGTTGAAAGAGTAAAAGTGCCGTATGAGGGCAAGATGGTGTTGGAGTGTCATGTCGAGGGGTCGCCGCCACCGCAGTTCGAATGGACGAAAGATGGGGTTCGTGTTATGGCGGGCCAAGTGGTTCAGATAGAACACGGTGGGAGGCAACTGGTCAACCACAAGGTAACGCCAGAAACAGAAGGCGAGTACAGCTGCCGAGCTTTCCATGCTCGAAGCGAAGTGTCCAAGAAGTGGAAGGTGGAGGTCGTCGGCGATTCGCCTACTCGAAGGAGGACCATCATCATTGCTTCTGTGGTTACACCTCTGATCGTCCTCATGTGCATCGTTGTTCTGATCATCTGGCTCAAGTATCGCAAAGAACGGGTGAGTTTTCTGTACGACGCTCTAGATTTCTGCTTCGGCCGAGGCCTGTTTTTTTAAGTATCCTAATCTTTGCAGACAAGACGAAAGGAACTGGAGTACCTGGAAAAGATTATCAATAACGACACAGCGAACCCAGCCCTGATCGATCCCAACGCACCATTGTCAGAGCAGGTGGCGCTGCTGAACTACGATGACCGATGGGAGTTGCCCCGTGAAAACCTCAAAATTCGTAAGCTTGTGTTGCACCATTCTTCTCGCTCTGTTCTCGTCATAGATAATCTAAGACATAATGTGAAACGTTGTTTGTAGATAACAAGATACTGGGATCGGGACAGTTCGGCAAAGTTATGCGCGGAGAAGCCAAGGACTTGATGGGCCATCCGGGTGAGCTGATGGTAGTTGCCGTAAAAATGCTGAAAGAGAAAGCTGATATCGTCCAGAGAAAGGCTTTGCTGGGCGAAATCAAGGTCATGATGCATATTGGGCAACACCTAAACGTGGTAAACTTGTTGGGCGCCTGCACAAAAACAATCAACAAAGGTAAGTCATAACAGTTCCAATTTTTTCTCGGCAGACATTACGCTAAATTTTCTGGCTTGGACAGGCGAGCTTTTCATGATCATGGAATACTGCCAGAACGGTTCTCTCCAGAAGTACCTTCAGAATCATGTCGGCGAACGTTTCTACAACCAACTGGACTTGGCCACCATGAAGATAAAACCTCTGGGGGACGACCAGTTGGACGAGATTAATCAGATAAAGCGAAGACTGGAAAAATCCGATAGCAAGTTTGATGGAAAGATTGTGACAACGCGAGACCTTATCTGCTATTCATTCCAAGTCAGCAACGGCATGGACTACCTGGCTAAACACAAAATCATCCACCGGGATTTGGCGGCAAGGAACGTACTCGTGGCCGAAAACGACGTGGTGAAGATCTGTGATTTCGGTCTTGCTCGGGAAGACTACACATACGTCAAGAAAAGCCAGGTGACTAAATTTTGTCTGACAAAATTAAATCGACGCTTCGGCAAATGTATGCAGCCAGTTCATTCCCCCAAGTGGCGCACTTACTAAGCCAGTAACAATGAGAAGTTGCGCCACTAGGGGGAATCGAATTGGTAGTACAGTCCACTCGTTCGAGATGTGTTACCTAATTTGACGGTTTCAAAAAACTGAAAGATCAGGAAAATTAACGAGCCTGCTCGCCATGCCGCAGCTTAGCTAGACGCATGCAACTTGATTACTTGATTACATCGGTCGAAGTAGGGTGTTATGTATATGTTATATAATTTTGAATGTTGCTTGGCATGCGTATTGTGAATGTATGGCGGGCCCAGAATTGAAACCGTGAAAGTAGGTAACACATCTCGAACGAGTGGACTTTATTCGTTTGTCGACGTCTCGATTCATTTTTCTTCCGTAAAGTTATTGGCGTGGCTCTTACTGTATGTTTGGTTTCGGTAGGCCGTTATACCTGTCAAATGGGTCGCTATCGAAAGCATCTACGACAACGTCTTCACCACCGAAAGCGACGTTTGGGCTTTCGGCATTCTCATGTGGGAAATCTTCACCCTCGGGTCCACTCCCTATCCTGGCCATGAGGCTAATAGCACGTTCGTCGAACGAGTAAGGAACGGCCTGCGCATGGACCATCCCTATCTCGCACCTAAAGAGATGTAAGTAAAAACGAACACACCCCTCTGACGTTGACACTCGATTTTACTGAGGTTCCGATAACCGCATTGACGTCATTGCTTGTAGATACGACATAATGCGCCATTGTTGGGAGGCCAGCCCGTACGCTCGTCCGTCCTTCTCCGCTCTCAGTGCACACCTCGGCAACCTACTCGGCCAGTCCATCGTCCAACGTTACCTAGACATGAACACTCCTTTCGAGCAGTTTAACGAAGAGGTCCTAGTTATCGACGACCCGGGGTACATCAACGACCCTATCAAACGGAACTCCCAGCTCTCGACAGGGAACGGAGTAATGTACGCTAACAGTTACCGTCTTCTACCGGGAAGTGAGGAGCCGGCACCATCGAAACCTCGAAGGTACCCGCGGTCGACAGACGGCGCAGGTGACACGGTCGACGCGATGGAGTTGCAGCCAATGTTGGCGATGAGGCACAGCCCGAAGCCCAGTCGTCCGGGGAATGACGTCGACAGCGGGGACTACTTGAACCAGGACTTTATCAATCCGAAGAGAAACGCCACGCCGGCGAAGCCTGTGGTGGATGATGTAGATGAAACTGCCTTGTCGACGCGCACTGTTACGCCGAGTGATAGCTTTGCGAGTAGCGGAAGAAGATACCCTAATGCCGGTGATGCGAGAACTAACTTTTTGTACGGCGCAAACCCTGTTCGATTCCCCAAGACATCCGAAGTTTAGAGTGATACAAAAACGGACTAGTTTTTGTCTTTGGATTTCTTTGAATTTAGATGTTTTGAGGTCTACGTTATAACAGATCAAACCTTTTCTGACGAAAGATGTAAACGCACGATGGGAAATTATAGGACAGGCTTTTTTGCTACGGCGGTACGGGAGCCACAAACTGCGACCATCAGTCCCATTCCTCGTCTGAAAAATCCGAGGCAGAACCATCAGTCTTAGTTGGATAGAAGGACGATAATGTTTCTGAACGCAGTATGAGGCAGAAAACTCACCGCTCGTCAGAAGAATAGATTCTCTTTCGCGTTCGACATCCATGAGCGAGGACACTTCCTCAACTCTTTTATAGCGATCGACATTTCCGCCCAGAGTATCCAAGGTGGACTGAATGCTTGTTTCTGAAGGAATGGGACAACGTGGAACGCCTGACTCTGAAGCAGGACTCTGGCCAGCCCCCGTCTTTCGGAAGTCTCCGTCAGGTGTCGCCACTGCACTCGACCGCGCGTACTTTTCCCGCCTTTGACTGGACTCTGTTCTTAGCCTTTTCAGGCTTACATTACGCGAACTCGAAGACACTTGATTCAGGCTACGTTGGGAACTGGTCTGCGGTGAGCTCGAGACAAACGTTCTCGAACTTCCCGACTCGTCTTCCGAGGACTCGTCTAGCAAATCTGGGAAATATCTTTGGGTAATCAGACTATACATCGGTTGCACATCGCACAAAAATTACGTGTAACCAGAAATAATCTCAGTCTTAGCTGGATGGAACCAGCCAAGGTTGTGTTCTTCGATGTAATTCTCGTATACTGCCGAGCTTAATTCCGAAGCACGCTCCCATGTACTTTGCTTTTCCGAGTAGCCTTCCCACTTGAGAAGGAACTCCATGGGAAGGTTGGTCTTCGGGTGAAGCGATCCTCGGTGTTTCAACACAGCTTCCACATGGTAACCCCCTGACGTCTCTGCCGTTTTTAGGCCTGCGTTCTCCGCGGTCCCGGAGCTTTTGGCTTCCTTCAGCCGCTTTTCCTTTTCTGCGGACAAAATACAACGCTCAGTTCGATCTCAGCCTTACGAGATGTGAGAAAGGGAAAAGTTACCTTTGCGAGAAATGCTCAAATCTTTCTCGACCAAGTATTCCTGGATGAGGTCCGTGCACTGCATATCTTCATAGTATACCCAGCTGTTGGTCGTGTCGGGCCAGTCCTTCCATTTGACCAAATACTGGTTGGGAACGCCGGTGTTTGGATTGTCTTTGTAATACTTGCGGCCCAAGATCTTCTCCACAACATACAGTACGTTCACGCAAAATGGTGCCAACTCTAAACTCGACTGTAAAAAAAATCCCTGTACTCGCTTCCCTTCCATCTCAGGTGATTTCACACTCCATTTTCAATCCCGCGTTTCATGAAGGAACACTTTCTGAGTTAACTTTCGAGATGGCTCCAGAAACTAGTTCTAAAACGAAGGCTATGGTAGTGGCTTGGGGTGCGGAACGTTTATCCCATCAGAAAATTTCAGATCGACTTTTAGAGCACGGGGTTTTGCTGCATAGGAAGACGGTCAGCAAGATACTCAAAGACGAAGAAACGAAGCGAAACGGATGGACGAAGCCTCCAAAGCGACTGTCAGCGCAATTTCTTCCGTCGGTGCGTACCAAAGCCAACATCCGGAAAGTGAAGAAGGCCGTCCTTAAGAAGATCCCAGACTCTCAGCGGAAACTGGCCCGTAAACTAGGATGTTCGGTGGGTAGTGTAAGCAAGATTGTCCATGAGAATCTAGGTCTGAAGGTGCGCAAGAAGACAAATGTTCACCACCTGACCGACGTGCAGAAAAAGCAAAGGTACGAGCGCGGAAAGCTCTTTATCCAGTACCTGGGGCCTCAAAAGATAAAGAAAATCTTTACCATGGACGAAACGTGGATCACTCTAGACGATTGCAATAGCGAAAAGGAGTATTACTACACCGACAATTTTCTGGAAATCCCCAAAGAGTGGCGCAAAAAACCCACGAAACACTGGCCGAAGAAGATCATGGTCGCTATTGGAATCTCCTGGCAAGGGATGACGAAAGCATACGTAGTTGACGGTAAGGCTAAAGTAACAGCCAAGTATTTCATCGACAAGATTCTGTCGAGAATGGTAAAAGAAGATCTACCTCGTTTGTACGGCAGAGCTGCGAAAGAAGTCACCGTCCATTTTGACAGCGCCAGGTCCCATGCCGCGAAGTACACCCAGAACTGGATGAAAGTGAACCATCCGAGGTTTGTTCCTGAGTACCACTGGATGGCCAGTTCACCGGACCTAGCACCGCTGGACTACGCGATCAATGGAATTTTGAAGAAATATTTAGCTGATCGCAAAGCTACCACCATTTCTGGATTGAGCAAGGTTATCCAAGATGTGTGCACCAACTTCGACCTCCGGATCATCCGCAAGTCACTTTCTTTTCGACCTCCGGATCATCCGCAAGTCACTTTCTTTCTGTCGAGCATC
>BDGG01000004.1:290792-607414 GCA_001949185.1 Ramazzottius varieornatus
CACTGGTCCGATCATGACCAGCGCTTACCCGGCGCCAAAGCGATTAATAGCACATATAGGTTGTAAATTACTCATTATAACCGAAAATGATATTTGATAACGGTAGACACAAACAAATATTCTCCTTGGAGTGTACAAACCTGTGCTGGCCTGCATAATCAGTGGAGTAGAATTATTTTCTTGGCCGACGTCCAGCAGTACCGGTCCAAAAGCTGTCACGTTCTGCGGCGTTGGGAAGGAGTGCGAAGGGACATCGGCCACACCGATACGCAAGTTCGAAGGTTGATGTCCGGTCAAGTCCGTAGGAGAAGGTTCAACAGGCTCTGGAGAACGACCATAGGTAGAAGGACTGGCAGATTGAGCGTACGAGAAGGATGCTTCGGGGTGCGGAACAGGAGGAAGAACGGGAGCGATGTGGTCGGTGGTCGGAAGAGAAACCTCAGGTTCCTCAGTGCGTGTGGCCAGTTCCTCTGTAAAAGTTTCAGGGTCGCCTACGAAAAAATACTAATGTCAGCAACATCGGGTATAATCGAACTGTAGTTGAGATTGTTTCGGACAAAATGGAATGTCGAAAAATGAATCCGCGTGGAATTGTTATGCCAAGTGGCGTAGGCTTTCGGCCAATAGCCAAGTAAACGTGCGCCACTTGGCAGTCCGGCAGTATTGTTTTCCCTACGTCGCGCAACCCCACGTATGGTGACAATGCAAAGGTGCGCCACTTAAGATAACTACCTGGGTAGAATCATTCACTGACACCTGAAATATTCTGCAAAAATAAGGTGATAGGCTACGCACCATACGGAAATAGTGGAAGGTCCGAGGGTGCAACGCGTATTTTCTTTCGGTTAAACTAACGAACCAATTTCATACAGTGCCGAAGACCATAGGCTGGCTCCCACGAGTCTTCTCCGGGGCAGTTTTTCCACTTGACGGAATAATGACGTATTCCGCCGTGGGATTTAGAAAACATAATTTCTTCGACCTCAAAAAGTTCATCCGGCACAGGAAGAGAGATATTACGGCACGGGAAGAGAGATGGAGGAAATGGCCACACAGTGAAGCAGCAGGTCTGTGCGCCGGAATCGGGAGATACTCCCTCAAACACATGGAGCATTCAGGTTTTTCTCCCATTTCCAACAGTAACTAAAATCTTCCTGGTGTACATACAATACCCGAAGAATATTTCGTAATGGTCAGAAGTGATACAATAATATCTAGCGCTGAAACCTTACCAAATTCAGTGACAGATGAAAACTCATATGAGTGCACTAGCAACAGATGTTTGTCTGTCCGTTCGAAATGCAAAGCGAGTTCGAAGAATGATTTATGGTCGTGTATCAACTCTTATCAAAACAACGCTTCTCCCTTCTCCCTTCTCCCTTCTTGCGGCCACGACGGCTATTGTCTTTCGTAAGGCCACCGTCTTGCGTCTATAGCTAGCTATGGCCTTTCTTCTAACGGGATATGCGCATCACGCATATATCTCTGATGCCGTCGCGGTTGAACTAGCCATGGTGTATGACTGTCTCCTACAACTAGAGGACTGTCTGGTAGAAGTTCCAGTAGGCATAGTGCCGAGAGTTGCTGTGCGGTTCTCCAGTGTTTTGCTCGTGTAAGGCACAGGTAATGGCTACAAGATGGGTCAAGTTGAGCGCTATTATTGCATGAACTTGGGTAGCTCTTACTGCTATAATACTGTAGTTGACGTTTGGTAGTGCGTGATGCTTGAGCGTATCTGTATGCGGATACGGTTAAGATCAATTTAATTTCTCGATTTGACTCATACAGTGATCGTCATGTACATAAGACGGTCGGACACTCAAACAACGGACAAACGGCCAAAGTATTGTAATATTACGGTACCTTCGGCGAAGTCTAGACGCAAAATTTTAATCAGGTACCGAAAGAATTAATCTAATTACGTTGTTCGGAAAATGTTAGCCGGCGGACTCACAACGAACAATGAATCGCTACCACCGAGTATGACCATCTGCTTTGTGATGCTGGCAGTCTCCACCAAAACATAATCTCGCGATAATTGCACTTCGTAAACGTACTTGACTTTCACACATCTAATTTCGCAGAAATCTTTTTCATTGCGAAGCATTAAATTACCAAACATTAAGGTTTGCAGGACGGATCCGGTGTCCACTGATAGTATGGCCACTATTTGCTTGACGGCAATGACTTTCCCTGTCCTTTCAAAGACGATGCTTCCATTTCGGCAGGAAGTCTCGTTGTGTTTCCTTGTTCTTACCGGAATTCCTGCCTCAACCACTGCTCGTTTAAATAGATGAATTTTATCATCCGCCCATATGAAGCCGTGGTGGTCCGCGTATGCCACAACGGCTTGAGATATCCGCTTGGATGGAATCTTTTTTGAATTACCAATCAGCCGACATATTCCCGAAGGTCCTCTTGCGTAGAAAATGGACTCCGTCATCCCCATAATAGATCTGGCGGTACGTGTGACCATTTGAGGAACGGATTCATTGCTGACTAGTTCTTCAACCATCACAGCGCATTCTGCTA
Organism: Ramazzottius varieornatus; assembly: GCA_001949185.1. Classification (NCBI taxonomy): domain Eukaryota; kingdom Metazoa; phylum Tardigrada; class Eutardigrada; order Parachela; family Ramazzottiidae; genus Ramazzottius; species Ramazzottius varieornatus. Next base: position 293,325 of record BDGG01000004.1, read on the forward strand.
GAGTGCGGAAGTGGTTCATTATGCTCTTCGTGGTGTTATTTAGGGCACGAATGCGCCGACCAATTACCTCAATCTCGTTCTCAGGTCCATAGCAGGAAACGTTCTGGAGAGGCCCATGAATTCTGAGGGAAAGAGCCAGGTGTTGAACCAGGTGAACCGAAAATTTCATTTCCTGTTCTCCGAAATACCGTTCGAATTTCCGCAAAAACACGTTGCTCAGTCTGTCAACGATACTGATATCTTTTTCGGAAATGGAGTCTTGCGTGGATAGCCATGCTATTCTACTGGCCAGACAGAGGATACTGTGGAAGTCTTCCGGGACTATGTCTTTCGTGACGTAAGGTGCGCCATGCTGGATGAAAAATCTTAGCTCGTGGGCTTTCATTTTCTTATAATGGGCGATGCTTCTTGTTTTTCTTGACTCGTGACCCGGAACCGCAATACTGAGCCATAAGGTGTCAATCTGTTTTATCTCACTTTTCGTTAGAATCAACACCTCCCCACCTTCCACTATCTGCCGCAGGAACCATCGAGACAAGCCTTCATCCAACATGTGCATGACGTCGATGAAAAAGACGTTCACAGCATCCATCGTCGGCCAGTCGGTAACCAGTGAAGGTCTTCGGAGTCCTTTTGTTCGCCTTTCATCCAGCAGGTACTTTCGGCGTTCGGTCGAGAGGATACCCCACTGCGCAGTCATGTCGACAAAATCTTGGTGGCTTTTTAATGCTCTTGGTGGCTTTCAATGTGCAATGCTTTCGCCCATTTAAGAAAAATGCATTTAGCATATTGAATCAGAATAGATTTTTGGGTTCAGAATATGACGTGCTTTATTTCTTCAGGTCGTGTTACCAACCTGCAGACAGTAGATACATCCCTGGCATGCGGAGTGAGACGAATGTCCATTTATGGCGGTGCGTTCCGGTGAATCAGAAAGGAAACCGTGGACGTACCCCGGAGAGTGATGTTCTTCGCCGAACGCATCAATCCAGTGTATTGGCAGGAAACGTGTTACTGTTCTCGTCCAGTTCTTGCAGCTGGAGGGTCAGGTTCATCAAGAAACACTCACGATCTTTGGGGAGATCTTCCCCCACCCACACAGCCGCGAGGTGCTACACACAACGTCGGACCCGAAGCGGCAAATTTAGAATCTGGACGAATATCAGGTACAACTTCTTCTTTGTGCTCTTGCTGAATTCTGCACCATCCGCGTGGAAGAGAAAAATTATGTGCGACCTTGGGATGTCCATTTGCTGAAATCGGCTTCCATCGGTGACGTAACGCAAAATTCCAGGGACACGTTCTTGACGAGGATCCGCCAGCTTACCGTACTTGTGTAGCGCTTCTTCGGCGATATTCCGGATTGGGTCGATTACAAAATGGTTCCCGTCCTTGTCCACTATTTTTCGCTCCCAGTCAGTATCGCACAAATCACAGTGGTACAGGCAATGTTTTCCTTCACCAACTTCCCGCAAGACGTAACCGCATAGCTCGGTCTCCCACGTCTCGTTTGTCTTCTTTTTCACCTGGCGCTGGTAGGGGCAGATGTACACTATCTTCTCACAATGGTTTCTTTTGATGTGAAGCAGGCTCTTCAGTTATCTCGCGCTCTGGGGAAACTTCCTTTGTTTCTTTGGGTCTATTGGGCTCCGTTTCCCATCAATCACCACAGCCATCACTTTTAGAAACTTGCCAAGCGTAGCGTTCGATATTCCGGTGCTTTTCGCCACATACAGTAACATACTGCAGACTTGGTTCAGCGTCTAGCCGTCATTCGGGTCATCTGATACCATCGGGACAAGCTCTGGTATATCTACAGAGAAGGAAGAAAGTGTTAGCTAGTGGTCACGATAAACATGAGTCTTGGTGTCAAATAAGTCAATTAATCACTTTTGATACCCTCATATGTTCTGTCCATGTCCAGCTGTCCCACGCTGCTGTCTATGGTCGTGTTCACAGCATCATTCCCCTCCTCTTCCTCTCCTTCTTCCGACAATTCTTGATCGACATGGGCTGGTGACAGCTGATCAGGATTGCACTCTTTCGATCGCGGTCGCTTGCGACCTGGGCTGCCCCGGTCCGTCCCTAATCGATTCTTCTGGCGTTTCGCTGCTGCAGCACACTTGGCTTTTAACCTGGAAATTCGGGTATTCTTCTGATACTCCATCTTTGGGGGTAAAGGAAACTCAGTTTCTTAAGAATGACCATAAACCATGTCGATACGGTCAATGACGTAATGCGGGTGTGGTTCTGTTCATTCTGCCTTTTTGCGTTCGTTGAAGTTTCTAGAAGTCACGGGTATTTGGACCGTGTGTGTCTAGAGTGGCAATGCCAAGTGTAGAGGGATAGTTTACGCACAGCCATAAAGCAGCGTTCAGTCAGAACAACCTGCAAGTTGCACATGGTGATGGTCGAAACCAACGGCTAAGTTTTCTTTCCTGGATTTAAATTATTTCATTCCTGTAATCCCCTGCTCACTCTACGATGGATTCTTCCAATCAGACTCGAAAGCGAAAACGGAGGGACTACAGGACATCGGATCCGGAATCTTCAGCGGTTGTACCGAATTATTTCAAGACAGTGCTCAAAAACACGCACGATGGTGGATGTATGATTCTTCCCATTATCACCTTCAAACGGTATGACATCTTGCGACAAACGTATTTACTGACTGTTCGTATTTTACAGACTGGGTTCTTTTCCACTACGACGATGGGAGTTACTACCTTCTGCCACCCACCAGCATCAGTGCGGACATTATTCTGCCGCAGTATCGGTTCATCGACGCTTTCAAAGGCAAGGAAATTATGGCCGATGGGATGAAAGTTCGTGTCTACTGGGACACTGCTCACCCTGTCGGAAAGGCAACTGTCATTTCTGTGGACACTGACCAAGCCAGGGTGAACATGCTATTCACCACTCTCGAACAGACCGCAAAAGAGCGGGCGGCAAAGAATAAAGCGGTTTCACTTGAAAGCGGGGACGAGTCAAGGATGGAATCTTTCGTCAACGAAGAGAGTGAGACAGAAGGATCGCAGATGTCAAATCGTCTCACTCGTGTCATGTTTCCTGCTGCCCAGTCGACCGAAAGAGAGGGTGTGAATGAATCCGGAAAAGAAGAGGAAGAACAAATTGATGCGGCTGACTTTGACGACGACACTTACAATATCGATAACGATCCGGACAATCGTAAACGTACGGTGGTAGTCAGTTGTTATATTGTTCAGTTCATTCTAATCAAAATTAAGTTTAGGAATTCCAAAATCAAACTCCTGAAAAGAAATCGGATTGGGCGTCTGGGTAGATTTTATTTCTAAACTGCAGGTGGTGGCTTCGCGGATGTCGATGACGAAGGCGACAGCATAGATGGCTCACGCTCGTTGCACGGTACTGTATCCCGAGCGTTATTTTGGTTTGTGCATGGGAGGCGGTCGAACAAGAACAGCGAGGCTATGGACTAAGATTTCTTGACGATTTTGACAGGCGGCGGCACTGTATCAGCAGATGACACTCCAAGCTACTCCGAAGAAGAGCTAGCGGAGTTCCGAGCGAAACGAGATGAACATCGGAAAGAACTCCAAAGTAACGAAAACCTACTACGCATTCCCTTATTTTTATATTCAATTCATCTGGTTAAATTACCATTCACAGAGTTCGAGGCATTACTCAAGAAAACTGGCGAAATAGCTGCAATACGGAAGCCGAAGTTAGCAGGTAAGGAAAACGTCGGTTTTCAAAGTGCGATGGTATGGCATCAGATAGCATTCACTAGTTGTTTATAATCGTAGTGCCTTTTGTCAACTGGTCATTCCTGCCAAAAGATACCAGAGCCGTCGACCGCAGAGTCTTCCAGCGACTGGATATCCATGGGTCAAAGAAATGCGATATCTGGGTGAAACAGTCACTCTTCAAAGAGGCTGTGAAGAAGGCGAAGGACATGGACAGCTACGCACAGAAGTTGATGTGGAAGGCTCTGATTTCAGAGGAAGAGTTGATCGAAGTAGCAAAGCTGAAAATCAAGTGCGTAGGTTTCGCAAAGCTGTTCGGTACGGGCAACTTCGACGCGTTCTACGGTATGAAATCACTCCTCTTTCACTCTCCTTTACTTCTCTGCCGATTTCATCTGTCTTCGCAGCTAACTAGTGATTTTTTCTTATAGATCATGTAGTAAAGTATCGGAATTCAAAAGGTCAGCGCCGATGCCGGCAAGTGGAATAATGAGATGACCACTGCGGGAGAAATGCGAAGGAAGTTCATCAGTTCTTTCGATCGTAAAGTGCATCGCATTCTGAATAATACCAGCAGCACTGTCCAGTAAATTCTGAGCCACGTCGTCGTGTTTAACTTGTTAATGTTGAATCGTCCACTACGTGCAATATTATCTTCCTGTTGATTTCACGTGTACCAGCGAACGCTACGTTCCAAACCGCCAGTAAAAGCGCACCAACAAGCTTCTGCAGTGCTATCTGTCGTTGATTACTCTCGTAGCACAATAATCATTGCGTACTATCATTCCCGGCAATGATCATTCCTTGTCGGGAAACTGTACGATGACTTTAGTATGAGCCAATGTCACTCAATATACAGATATCTGTTCAAGCTTTTGCATTGTAAAAGTCATCCGCCACTTTCGCTTTCGTCAACGTAGATAATTTTGTCTACGTTTAACGAACATTTTTGTTAAGACTAATTCATCCACAAAATAGTCCGCTGGAAAATCTAAAATGGCGTCATCCATGAGAGAAGTGATCGATAGGGAACGACGGTCAGTTTTCCAAACATTCGTTCGTGCTGTCCATTTGCTCCCCTCCGAACACTACACATATTCCTGTTTGTATGAAACGCAAGCAGGTCGATGCACAGGGCAAAGGTACGTGATGAGGTCGTGTTACTCTAGAGCAGAAAAGATTTCCGTGTGCAGTCCAGTGTAGTCGATCGTTTTGCCTTAGAATTACACGGAACAAAAAAGTCTCTTGTGTACCACAGGTCCAGTTGATTTTCGCAAATGTGCTTTCGCCACATCGGACGCCGCCATGGCATGCCAAGACAAGACGGAAGGGGACACAACGTACAGGGAGTGTTATTGTAACAACGAGGACGGATGCAACGGTGCTTCCCATCAAACCTGGAGCGTCTCACTTATGCTGCGTTCACTACTACTATGCGTAGCTGATAAGCTGAGTTGATTATTGCAGTCATTCGAATTTTGTCGTTTCGGCTACTGTCCCACTACGGTTGGGCTGTCTGACAGTTACTTCTCGATTGTCAATTTGATTTCGCTTTGGAACGTTTGACCTTTCGGGGCGTTTCCCTGGAGGTACATGCCACGTGATCGAGTATGACATTACAGCCATTTGAGTTACTGCAATTGCCGTTCTGTGTTGGATACACATTACGGTCATTACCTACCAATACCATATCACAAACTACAGTAGGACATACTGCCTGCTTACGTGAAGTATGCACTATGCACGTATACAGTCACACCTGCAGTTTCCTTCGTAAATTTCTTTTGGAACCTGTTTGACGTTTGTTTGCACGACATGATGACCGGACGAAGCTCACGGTGTGGAGCAACCCTGGAAAGTGGAGACACGTTATGGCTGTAAGAGGGTGAGCACAGCTTGTATAGCCGAAACGACAGCAGCACATTATTCAAACAGCCGTGAAATTCACGTGTTTTCGAACCGCCGAGTCTGTTTTTCCCGTTGTAGGTGATGACAGTACGGTACAGGACATTCGCCTGTCTCCTTACGGATTAATCTTCTATTTAGAGCTCCAGTATGTGAAAGCCATGGATTATCTCTACCCCTAGGGATAATCTTGGAGTGCCTACGTGCAGTAACGTGCTGATCGGCTGTGAATCTGTGATCCACCATGAGCCACTCTTTTCCATATTCCCTGCTTCCGCTCCTTTCTTTCCTGGTCTTTCATAAGCCCGTGATTTCTCTCAATAATGGCCTAGGTGAGTAGCACTAAACTATCCATGCGCTTACGATTCTTTTACTGTTACGCCAGGTTGGCCATGAATTCGAACTGGATGGACGATGACGACACGCGCGAGTTGATCGAATATTAGTGCGTTGCTTACAGTTCTGACTCCTCCGATGGGATGGCTGGCCTGGGAACGTTTCCGATGCAACATTGACTGTGAAAATGATCCCGAAAACTGTATCAGGTACTGTAAATCCTAACCTTATGGGATACTCGGATCGGAACCAAGGTTTCATTTTATAGTGAGAGATTATTCATGACAATGGCGAAGCGGATCGCCGAGGATGGCTTTAAAGAAGCTGGATATGAATACATAATTATTGACGGTAAGAAAACTGACAATAGGCACAATCTGATTTTTTTTTGGAAATGCAAATTGTTGTTACATTATTCTTAGATTGCTGGATGACGACCAAAAGAGACAAGGACCGACGGTTGCAGTCCGACCCGGAGAGGTTCCCGCACGGGATCAAGTACATAGCCGACTACGTGGGTGGACTGTTCGAGACGAAGAACCCTGGCTGCTTATGACGGTGCTTATTTTAGCTGAAATGATCGTTCCAGGTCCATTCGCTGGGGCTGAAAATGGGGATATATCAGGACATAGGGACGAAAACGTGTATAGGATACCCCGGCAGTGAAGGCTTCGAAAAGATCGATGTTGACACTTTTGCGGAGTGGGAAGTCGACTACCTGAAGCTGGATGGCTGCTTCAAGGACTCCGCCTTATTTGACCGCGGTAGAAGATCGTCTGTCATTTTTTGATATCGCAATAATTGTGTGTAAACGTAGAGAAAAGTGTGCTCCGTTGAATTGCAGCGTGCGCCATCTATAATTCCACGTCGAACGTCGAGATCGCTCGGCGATTAATTTCCTGTTTCATTCCAGATTATCCGATGGTCGGAAAACATCTGAACAACACCGGTCGCAAAATTGTCTATTCGTGCAGCTGGCCGGCTTATCAAGTGGAAAAGAAAATGATGGTACGCTTTCAAGAGGGTATGATGACTTTATGGAGCTTATCAGCCGGCTATTGTGCTTTTGTACTTTTCTAGACATCAAAACCAATTCGGGAATATTTGTGTAGGTAAACTGGACCGGTATACGAGAGAATTGTAATCTGTGGCGAAATTACGGGGACATTCAAGACTCCTACGAGTCCATTACGGATATCATCCAATGGTATGCCATCAACCAAGATATGCTTATACCAATCGCCGGACCTGGCGCATGGAACGATCCGGACATGCTCATCATTGGCAACTACGGCTTGTCGTAAGTACGAGACGAAACGACACCGCACTTTTCCACGGACTGCTAGACGCATGCTGGACGATTGTTGTAGGTTGGTGCAAGCGAAATCACAGATGGCACTATGGGCCATCATGGCCGCGCCTCTAATGATGTCCAATGATCTTCGGAATCTCCGTCCAGAGTTCAAGGAAATACTGCTCAACCGGGACATCATCGAAGTGGACCAAGATGCAATGGGTATTCAAGGCCGACAGATACTGTCGGCGATGCGGGGCTTTGGCATTGAAGTATGGCGACGCCCAGTTCTGCCGGTGAAAGATGTGGGGAACGAAACGTGGGCTTCTTTCGCTGTCGGTATGTATCTCGTGAAATGAGCTTGGAAATAAAAAGTAATTTTTTCATTTTTTAAGTGGTGTGGAATCGACGGGTCGATGGCACGCCATTCTACTTTCCGCAAAGACTGGGATTTTATGGTCTGACACACGCAAACGGTTACTACGTCAAGGAACTTTTCACGAAGAAGGACTACGGCCTGATGAAAGCTGACGATGAGCTGCCACTCTATGTGGAGCCTTCCGGTGGCGTGGTCATGTTCAAAGCAACGCTGGCCGTTGCTGACGGAAGCGTTGACGCACTACGGGTGAGTATCGAATCTCCAATGTCGGATGACCATGAAGTGTGGTGTTGTGAGAGGTGGAAAGCCAAATTAATTGGTGTTTCGCGTTTCAGAAGAGGAAAGAAGCGGAGCTGCTACGTGAAAGATTGCACCCACCGGTGAAGAGTATTCGCGGGCGCAAGTACGACAAATTCCCGGGAATGGCGCCGGGCGCCGACGATCTGGTTTCTGAAGAGGCTTCGGTGTTCTTCACGCTGTTAAAAGTCGTGTCTGTGATCTTAGTATTACTAGGGGTACTCCGAGTAGCTGGCTTTCGACCGAGCAACTTTGTTCGACTGGTGAGGCGAGTAACGGCCGTTGCCCGACGAGTTGTAATAGTATAGCGGTCGCTGATGGTTTTTGAATGGTTTCAAATACCGCTAAAGTAACCTTCAGGCCTCTGTCAGATCGTCATTGAAATATACATGCAGTGTTGGAATATACACGTCCACATTGATATCCAGTTCTTTCAGTTCACTTTCGTCGTCAGCCAGCCCATTCTCTTCCAGAGTTTTCTCCATGGTTAGCACTTCACCTTCAAACTTCCACGTGTAGCTTCCCGCATGTCGATTGCTGTCCAAGTACCGAAATAATATCTGATCTAACGTCTCTTCTGCGCATACCTATAAGAGGACCAACTAAGTCAATCTTTTGTTTCTACCTCTTCGTATTGTAGACGTACATGCAAAAGGTCAGGCGTGGCGTTTTCGGGTTCATCAGCAAACAACATGTTGACCACGTAAATCTTGCGCATTTTCTTGGTCAACTTGCCTACTTCCCGCGTCGAGTCATTCCACCATTCGGTAGAACGATGACCAGCTTTCGGCATGGCGTAATTGGTCACAGGCTCAAATGGCAGCACATCGGGTATGATACCTTGTGGGAGGAAGTATTCGGTCTGACCATCATGGCAGAAGTTGCTGCACTGTCGTAGTTGTAATGGATAACATCTGGGCTTGAACCAATGGGTGAGATTTTGTCCAGCATGTTTGGCCAAGTTGGCGCGTGCTCTGACTTCGGCTAGTGTCTTCTCTTCGGTAGGAATATCCGTCAGATCAGATACATTGAGGACGTTACCCCCAACGGCAACCCAGGCATCAGTTGATATATCGCGCAGCGCCATCTCATCTTTCGTGTGAAACTGTGAACGATGAACATGCTCGACTTTGGTAAGATACGAAGGGATGAATTCATGGGGAGGGACCGGCGGCAAAAACTCTGAAGGTTCGGTCTGACCTTCGATGCTTGGACCACTGGCCATTTTGACACATCCTCTGGTACAGTCTGTGGTTAAGACCAGTCCATCGTTTCCAGTGTGGTTGATTCGAATTGTCGTTTCTTAGCAGCGTTTCCCTTCGGCGACACATAGCAATTTTTGCGGGTTCGATCGTCGCTCCGCTCAGCGATTGGTCATTTGCAATAGCGATGCGCAAGATCTTCAAGACACGTATCGCAACGTGGTAAGCGAAGAGGGGCGCTCTTGTGTTTTCTTCGAGCTGCTTCGAAGAGCCCAACATGACGGCTTTGTTCATTAACAGCGGCGTTTGTACTCAAACATGACTGATACCGCCACCGTACAGCCTTCGCTCTTCCTGTACTCCTGTCTAGGCGCCTCTGCGATTTGTCACTCGACACTACCAAGTCGGTCCGCTGGAAATCCATTTTAAGCCAGCAGCTTCCCACTTCCCACCACATCATTACTGATATCGCGATGCCAGAGAAAGCCTGGCTGTGATCGCCGAAGCGAGACTGATCTCGTGCCGCAACACGCGGTTGGCCATTGACGTCACTGACCCGTACCCGATCTGGCTCCAGCGTGTCCAACACAGGCAGTCTCTCGTGGAGTGCGCCGCGCAGGCTGACGGAGAGTAGATCGAACAGACTATCGATTCATCGAGCTGGGATTAAGAGTCTTTGGCATGAACGCACGGATTACCGCGACGGCCTTGACTCGAGCTGTGAAGATCGATGATCGAACATCGCGTTAGCCTAGCTATCATGGATACATTGGTTTACGTATGCACTGATTACATCTTCACGACTTTCCTCATCTTGAGTTATTGCCAGACCATTAAACACAATTAAGATCCCTCGTTTCCTGCGAAGCTTTTCCTCGTTAAATTCTGCCAAAATGACAGCACATTTGTCGTAGCTGGCCTTCAACGTAAATATAGCTCCAAGACCACTTTTAATCGTTGTGCGGCAGTTCGGAAATTGTAAAACAGTCGGGATCAGTTCTGCTGTTAAGACGTAAATGGTTTGCCGCTGGGCTGTCGAACCACGAGCTTGATTGTTAGTCTTTGAAATTATCCTCAGATTTCGCGTCAAGAGGCAGCTGAACTCCGTAAATTCGTTCAGAACAACACGTGCCAAGGTCAGCACACCACAGGGTTTTTTTGACATCGGAACAGCCGTCAAATTGGAGGAGGTCTTTGTGCGATGGTGCAGATCTGTTAGCAAATGTTCCGCACAGTGTGAGCTGACGTGAAGAGCGGTAGAGTCAGGGACCCGAGAGAACATGCGGTTACGTCACCAACCCATAAACGTACATACATCTCACTCTTCCGCTTCCGTCTGTGTTATACACCAACTCTTCTCTCTCCAGAGCCCTTCTAGCCTGAATCCTTCCGGCCTTCGCAAAACACATAAACGGCCTCGCAGACAGCCGGCACGGAAAGCAGCAGCAAGAAGCTGTTCAGTTCCGCTAACAGGGGGTTCCCAGCCGTTAGAGCTATTCAAGCACGGGAATCTCATTTGCACCGTAATTTGTGATAACGCGCTAAGACTGACTTCTTTTCTTCGACGAAGTTACAATAGTGGATGAGAGTGATAGGTGGCTCAATAAGGAGGAAACATATCCTTGAGTGGCACTCTTCCCAAAACCAATCACGTCTTTGTAATCGACTGATGCAGTTTCATCAGCGCCGAATGCACTTGAACGTTTCAATTTTCCGTTTGCTCTTGCCTGCGATTTCTGTGCTATTTCTCCAAAACTCTTCCGGACTGAAACTATCAGCAATTCGCTCAAGCTACCCATCACAGGAACTGGAAACGAAAGATAATATTTCGACGTATCGTTCATCCTCTACTACAAAACTGAACCATGCCGCGCATGAAGCACAAGATGAATCATTTGGGAGACTCATCGGATATTTCTTCCGCGGCGTCCAATGGGAAGTTGGGTAATCATACCAATCAGCTACCGGCGATAGCGGAAGAGAAAGCTGAACGGCGCCAGAGCAAACCGCGACTATCGGTTGTCCATGGAAGATTAATATCCGGTAAGTTCTTGACACGTCGCATCAAAATGCTTTGCCACACCTATCCAATTACCGCTGTTTTGCATGTGCGCACAGGCGACAGGATGAATGGGTACTGCTTATCAGCAGTAGGTAATTCCCCAAATCGATAAGAAGAGTCTATGCAAGCATACTTGATGACCGTGAATAGTTTTTTATCCATGTGACATGTTTGTTTTCCATTCAGAAAGTTTCGAGAACAAATTCCCGTTCGACGTCCGTCGTTCATTGATTATTTCGATCTGCTCGCTTGTTTGCTTTCAGCATAAGCTCCCGTGTATTTATATCGTAATGACACCGATGAAGTGCATACCTCAAAGATTGAAAGCGGCTCATCTTTCTGTCTTTTCTGTCAAGTGATCCCATCTTTTAATGTCAAACGAGGAACAGCCGAGTGCCAGACGACGACGGCGACGGCTGACGCAAAAATAGTCACAGGTGTCGTGTCAGTCGAATCCAAAATTTCCCACACGAAATTCAACCGAAGCCTTCAATCTAAGCGCATAAGTCTGTAGGTCCTTTTCGTCTTTCACGGTAGCTGTGTACATGATCTTCCTTACTGTTTTCAGATGGGCTTCAGACAGATGAAACTTCCGGCCCAGGGGAGTGCGGCTACGGATGGGTAATTGTGGGAGCAGCCTTTCTTTGTTCCTTTATCGTGGATGGCATTGCCAACGCCTTTGGCATGTATCTGATAGAGTTCAAAGATTTATACCCAGATCAGTCCGAGTCGGTCTTGTCGTGGATCGGCAGTCTCCTCGTCGGATGCTACTTGTGCATGGGTGGGTCCTTCCCTGTCAAAAGTAATTTGAACTTCAAGGCTAGACTTGCAATAAACAGTCTTTCTATGCACAGGTCCCATTGCCTGCGGCCTGGCAGACAGCTTCGGGTATCGAATTATCATTACTTCGGGGTCGCTAGTGGCAGCTGCCGGCTTCCTGATTAGCGCCTTCGTATCGAATGTACACATTCTTTTCTTGACATTCGGCGTCATTGGTGGTACGTACGTTTGGGGTCGTTTTTTCAAAAACCAATTGACAAGTCTGAGAACAAGCGTTTCATCTAAATCGCCATGAACACACCAAAAAATCAAACGGCTTGACCGTGTTCAGTATCCGCTAACAGATGACAGGAGTTGAATGCGCTCCTGGTCCATACTTCGTCATTGTTCTACGGTTTTCTTGTTCACACTAGTTTCTGTCGTTTCAGGGATTGGATTCGGTTTGATCTATTCTCCGTCGATAATGTGCGTCTGTTCCTATTTCAAGGAGAAAAGCGCGCTGGCCGTTGGGTTAGCTGTCTGCGGCTCCAGTGTCGGCGGAATGGTCTTCCCGCTCTTCGTTCAAATCCTGCTGGAAGAGTACGGCTGGCAAGGTTCCATGCTCTTCCTCTCCGGCATCGCCCTTCAGTGCTGCATAGCCGGCGCACTGATGTGCTGCCCGAAGAAGCCGCCTCCGGTGGTCATCACGCTCTCCACTCCGGGTCGTCTTACGCCTTGTCTTCCACCACTTCTGCATCAAGCCTTGATGGACATGGCCAACCTCGGCATCTACATGAACCCAACCTTCCTGGCCTACAGTCTTGCCAGCTTTGTGGGTTCGGTGGCTTTCCTGACACCGTCGTTCTTCCTCCCAGACTACGCATTCAAGTCCTATGAAGGTCTGGACAAGGAGACCGCGGCGGTGGTCATGACGGCAGTGTGCGGAGCGGGCATCTTTGGAAGGATCTTCTTCGGTTACTTAGCGGACCATCCCAACTTTGACGCGTTGGGTATTCATAACGTTTGCATATTTACCAGTGGCGTTATGCTAGCGCTGGTTCCATCTTGCCAGTCTTTCACTATGCTCCTGATCGACGGAGTTTTCTACGGATTTTTTATAGGTATGGCTGTGTACGAGAACAAAAGGGCGTACCGTGACTATCAAAAGCATACTTTGGTTTTTTTGTTACAGCTCCCTACATTTCGCTTATGTCAACCATACTAACCAGCCGGTTGGGCCTGAAGCTCCTTCCTAGTGCCTTCGGACAGACGCAACTGATAGCGGGAGTGGCAAGCATGGTCGGACCACCACTTCATGGTAGGTGGTTGCTTCTTGTATTGTCTCAACGGAAGGTGTTCGAGCCAACCTGTGGACTGCTTGTTTCAGGCATGTTGGGGCAGCACTTCAACCACGAAGTCCCGTTCTATTTTGCCGGTGGAGCCTGGATTATGGCCTCCATGTTGGCAACCACGATTTTCTTCTTCCCCGAACGACTAGCCACCCGTCCACCATCAGCAGTTCCGTCTTCCAGCGACATCAATGGCAGAACTTCTGCCATGCTTTTGGTGTAACACCGGCTGGGAGTCGCAACGAAATTTTGTTGAGTGATATTGTTTTCTTGATCTTCCTATTGATGTTTGCTCAACTGAGCATAAATTTATAATTTTTTGACGTTAAAGTAATTTTAACCTTCATGTGTAGCGGTTAGCACGCTGTATCAAAATATATATTTACATATATTTATTTGTTATCAATACTTTGTACATGATGAATGTACGCGAGTGCCACTGTACGTAACGTGGTAACAATCGACAAGCAATGAAAAACAGATCTTGTTGTAATGTTGTAGTTTGCTTCGACTATATATACCTCCGGTTTCACCACTCTGATTATCCTTCTCTCTTGCCTCCTGTAATATGATTATCTACATTTACCCGAGAACGGCGCTGTGGTCGTCGACACTGGAGATAATTCTCGCGACTATGGCCCTATTATGTATGTAATATGCGGATATCAGAACATGAATTCTGCTGAGCCATACTAAACGTGAGACATCATCTACACAAACAGAAAACACCATGTGTATGGAGTGATGGTGGATGGAAGATGAATCATCCGCCAGGCGCATTCACTGTAAGTTTCATATGCTTCGCTGGGATACCAATGCATTTATCGACTAGTACCTACTGTGATAAAGAATCCACGCGCAGTGACGCTTACTTGCTAAAGATGGACAAGAGGGGATACCACCACTCATGGGTCAATCGCTTGCAATGACGGCAGACAGGATCCTACAGATTGTTCGAGTCACCAGGATACCGGTCACTGTGAGCGCCTTCGACTTATCGAAGACGGATGCTTTCGACGTCGGCGACCGAGCAGCGGGAAATACAGTACTTCAACCGTAGACTTCTGCAGTCTATATAATGATCCTTTCGTACCGCTACTCACGTTCATGCAATTGCAACGAACAGTCACGTGCTCTTAGCATTTCTTGGTCTGGGCCACAAAATCCACAGATCTCTGTGAAAGTCGTTTTCCCTGCAGAGGCGGCGAGGACTGGAGAGCCTAGCTATTACATGTAGTGCTGTGGAATAAAATCGTAGTGGCGAGTCACATGAATATCACTGGCTGTGTTCACATTTTTACTCCAAAGTTTCAAACCAATAGGACAGTGGACCTATAGAAACGTTGAGACGTGGCTCCATGAACCGTTCGCTTGATATTCCAAAGCATCTAGCCAGGAAGCCAGGAAGTTCCTGCCTCCTGGCTCAATTGACCACTCGAACGACGAATCATCAATCAAACGCCACAGACAGCGAGACGTAAACCGATCTCACGTACATGCATACATCGCGGAGATCAATCAAGCGACGGCCGAAGAGCCGACGTTAGACCTAATTTCAGACCAGTGCAAGTTCGCATTATAGGATTTACGATGCACACAAACCTCCAGCATAGTCCGTGCAATGGCCCACGAACGAGCAGCGAAGCAGCCAGCTGTTCGGACGCACTCTGCCTCCAGACTCCGCAGTCCGGCAGCGGAAGATCATTCGTCTTCGTTCTCCATTCTCCAGTTTCTTCACTGGACCACTAGGACAGACAGTGTTCTTATCTGCTTTCGATCTTGCCGTCGCAAACTTCTTGTGGACGAATATCTGGGACTTGCTTCGTCGACTGAGGTGTCTGCAAGTGCGATCCCACTCGCATGTCCCTGGTCACTTGATCGCGTTGGACGAGATGGACATGGACATCCTGGAGGCAGAGGAATCGTTTGATGTAAACCTCCCCAGCAAGCACACATACCTGGGTGACTTGCGCGAAATCCATGCCACTCCGTACTTTGCGCAGGTACTTTGCGGGCACTAATTCATACTTTGATCATCCTTCTCGAATCTCGATGCTTGCCATGTTTGATGTTTCCTAGGGTTCACTGGTTTCCCTGCCCTACGTCTTCGTTCCCGACGTTGTCCTTATGCCTAACCAGCACATCCCCATCAATGTGGAGCCGACCGATCTGGACTTGTCACATCTTCTCAAGGACGTCGTGGATGTCGAGCAGTCCCAATCTCGGCCAGGCTTCGTCTGCATGGCTGCCGATATTGGATACGAAGTACAGCAAATAAGCCAGACACATCCCTATTTTCTCTTTGGGACAGTCGCAGCCATCGTCAGGGTCGAAAGAAGGCCGAACGGAGGCGAAGCAGACGAAGACGACGCAGGACATGGTTCGTTCTTTCGATCAATACCAAAATTGAGCAGTGTTGGACTTGCCCGTTCATGACGTCAACGAGAAGCGGCCCGTAGGTACGGCGCTGCTACGACGTCAGGCGCGTTCTGTTTGAATTACGGATATATTCAATCAACAATCAAGCAAAGACATGAATGCCGTTTGTACGTCTTAGTGCGTTGATTGTTGATTGGGACTTCTGCAGCATCAAATTTTGTCGTTGTTCCTGGTTCGTCTACTCTGTCTCGAAGAATAACGTTTGGTGTTCTTGCAGGCATAAAGATGATCGTGAAAGGCTGCCAACGTTGCCTCATGACGGAAGCGGTCAGTCAAGACGGCGATGCTCAGCAGTTTCGGTATGGCCGTTTCCGGATCCTCCCGGACGAGATCATGGAGTCCCCCCTCAAGGTCCTCACGCCACCGGAATGGCGAAACGCTCTTCTCCCTAACTTCTGCCCAGCTTACCTATCCCGATTTTCTCCTGCACTATACGGGCCGTTTGATGTTAGGGATCTCGTGGCGGAAATCAAGAAGGAAATCATCACATTGCAGCTGGTTCCCGCTGAGCGCTGTCAGGACGACACTGACTTTTCCTACTGGCTGGCAGCTAGCCTTCCTCTACCCGCACACTTTCGTCTGCAGCTCCTTGGAGCCTGTAGTACAGTCCACAGATTACGGTCTTGCTTGCTGATGCTTCGAAACTTCAACCGCCTCGACTGTGCAAGTAAGAAACAATTTTTCGATTAAATTTTTCGTTTTGCTTTTTTGCTTAAGTGAAGCGGGGATGGCTTGTTGTAATCCGCTTCGCTTGTGCATCACATAGTGTCAATAAGTTAGCGAAGGGGCGAACCGGAAGTTGCTTGTTTGTAACTCCTTGTTTTTCTTCAGTTTGTAAAGTCGGCCTGGCATTGAAAGAAGACGGCATCGCGATGACACGAGCGGGTCTAACTTCGGCCTATATCAATCCTGGTGGATTAACCCAAGAGATCTTCACGGTAAAGAAAGTATCGAACGTCAGGGTTTTCGGTCAAGCCACCACGCAGTACACGTGGTTCCCGGGATATGCTTGGCGACATTTGCAGTGTCGTGGCTGCCACAACCACCTCGGATGGCGGTACGATGCTTTAGACGGTCATCTAACGCCAAAACTCTTCTACGGACTGCGACGTGGGGATGTCGTGCCAAATATTCAGCCACAGGAAGGTCTTAGTCCCGCACAACTGAAAGAGTTCTACGAAGAACACGAACACGCTATGATGCCGGTGTATTATCGCGAACCGAAGTCCAACTAACACACCATTGCTTTCGTTTCCATATTTAAAGGCTTTCTTACAGTGAAATCTGCCACGTCGTATTATGGAATAATTGGAGACCTCAATGCAACTACCACAATTTGCACATAGTCTTGCTGTACAGTCGTTTTGTTGGTTGGGATAATTTTGCTGCTACAGTGTCGTTCGATTTGAGTTTATTGTTCAGTTCTTGAGATGTGAATCTGCAGCATAAGTCAGTGACAGCGTCAAATTTGACCGTTATTTCGCAACGAAAAGAACCTTGTTTGGACGTTCGCGAAACTGGTTTGCACAGCAGAAAAATACAAAAGAAAACTAACAAAGCATCACTGTAAGATATATTACATGAAATTTTCCTGCGTGAATACGAAGGAAATTCAAACCGAGCCAAGAGTCAAACCTATGAAACCAAGGACGTAGCATAGGATGGCAGAAGTGGACAGGAACACAGCTTCGGTCTTTGGTGGGACATCTCGCAATGCCCGGAAAGCGTACGCGGCCAGTAAAGCGGTCAAAATGGGGGTTAATATACAAAGAACAGTTGACACTACATGCGAACCATCCGTCTTGTTCAGCTTGCCGATATTTCGTGTAGTCTGAAAGATGCAGATTCCCGAAACAACAAGGCACCAGAAAAACAAGACGCTAAAGGTGCAGCGGCAAATCAGCAAGGAAAACGCCTTCGCTTCCTTCGCATTCATGATGGACTATCTCCCAAAGATCTTGCGAAGAAGAACAGTGTCATGCTCTACGGCAACACCCAGTCGAAGGATCAGGAAAAACTTCGATCTTGTTTGCGTAAGCGATCAACAAAAATACTTTAGGTAGGGCCAGACGGGTCTTATGCGCGTTCGTTCCGGTTGGTTAATCCGGCTGAGAATTTTCAAACGTTCACATCACTCTTTAACATCATTATCGTTTTTCACGTTGGGAAAACGCCAAGGGTGCGAAGCAAGAAAGCTGAGAGCATGATTGAATCGAACAGCGTTAAGGATGGGCATCTCGAGTACCGATACTTAGGAAGTGGTATTCACAACGATCCCTCAAAATAGCACTGGCCTCTTTGACCAAAGCAGCCACATTCAACGCCCCTATCGATTCCACGGAAAATATAAAGTGCTCTTTCGTTAATCCCATTTCCACGACATTCTTCAGGTACGGATCTCGAAACACGTTCTGGCTGCGGGAATCCAGTCGCGCATTCGCTATCCGTGCCTGCCTCGAACCTGAAACATGGAAATACCTCTTAGAATTCTGAAACAGAGGTTACTAATGAAGAAAATCTTGTAGTTTTTCTTCCTCCCTATTAAAATATTATCATTTATTTGGGTCAGTTTTCCGGTTACCGTTTTTGTCTTCGTCGATTTCGACGACACCAGGTGAGAACATCCCCTTCAAGCGATCCGCGTCTTCGTTGTCCACAGGTCTCTTTAGTTTGATCCACGGCAGTTGTCTGTAAGAAGCTAGCGAGACAGGCGAGAACTTGATGTGGTCTTTGCCGATGCCTTTCACGACGTGGATCCGCAGGTGCATTTCTTGGCTCGGTCTCAGAATGTTCACCAAGATTTTATCGCTAACGGGTCGTATCGACGAGTCGTTCATGGCAGGTGGATGGGCGTCAGGGTGGCGAATCCATTTGAATTGTGAAGAGTAGACTGTGGTGCTGATATATTTCTTGTCGGTTTTCAGGTTCTGTTTGGGTGCTTCAGCGATCAGGTCGAAGAGCACGGCGTAATCTGGATGATCGTTCTTGCTTCCTGGTGGGCGAAACTTGTACTTTCGAGCATCTGCTTTGAACGGAATCAGACCGAGTCGGTGTCCAAGAACTTCGTCGGCCATTACGGACTTGTTTTGTTGAAGAAGAATCGTTTCCGGTGCCATCGAGGGAACCTGTTGAACGGAACTGTCAAAGCCACCCTAGTTACGTCAGGAAACCACGTATGCAAAGTGTTGTTCCATGACGTAGAAAGCAGCCGACCGAGAACGATTGATTGGTAATGGGCTGAAGATTGATTGACTGTCATCTTACCTCGACAAGCAAAGCACGGCGGATGGCGTTCGCGACGGAAGCCATCACTCCAATGAGATCAAACTCCATTGTCATTCCTTCGTCGGTGATGTCATGGACTTCAACGGAGATAGTTTTGACGAAGTTCTCCAGATCTTCCAAGGTGTTTTCCGGTTGTAGATCTACCACCATTTCTTCTGTAGAACGCAAGAAATGTCCGCGTCACGAACCTGCCTAGATACATGTCAAAAAATTCCCCATCGATCTTACCGTGAAACGGGTCAAGCGCGCTCTTTGTTTCCTTCCTTTTTGTATTCGTCATTATGTAAAGGGTTCCGGATCCAATACGAGCTGGAAGAACAGACAGGAATCCGGAAGACGGAAAGGAGAAAAGTGGGAAAATGAGAAGTTAATTCAAGTTAGAACTGCGCTGCTTGATCGGTTGCGGGTAGACATATCAACCCTGCGCACCTCCAACGAATCGTAGCTATTCGTGCATTGCACAAATGGGTGCTTCAAGCGTTTAGGGCGGAGCTGACTTGGCGCATCCGTTTGTGGGCGCGTAGTGCGATAAAATCCGATTTCCCAAACTTCATTAATTGTTTGCCATGCTCGCTTCCTTACTCCCAAGTGTATCCCTTCCCGAACTTCTTACCTTCCTGTGCTCGTCTCCCAACTCGGTATTCTGGACTGGGGACGACCTCTTACAGGGACCAGCCGCCAAGAATCTGCGCAGATGTGACAGTTCGCCGATCCCGGCCTTATTTGCATCTGCAACGTGTCGCGATATCCATTCAGGCGCAGCGAAGGAATGGCTCGTTGGAGAATGCCTCATCTTCCGTCTGTTCTTCTGATTCTTTTGCTTGGTGCTGTTTCGTTATCCAGCAGCAAGCTTGTACAGTCCGACCACGATGATATTCGCGGACCGAACGATATTCAGTCAGAATCGGACGAGAGAAAGGCGAATATTAAGGTATACACACGCGCGCACATTGATCGTGTTTCCGTATATTATCACCCCTCAATGCCTTCTGTTTCTTTGCGCGGGTCGGGTGATAGTTTATCATCCGTTTACAAGTCGGCGCCACTTTAGAAAACATGCCTGTGTGTAGTCTATGTTGCATTGTCTGTTCTTTTGTGTTATTTTTCCCAGATGATCAACGAGCCCCAGCCTCACATAAGCCTCAGCGAAAAGGCCGATTCCTTTTTGGATCGTTATTTCAAAAGGGAAAGCAGTAGCATCGATGCGGGCTTTACTCATGCCTTCATCGCTTCGTTTTCCGTCATCGTCGTGTCAGAGATCGCCGACAAGACATTCTTCATCGCGGCTATTATGGCCATGAAGCATCCCCGAGTCGTCGTCTTCTCCGGCGCGATCACTGCTCTAGCAGTCATGACAGTTTTGTCCGGTAGGTGCGAAAATTGGGTTGAAATCACGTATTGCAATAAACCTTCGCATTGTTATCATCGGGAAACATTACTCAACGGCGCGAATGAAAATCATTTTTCAATCGATAAACGACAACATAGCCCACAGGCTGATTCCTCTTCTTTCCGACCTAGTAGGTGTCGATCATACTGTATTCCCTCGAAAGTTCTTCGAATCACGTGACTGTCGTGGTAAATATCATCCGGCGGGGAACAGAAAGTATCTATACCTTCAAAGACTGCTCCACAGTCAAGTGTGATGATGAGCGACAATCAAACAATCAGGCATACAGTGTACGACAAAACAAACCGTTGAAAATGGGTGTATGGAGCCAGATGGTTAAAGCCAATGAAGTTTGCGCATGCAGCAAAACCTAATTCTCATTGGCTGAGCTCCAAGTAAGCGCAGCTGGTGTGTTACGCCCATTTTTAACGGTTAATTTTGCCGTACATTGTACCGGTGCGGGTGTAATTTACTGGCATGATGACGTAATTCGCAGAACTATCGAGGGAATAGAGTACCGGTTTTCATGTCGAGCAAACAAGCACTCAAGCACGTTCATTCCCTCATCAACCGATGCATCTGTCGACTTCCGGTATATAACGATGTTCTTTTTCTTTGCAGCATTTCTCGGATTTGCCACCACTGTGATACCTCGAGTTTACACTTTCTACGTGTCCACAGCCCTGTTTGCCATTTTCGGTATACGGATGCTGCGAGAAGGTAATCACTTGAACTGGATCAGATCGTTGCACCAAGTGGCGCACGCTCTCGGTGAGTGACACCGATGATGTGCGTCACTTGGGTGAGCGATATTCTTGCGTTGCATGTCGAGCCCCATGTTGGCATATTCTCGAACATCTTATTCCAATAGAAATCTTTTTCAGGTTATTATATGTCCAAAGAGGATGGTCAAGAAGAAATGGAAGAAGTCCAAGCCGACCTTAAGCGTCGCGACGAAGAGTTCGAGCGTAAGATGACGGACAGGACAGCGCCGGATCTCGAGAGCGGCATCGCGAGGTCCCTCGCCTCACGAAAAATACGCTTAGCCATGACATCCCATGTTTTTTGGGAAGCACTTACTCTCACGTTCCTTGCCGAATGGGGCGATCGGTCCCAGCTAGCTACCATCATTTTAGGTGCCAGAGAAAACGTCACCGGTGTCACATTCGGTGGCATACTCGGCCATTCGATATGTACAGCCATGGCTGTCGTTGGTGGACGATTTATTGCGTCCAAAATATCGCCTCGACAAGGTACGGAAACGTCCATTTAGAAATCCTCATCAAAATACTAATCTTCCTTCATTTTGTAGTCACGCTTGTTGGAGGTTTTGTCTTTCTGGCTTTCGCCGTTTCGGCATTGATAATGGGACCGGGTGAAGACACCGTAGTCGCTGCGACTACGCTTTTGCCTCACATCTGAAGTCCCACAGAGTTTTTATTGATGAACCACGCGTTCTTTGTTTTTCACATTTTTATGCCGCACTGTTTTTCCGGCAAATGTTGCGATACTAAAGCAATCTCCAGAAACTGAAGAAAAATGTTGGTTGTTAGAAAAGAAGACCTACGTGATAGTTAGTGTCCGAAAGAGTACTGGAACTTCCAAGCAACACGTGGCTTAGTTTACGAGAAGATTCGCGGAATGCGATAGGTTTCTTCAAATGACGATTACTAATTTGTATACTGAAATTTGTCGTCCGTGTTCTTTTCGGTGGCGGTCTCCGGGTCGGTTAAACGAGTAGTGACGTCTAAGGTAAGCTCAGAATCTATGCAGAATGTGGACTCTGGTAGATAGGTAAAGGTCTGCTCGCTGGGATCGTGCAGATTTGGTCGGGACGACGGGAAGGTTGCCAGTGGGAAGGCGTTCAAACGAAATCATCGGGAGACTCTGCGGGAGTGACGGCACAAAAATATCGAAGAGGAGTATTCGCCCCAAGTTTATATTTTTGTGCGGTTCGCAGAACGTAGACAGGGGTAGTTTCAGTCATCAAATGAGTAAATCGGGAGAAAACACGTCACACCTGTCTGCCTTATGGATGTCCAGTCTGCCATTTGTCGATAGAAACTACTAGCCATGAGCCACAGCAAGTCTGATGAGCCTTTCTGGGCGGGCAAATTTCATTTTCTGAATTTTTTTTCAACTGTCTTCGTTTACGCAGAAATCTTATTATATTTATATAATCTATCCAGTTCGGGGCACAATGTATTCAGACAATTGGTTTTCTTCAGTACTGTAATGCTTCCTGAACTTCGCGAAGCACGTCATCGTACGCCCTTAGGGGGTTGATAGGGCGAAATTTTCGGACCGGGGTTCAACCGTTCAACTTGACGCGCATAATGACGTACTTCGCGAAGTTGATGAAGCATTACATTATTGTCCTGAAAGCTCTGATGGTGCCATCTGCTTTTGGACCATGAAGCTGTTGTTTGTTGTGAACAGCACCCTTGTAGATTGCGTCTAGTCGATTGCGGGTACAATACAGTAGTTCGTAAACTGGCGGCCTCATGGCCCAAACTGACATCAGTGCTTGTCTCCCGATCACATGTAACGGTTTCTTGCTTTGTTCTCGCCATTAAGACGACCTAAGACCGTCGAAAGCAATAAACAGTTAACGTAATGGAACTAGAAAGCTAAAATTGCTCGCGGAGCATACAAACCATACGAAACACTAGCAATAAACATCGATTTCCACGAAACTTGCATTACTTATTGTTGGGTGGAAACGGATACTGCTACTTGAGCCTTAAATCAGAGGGTGAAGAATCTACTACCGTATAGTAAACACAGGGTGCGAAACGTCAAACCCATCACCCATCAGGACAAGGATAGACAGTTTACTGTATGTGGGCTTAAGTTTGATAAGACTTGTACTGAATATACATAGCGATCATACAGCTACGATTTCAGCCATTCCATAAGGCCGAACAAGGTACAGCTTCGCTCCACTTCTGAGCCTAATTCTTCAGCGTTTCCACACACCGGTCGGACCGAGTCAGCAACTTCCCCTGGTGGGCTGGCTGTATCGGTTTCCCCGTTTGCATCCGTTGAACCGGCTGTAGCGCTGGATGATTTCTCAAGCTCGAGAATAAGGAGGTCCAAATCGTCCATGGTCAGGAAACGTTGGTTCAACTTTACGGTTGGCAGCAACGGTTTTGCGATCGACACTGGCAAGCCCAAGTTTTGATCTGCGATGTTCTGTTCCCGGTTCGTTCCGCTAGCGCTGCCGCCCTCCAGCGCCGGCTCCACAAAGCAGTGATAAGTCGATTGCGAGACCAAGTCATTCCATCCAGAAGAATCGTTTGCTGAATTTTGATAGTAATACGGCTCACCCCCCGCAGAATTCAAGATAGTGTCGGTTAATGGGTGGTACGTGACAGGCTCTTGGGGAGCAAGATGGTGCGGAAAATTTGTGGCGTCCGTAATTGGGTACACGGCCGGGTGCGTCCAGTTGGGTCCTTGCCTATCGTAACCGCCGTAGTACCCCAGAGGAACTGGTGTTTGTACCGGGAAGTGGCCACTGGATACGGGCTGTTGTTGGCTGATGTAAGAGGTGTGGTTTTTATCACCGTGGTCATGAGGTAAATATGGTGCAGTACTGCGGTACCCGATATCGACATCTTGGTGATGCGTATGCGCCATGTTTTGGTTGCAATAGCCACCTGGGTAATTTTGTGGCATATTACGAGTGCTGTGGTTAACGTAAGGCTGATGGATACCGATAGTTTGGCCGTAGGGACCAACGCATGAATGCGCGACAGAGGTGGGGAAGAACGGCACAGGACTGTTCGCAGAGAACTTGTTCAAATGTTGTTGCGTTTCCATTCTGACTTTCATCTGATGCACGGTTTCCAGAGCCGCAGCAAACTCTTCGGCCTGTTTAGCTTGCTTCTGCTCCTCAATTATCCGCGCCCCTACACGGAAAGGAGAATGCTTTACTCGGTAAAGTACATTATGTGAACAAAAAAATTGGCTACACGTCAATATTTAATGTTTAAGACCTACGAGAACGAATCTTTAATTTATGCACGCTCGACGGAATCTGATCTGATAAAACCATGTAAACCTACAGCCTGGGAAAAAATCTTGCTGTCGTCGACCTCAGATTCCCCATAGGAAACGAGATGCAAACGAGAAAGGGAAGAAAAAGAGGAATGACTCAGCCCCTACGCCCCCATCCTGACCTTTAGCCTAGGGCATAGGCTCAGGGTTAAACATGAGTTAATCTCGAGCTATCGAGCAAGGGACCGCTAGATATTACTGAAAGTCCATAGATTTTCAAACTTACTGTCGATGGAGTTACTGCGGTAACCATGGAGTGGTGAGAGAGAGCGAGACTGGTGATGTTTGTCCTTCCGGATGCAGGGACCCCCGAACTTCTCATCGACGTCCAGCAGTTTTTTGTTGGGTGAGGGTCGTCGGGAAGGCATTATAGCAATTTTGGAAGTAGAAGAAAACCAGTTTGAGCAAGGTAATGAACAGGTGGCTATGCTAATGGCAGCGAAAATAAGCAAGCTCGCTGCAACTTCGGACGTAGAACTCGTGGCCGAACTGCCTTATGAGCGATTGGGTGATTTTATCTGCTAACGGAATCGAGTGCAAACTCTGCCAAGGTCCGAAGCCAGCCTCTAAACCCAAGCTTGATCACAATCGATCTTAATTTTGTCTCGACATCTCCGAGAATTTAGATCCGATCGGTAAAAGCGGACTGTTTCCTCGCGCTGTACAGTATAGGCAAAGCTGAATTATGCTAGCTACCGGATAACAAGCTGGGGTGGTTCTATTATAGCCACTGTAAAGCCAGCGCCTATTCAGTTGATAGTCCCCCAGCTGTACAGCACGGTGATATAAAAACATCGAACAACGGTCCGACCGCTGATTAGAGTACAGGTAGAAAAACGCCAACCCACTCGTAGACGCGCACAGCTGAGTGGGAGTATGTCAAGTACGCGTGTGCTTGTCCTGCCCTACTATGAGCTCAGGATTCACCACGCACCGCGGTACAGGAGATGGGAGGCGACACGCACACTTCCGAACGAAGCCCCAGTGTTTCTGAACCAATCGAAACCTTGTGTTTCCTCGTTGCGACAAAGCCTTGTGAGAAGTTCCATAAATCTGATGCCATTTCAACCGTTCGAGCAATCAACCTCCCAGACTAGTACTGAATAAGCACTGGTAAAGCACTAAAAGCCCAACGCATATTGAATCATAAAAACCGCCACCTAAGTTAGGCTCCTTATCGTGGTCTGGAAAAGTTGTGAATGAATTTCAATATGGCGTCCACGCGTGCGTTCAAGTAAGCGCACACAACCGACTTGACCTAGTCGAGAACTAAAACTTACAGTATTTTATTTACATCTGCTTCCGTACGCGGTATCAACAAAACAAAAGGCTATCAGCTCTCAACATCCGGAAGTGAGATAACGAACGACGTAGCAAAGCAGTAATCGGTAATGTAAGATAAAACGAGCCGAGAAAGAATTTGCGTTCTTCGCCACAAGGTTATGTCCGTCAAAACAAACAAGCAGTGACGTCAGAAGACTCAAACGTCCAAATGGACCACAAATGTTACGGGTTCCCGTATTTTGCACATCGTCAAGGAACCAGCGTCGAACTCACAAGGAAGTAGTGTAATGTTGTACGTTCCTCCGTATGGTATCTGCAATTGTTCGGTTGAATGTCGCATTCGCAGATACTGAGTTGGGTTACATTGACGTGGGTCTACCTGATTAGCTCTCACTGATCGGAACCTCCACAATTGCTGCGGATTGGCGTTGTTCTCTTGGGTTTTCAACAGTTGCAGCTCAAATGCGGTCGTCGGTGAAGATGTCAGGACTACTTTAGCCAGGGGTGAGCCTATAATATACAAAGTTGCTTAACCTATCACGTTGCAGTGTCGAGAACACAACATTACACAAATGCCCGAAAAGTGTACACTTTACCTGTTCGGCTTTTCGCGGAGTCCAGCAAGTACTTTCCACGGAACTTCGGTTTCGTTTTGAACCGGACATTCATGTGGTGACCGTCGTCCACCACCCTTGACTGAATTACCTTTAGTTCCGCTGCGAGAAAAACAAACACGCTCTTACAATTCCTGTTAGACAGACTGGTTATCAAAGCACAATTAGGACGTTACCTGGAAAGGGTAAGTTGTCGTAAGATGTGTCCGGTGCTGCGACGGGCGGTAACGTGGTTCTCCTACCGTAGTTTCTCGGCGGAAGCTTGGGGGCGCCAGTGGTCGTCAGGGTTTGCTGTGCAGTCTTTGCCGATTGCAGGTGGATGACTGTGCGAGGGCTGACCGGTCCACTTAGTTCGAATGAGTTCTCAGGTTTGACGAAACGAGGAAGTACGGGGATGGAGCTGAGGTCCGGTGACCAGGTGAGAACATTATCGTAGGATATCACGATGTCCAGGACTGTTGACTGGTCGTAGTGCTTCCAAGGAGTGCCAACCGCGTTGGTGAAGTAGGCGTTAGTGACGTAGAGCGGAAGTTGGATGGTAACTTCCCGTTTGGATGATGTTTGAGCCTGCAGAAAAGCGAAGACTTGGTGTATCGCATCCACATTGGTCACGTTTTTCTATCATTATTCCCTGTGGCGGATTAACTGGGAAGCGGACTGATGTTCCGTCACTTAGTCAGAACATTCAAGTGACGGAACATCTTGATCATATCCCACCTTTGCGTTAGCGACGAGTTTTCCGCCACAAACGTTCAAGATTTCCGTCATGGAGTAAACTGCTTCGAACATCCACTGACAGTTCTTCAGGTCGAGGTGGCGGTAGAATTCTTGAGTTTTGGGTCCTCGAAGGATCTCCAATGGATGGCGACTGTCTGGTTGTCTGTCGGCTTTCAGCTTCAAGAAGCCGCTCCTTGTTGATCGAAGCTCTTGCTCGGTAAGCATGTTCGAACACAAATGTTCCGCTGTTCTCGTTCCTTCTCCACCCAACGTCAGATGGAGATCCGTGATGGCCGCAGTCGAAACCAACGGGACCATACCGAGACGATGAGGAATCTTCACGGTAATTTTCACGTCACCATTTTCTGTGGAAACCATGTTTATTAGAATCCGAGATTACTGCACAGTAACTGTCGATCATATGTCAGACGGGGAAAAGTTTCTTACTCATATTGGAGATGGAAGCCTCAAAAGGGTCAATGGTGACAGAGCTTGCCGGACCTTTGGACGGACATTGTGGTTTCATGCTGACAGACGTCACAATTTCGCTAATGCTTTCATATCCGCCCAAACCGGCGACGGTGACTGCTCGAGCGGAACACTGGATGATGCTGCCGTTAGAGAAGTAAATGCTGTCCAGGACCTTCTCGTAGATGCTGGCGAACCATGCTGTGCTCCGGATGTGTTGGAGTGGCTCCAGGACCTGCGAGTCATCTTGCAGCTGGGAAATCTTCCAACTGTAGGCGGTGCGTGTGTCGTCGATGCCTTCGATCTCGCAGACGCGTCGAGTCCTTTGATAGTCCGGATGACGAGGGTTACATGTCTGCAGAAACAAGATGACAGCCTTTTTTACGGAAAAAATATCCGGGTGAGAATTTCGCTCTTACCGTTATACAGATCACAGGTTGTCCAATGGCGACCCATCCACCAGCAGCCGGGCTGTCGTAGTTGGCCAAGTTCTGCAAATACCGCAAAATGATTTACTGTTAAATAGCTAGATACAGACGCACCGGACATTGGTGAATGAAGGCTTACCACAACGATCGGAGCGCCGGGGAACCGAACGTTTTCTCCAGATTGCTCTCTGATAGTCACGATCGTCATCGAGGTCTTCAAGTCGGCCACAGTGTGACGCAAGGCGTAAATTTGTATTGTGAAGTTCTCGTTGGGTTCCCTGCTTTCGTCAAAAACTACGCGCACCTGTAGGACTTCCTGGCTGCGGTTCGGCTCAAAATTCACAACTAAAACATCATAAATCGATGTTAACGTATAGTAACTTGGATGCATGACTTTCGTTGCTTTTTTAATGCAGAAAGTTTACGAGGTAAAGGGATGTCAAATCACCACGACGATTTTTTACGATAATTTCCACCTACTGGTGTCAACAGCTTCAAAGTCTTGCCCAGCTTTGGCACTGCCGTCCTTGGTGATGACTCTCACAGTATCACTTTTGCTGATGTCTCCATATCGAATGATCGGTATCGATACCCAGTGCATGTGATGAAGGCTGGAAGGTTCCGTGATGTCGTACTGGGCCTTTGCGAACGAGATAGTTGATGCGGATCTTGCCCGCTCTCCAGTCGTCGAGCCCTGCTTCATGATGACGCCACCGCGGACGATGGGGATCCGTCGTTCAGGTGTGGTCCTTCCATTTGGTGCAGTATCGATCATACCATCCTTCCAGTCTTCTACTTTCTGCTTCTTCAGTATCCGTTCTCGTTCATCGCGGTAGAACGGTCCGTACGAACTCTTCCGGCTTGGCACATCCGCTGCGAAGATCTCGTCCGGAGATGGCTCGTCGCGCTCGACGGAGGTGAAGTCAATCTTGTCCAGAGCGATTTTATTCTTGTCGCAGTTGATACACTCGTAGCGAGTTTCGGAACCAGGCAGAAGAGAAGGCTCAACAGGTGTATCGTACTTGCTGAGAAGAAAGATTTCGTTCTCTTCGGTCTCAGGCGTTTGCGGTTCTGTAATATCGGTATAAAATAATATGAAGTTTTATTATATGCGCGAAGAAAATTGTTAAAACAAAGCCGGTAGACAATGTATTACCTCCTCCAAGCGTAGACACAACGGTGAAGTTCATGGATTTCTTCACGTGGACTGTAGCAAAATTTGGTTGTAGTATCTTGCAGTACTGTGAATTGTTCAGGTAGACCTTGAACATGTCGTTCGTGACGTTAAAATCTCCCAGTCGTTTCAAGGTGGTCGTTTGGCTGGATTCTCCAGGGCCAAAGTAGACGACGTCCACTCGTTTTCTTTGCTCGGAGATAATGTCCACTTCGGACGGTTGGCTGAGGTCACCACCTTTCCTCTCCACCTGTATTTCAACGAACGGGTCGAAAACGGAAGTTGAATATTCTCCTTTGGCAAAACTGACCGACGGTTCTGCAAAATTGCACTCTTTCAACTTGCGGTTAGTTCTGTTTAAAAGCGAAGCTTCACTTACCGTCTTGGGGGTCCCTTTGGATGACGATTTCCGTTTGCTGGTACACACCAACTCGCGAACCCGAGCCCAACGTCCGTATATTCACATAGAAGGTTTCATCGTTCTCCGCAAGACCATCGTTGACGATGATGATTGGGCATATCTTGGTCGTCTCATGCGGGCCGAACGTCACCATGCTAGAATGGATATTCAGCCTTGTTCCGAAGTCCGGTCGGAAGATCTGCTGCTGGTGCGAAATGGTCCCACTGGCAGTGCCATCTGTGGTGTAGCAGATGACGGAGACACTCTGCGACAAGTCTTTGCCGGAGCGCTTGAGCGTCAGGTTGAAGACGCCGACGTCTTCGGACACGGTGTACAGTGGGTGTGGAATGTAGACCATGGCGCCGTCGTCTTGATCGGAGATGGTGATGGTAGTGACGAATGGTTTCTCCACATTGGCGAACTGGGGCTCCTCGAGAAGCAGCTGAAAGTACTCACGGTCTTCGAACAGGTCGTCTTTCAGGATGCGGATTTCGACAGAAGTTTCATTCTGGCCTGGTTGGAACTCGGCTTGGAGAGCAAAGTTCTCTTTATAGTCACGACCCGTAACTGTGGTGAGATCACGTGCCTTCACAGCAACGAAGTCCCGATCTACAAACCAAAAACTCGAAATTTAGTAGGAGAATAGAAGAGAATACAAGAACTAAGGACTGAAAATAGGAAAAGTAGCATTCAGCAGTGGAGCGACGGTGAAAAAATGTCTTGAAACATGTTTTTTGTACACCTGCTGCAAGACAGTAAATTGAATCCAGCTAAAGAGTATCTGAATATTTAGACTGCTAACACTTAAGAACCGTCATACATTTTTAGAATTGTATTCGAAACCCGTTTTCAGACTTTTAGATCTTAATTTGCTTACTTTTCAAATTTCCCCGTCGTCGAAGGCCAACTCTCACCAAGCCAGTCATCTCATTCGTCTCATGGCGATCTTTCAGGAACGATATCCATGACCAGCTTATACTCCCTTCGATCACTTGCGACTTCTTTCCCAGCTCGTTTATAGCTCGGAACTTGAACGAGTCTTCCGTGGCGAACTCTTTGTCCAGATCCAATGCATAGGCTATAGCCGAATTGTTCACCAACTCCTCCGTAAAGACACGGATGTGCCGTTCTGCCTTGTGTAGGTCCACGAAGTGTCCATACTTTGGCTGCTCGACCACTTCGAATAAGAGTTCTTTCTCCGTCGACAGCTTATCCCGCTTCACAGTAAGGATACTGGACGACAGTTTCGCACCCAGATGCTTGTTCGGCAGAAGGACCAGGGCACTGTTCGGCGAGTTGAAGGTGATGTTCGGCATTTGATCTCGCACAACCGGCTCCTCGGCTGTTTTGAAGTTGATGATGTGATTCCTTGTTGCGTTAAACAGAACAGTTTCTTGCGGTGTACCGACGAGCTCGAATGGGGCAGTGATATACTCCGTCAAGCCATAGTGTGGTGCGTCTTCCGAAGGTCCGTTGTCTGTATTATGCACCACCACGAAGATTTCTCTCTCCACACTGTTGACTCCGTCACTCACGATGACAGTGAAGTTATCAGAAAACGTCCGAGTGCCGTCGTGGTGGTAAAAAATGCGGTCGGGGAGAAGCAGATCATCCATGGTGAAATTGCGTACTGGACGGAAGGGTGGCTCGATCAGGATCTCGTTCGGATCGAAGTCGGTGAAGCGTCCAATGATGACGCCATGTTGGGGAAAGCGTGTGATGTTGATCGTGGTGGTCGATGGAGGACTGTCGGCGTCCGAGATGGAAACGAAGGCGCCCAGGAGAACTTTCTCACCGGAGGATACTTGAAGATGGTTGGCGTTGAAGAGAGGTGGTTCATCGTTGGCGGGTTGAATGGTAACCGGAAGTTCCACCCAAGCTCCTGCGCAGTTGAGTCGAATCGAGTCTGACCGTGGCTCCACCTGTAACAAATTATATTTTAGCTTGTAGCAGGAAAATAGTGGACTCGGTTTTCATTGACAGCGAACACATAGTGATGGACAATTCTGAGCAACATCTTGACATTCAAAAAGAATTTTGAGAATTATTTATCCAATAGTGTAACGTTAAGAGTTTCGCGGATAACTTAATTACACCATAGGGAATGCGCAGTACTGTGGACACAACGTCTAGTCAAAATTTGAAACCTGATAGATGGCGCTGGACACATTGTATGCACCGCAAATGCTAAGGGAACACCGCTTACCGCTTTGAAATGGCTCTGGTGGTATCGAATTCGATGCTCCAGTAATTCATAATTCGAGAATCTTGCTGTCGAGGTGTTGCGAGCAGTATCGATCAGATGGCCATGAGAAGGTTGGTTGACCAGTGAACAGTTTACTCGTTGGTAAGGTGGCGCCACGATCACCAGATGCTCTTCGCTGAGAAGGGCGCTTTGACCTTCGCCGACCACGAACGGTTTCCCCACCGACGTCAGCGGATTCTCAGGAACCAGCAAAATCTGGATCTCCAAGTGGTCGATGATCTTATCGTTCATCACCCATTCCGAAGTCGGTGAATCGATCCGGAAGGACACTTCATCGTCGAAGAGGGCGTTCTGTGCTGCTTCGATTTCTGTATCGGTCTCTGCTTTGTAGAATACGTTTCCGTCTTGGATGTCTTTCCAGGTGAAGGAGAAAGTGTGGTTATGGTAAAGGAAGATAGAACCGGACTGCGGCGACTTCTCAACGTGGAAGATCAGATCTGGGGAAGGTGGACTTTGCGAATTTGTGGAGCCGATGAAGGTGTGCGCTGTGAGGTAGTATGGGGTGTTTCGTTTGACTTGAAGGACGAGGCCAAGTTTGGTCAAGCCGAGTTTTCGTGGAGGCTTCGTGGAAGGTTGAGGGATGATTCGGATGTGGAGTTTGGCTTCGACGGGTTCTTTGGAGGACTTTTCGGACAGCGAGAAGGTCACGTGGTCTTCAAGGGAGGTTCTTTGGTTGGTCGTGTTGTTGTGACGATAGCTGACGTGGCCATTGGAAATTTGTGTTGCCGGGAAGTGGTCGTGTAGTGCAAGCGTCTGGTTTTGTAGCGACAAAGTGCCTCGCTGGGGAGTACGTTCGAGCCGGAGCGTGATGGCAGCCAAGGGTTGATCGGAAGGTGAGATGAGGAGGTAATCTTCGTTGATGATTGCTGTCTCTCCTTCTTTGACAATCACCGGTCGAGTCAGCACTGCGGGCGGCTGTTGACTGAAACGTCGAGACTTCGGGCGGATTTCTTGCAGGTTGCTGTGGGGAGCAAAATCGGAATGGGGATGGATGGAGATTTGGAGAACTTGCTCCTTCAGAACGTTGCCTGTGTCAGAAACGGACAATCATCTGGAAATGCTCAACCATAGAAAAACAACAAAGCAGATGCAAGCCATCGTGGAAAGGATTGCAAAAAAATTAAATCATGATTACTATGATGGATATTCAGTGCGAATTTTTACAGCACAGGTCAGACGCTGAATTTTTGTTTCGTTTTGGTTGCTTTCTCCTCCATAGTTTTTTCGGGTTGATAGATTATTAATTTTGGAAGTCAGAAGATGTTATACTTGTCCATCTTACCTAATTTGTCGCGGACGTCAAATACTATTTTATCTTTGGTGTCTTCGAGGACGTTGTCGGCTTGGTAAGCGATATCGCCGTAAGCCAATGCCGATTGTGGGAATTGTTCTGGAATTTGTCGTTCGATCAGATTGACATCGTACGCGTCATCGGAGCCAGCTTGTGCTGCTGGCCAATTTCTCCCGCCGAACAGTGACGTCCAAATCAGGCGGCCAAATTGCGGTCCAGTGCGGACAATGAGGCTGAGATCCCTGTCACTGGTATGGTCATCGACAAAGTGAAGGATCCCGTTACCGATAATGGCCACTTGTGAAGCGTTCACATGCAGCCGCATCGACGCAGCCGATGATAAATGCGGAGGCAAAGTGTCCAACGGGATTACCGTAATGGTCAGCGTCTGCAAATGAGGCGACAAATTTGGCACTGGCGCATTGTTGTCTTCCAGCATGAATTGGATTGTGTGCCATGTTGTCCTTCCATTTGAATGCGCATCGTCGTGCTGGTAAAATAAGCGACCGGCATTAATGTCGCTTTGCGTCCATTCTGTCACTATTACCGCGTTTGACATGACTAATGTTTCGTCCGCCAAAAGAAATCGACCAAAAGTCAGGGATGACTTTACGACGAACCTACAATTAACAATAAGATCATCACAGGGAAGCTGTCGTATAAGTACATCGCCCATATGGCCAAACTCGAGGAAATACCGTGCAAAACCCGTAGACAAGATGACATCGAATCGTATCGAATGGCAGTACTGCATTAAATCTTCATGTTTTTACCGTGTAAGGGAGCTTTCGGAATCGCGGTCTTTGGCTTTGAGTATTTTGCTGGTAATGTTGACGATTTGCTTGTTGGAGTGGACGAGGATGCCGGTGTTGGTTAGAAGTACGGGTGGCTGGTCATCGACTGGTCGGATAGTGATGGGCAGGAGAAAGTCCACTTGATGCTGTCCATCATCCATTTGCAGCACCATACCGTCAAGTAAACTATCCGATCCATCATGTTGATAGCGAAGTGCTCCTGTCTGCAGATCGCCAGGTACAAACTGCTTCACACTGTCACCTCTCAACAACAATCTCCCGTGTGCCAATCCGCTGACCACTCGAAGACCCACTTCATCCAAATTATCCTCATCACCTACCGCCAGATTCTTCGTATCCCACAAAGTCGCCGCTTCGCCCTCGTACAGCGTCAGACCTATGTAATAAATCCAACCACCGTATCAACATTCTGTGAAAATAGGATAGAAAAATGTCCGACTTTTCCCAGTCTTGACGGATAAAACGAGCAATGGTACGACAATAGCCAACTGATAAATTCCCTACGCTCAGATAAACCAAGAACTGAAAAATGACGTTTTCGTGGTATGTTGACTTGGTGTTTTATTACAGAGCACTTTTTGAGAATAATAATACTTAGAATATCTTTTCGAAAGGATAATGAGACTGAGCATAGTACATACCGGTATTGATGACGACAAATGGGGCATAATAGCTGGTTGGGTGAATGACAACCATTAGCGGGACCGGTTGCGAAGTGAGCTCTTGCGGGTCGGCAATCTCCAGGACAATCTCCAATAAACGGTCAGTTTGAGTGTTTGCCACCGGTGGTCGGAAGGCAATCTTGCCGGTATCCACGTCCTTCTGGGTAAACGAGTCGATCGGGTGGATGGGATCATCAAGACGAATGAGGAAGCCGTCGCTAAGTTCTGGCGCTTGCGTCACCTGAATGCGCAACTGACCGCTGGAAGCTCCATCAACGTCCTTGGCTAACAAGACCTCCCGCGTAATACTCCGAATGACGAAATTACTGACATCCAGCAACAACGTAGCGCTGAAATCAATCTCGGGTGGCGCGTTCGCGTCAGCGTGCTCGATTTGCACCGGCATTTGAAAGTACTCTGATTGCCAGACGGAAACATTCTTCGCGTCTTCGAGATCACTCCCCAGAAAGTAGTTGATTTTGAAAAGTAAAAGATCAGAACTGGAGAAAACTTCAGCGGTCAATTCGTAGCGCAGCTCCCCATTGAAAAATTCCTGGCAGTTGAATTTAGCATTGTTCGACAAGCCAACACCATTCTTTGTTATTTTGCCGTATAATGGAAAGAACTTATGCTCGACAACCTCGACAGTACAGAAATCTAAAGAAAAGTCTTCGTCATGCAACAGTATAACTTTACGGACAATGGGCAGCGATTTGCTCTCGGTGGATTTTTCACTGATTCGTAACGGCAAACCTTTCCGTACAAAAGTGTTTTCATTCCGATCGCCGATCTTCAGAATCAAGAACAGGGTGTAGTCGATGAAGTCCGTGGCTGTAAAGTATTCCAAGCGGAACTTGACGATATCTTCGCTGGGACTTTCGAAGCCCAGATGGG
Organism: Ramazzottius varieornatus; assembly: GCA_001949185.1. Lineage (NCBI taxonomy): Eukaryota > Metazoa > Tardigrada > Eutardigrada > Parachela > Ramazzottiidae > Ramazzottius > Ramazzottius varieornatus. The sequence goes on from BDGG01000004.1 coordinate 328,822, forward strand.
AATAGGTGACGTTGTTCGAGGTACATGGGAAAGTTCCAGAAGAAATTAAGCCAACTTTAGCGTAGATGGTCTCCTTATCCAAGACACGAATTTGACAGCGATCATTCCGGATGGTTTCATTGGAATTTGCCGAGACATTGACATGGCGAAGAATATCACTGAAATCCAGCTTGACAGATTTCCCGAAAGGAACATCGAGCGTCATAGTGAGATTCGAATAGTGAGGCAGGGTCGAAACGGGTAAGATATTCCATGTTAAAAACAACCACAAAATATTCCAAAAATCCATTTCGGATATGGGAGAATGGATAGTAGTTTTTTCTGACAATGGGAAACACTGAGCAAATAAACTCCGACAGTCTGACAAAGACGTAGAGTCAATCAGGTCGACTGCATTATCACATTATGGTCAGTGCATGGATGGCAAAGAGAAGGAAGGAGTCATAAAGGCATGGATCAAGTGTTGCTTATCAGAGCTTTCCCTTGGTCAAGAAAGAACTGAAGAAAGGGGCCTCAACACCTTCTAATTCATTTGTCCGTAAGAGAAAAGAGCTCGAGTAGTCAGGAGAGAAATGCCGTAGTTAAAGGAGGAGAACGGTTCAAAATACCGTATCCACCCATCGTTTGCCCACCGTCCAGTCTGCCTCTGACTTCTCATTCCTTTCCCTGTTAGGCAAATACTTCATGCATGGCAAATACTCCATGTATGTATAGGTTTCAGTTCAGAGGCAATAATATTTCATGTGGTATGAGGAAGGTACATAATGCGGAACGCCCTCTGTTGTCAAGAGTTTTTGGGCGTATTTTGAGAAATGACAACTGCTTGCTACATTCGATAGTGATGGACTGTGGCGATGCCGAAAACGATATCTTGGCGCAGTTAAGAGAGCGATGAGAAACTGAAAGAGAGAAAAAAGGTATCGAAAGCATTTATAGCAGTGAAGTGGTAGTTTTTGAAGTTTACTGTTTGATGGCGTTTCTTTCTAATCAAATATTTTGACACCAGCTTAAACATTCTTTTCTCACCGCGCAAGCGCGATACAGACAACGTACAAAAACTTTTGCAATAGATATTCATGAAAAATTATGATATTTAGATGGTATACCGTACTTTAACCGGAACATAACCTCCAAACACATATCTCACGTTCAAGGATACAATAGATCGACCGATTTGGCTCCAGCGACATTGAAATTGGGTGCCGTAATTTGGCCATGGGCTTTATGACTTCATGCAGATAATTAGGGAGTTTCTCGATTTTGTGAAGATCACCATTGTGAAGTTTTCTAACTTGTATAATGGTTGGATGTGCTGTGATGCTTGATCAGCATACTTCGTACCAGCTTGCTCAATGCATCAGGCCGACTGACCGAAAACATCTTATTGTGGGCGAGTGAAAGAGTGATCTGAATACCTCGGCGTTATAGTCATAATCATCTTCACCCTACTAGCACAGACATAAACTTGGTACTTCAAGTATGGAGAATTCACAGTATTTTCTTCTGTAGTGCGTGGCCTTGGATTTCCGTTGTCGTCCAAAACATCGCACTACAATGCTAAGAGATCTCTTCCCTGTACTGAGTCCGACAATTTCACTATTCTTTATCACTCTGGCGCAAGCACAGGAGCAGTATGGAGCGGGTCTGGACGCTATTTTCGAACCCGGAAGTCCCATCGAAGCCAGGACGTTGAATTCAGACAAAAGTTTCTCCAGATGGCCGAAACGAAGCAGGATACCGTATGTCATCAATCCTCGATACAGTAAGTGGTTTCCATATCCTCTTATAGTTGGGTGTTTAAATGTTATTGCTGCTTTTGTGAGGTCCGATCGAAAGTTCGCTCATTCGCGCCGCCATAAACCAAATTATGGCTGATCTCAACTACTGGGTAACGTTTGCGGCTGTAAAGCTGGACAGTGCCGAATTCAAGATCCACATCACACCGCTAAGGGCCGACAAGTGGGTTTTGTGCTTGGTTTTATTGTGCTCCGGTTGAAGTGCATTGGCGTTGTTCTTTCTAATCGGTGTTTCCTCTTTGCAGCAAAACATTCGAATCCATGTGTTATTCCTTCCCCGGAATGTTATCCAGCGCACCCCGGATGGCGGCCAGTGGGATGACCGAACAGCGGCTGGTCATTGCTCGTGGTCCGACTGGCTGCTTAGACGGCACGTTGCATTCCATCATGAAAAACTTGATTGTTGTCCTCGGAAAGCGCAACGAACACCAACGTGGCGATCGTGATAAATTTATCGAAATTTATCCCGGAAATATCACCACGGGTACGGGTTGTATCTTTCTAACCTATTCGTCTAATTTCCAGACGTTCTACTACAGCTGGAACAATTGTTCAAAGCAGCAAATCGTTGTATCCTGTCTTTTCAGACGGACGCGCCAGTTATCGAAAATACTCTCCGTCCGAAGCCAGCTGGCAGCTCTTCCCTTACGACTATTGCAGCATCACTCATCAGCAGCAAAGCGACCACGCCTTACCGGGCACTGTAGCCTTCTCGGTACTCGAACCTCCATACTTCATTCCGAAGCTAAATCGCCTGAGCGAGTACGACTGCCGGCTGATACTGATCCTCTATGGCGGCGACCCTTCGGCATGCAGCAAACGTAAGGCAGTACTACGGTACCAAAACCTTCATAGACCAAAACCAAAACCCTCTTTCTGGTTTAGTGAACTGCTCGGCATTGGCCTTGCCCACAAAACCGGAACCAAAACCAGCCGCAATGCTCGTTTTGTCCACAACGGCATCTACCGCTGTGCCATCTACCACGACTACGGCGTTTTTAGAAGACGATGCAACGGTCTCCGGAATGGAAATACCCAATGCTGGTCCGGCTTTCGAACAGCCGTCCGTTATAGCACAACCTACACCTCAAACTGCACTAGTCAGTTCGACCATCGGGTCATCGCCGAACCGTCAGAGTGCGAAGCTTCCCGGGACAGTGAACCCCACAGTAACTCACGGCAATGGCATAACGACAGTCTGTTACCATTTCCCGTCATTCAGCACAAGCGCCGGTGTCCCAGGTGGTAGTGAGGTAAATATCGCAGACTCTACTGGGAACCGTCTCGGACCGAACGCTGCCTCGTCTGTACCTTCGACTACCGAAGCGACCTCGGCGCCGTCTACAGCGAGGAAGTCAACTGCAGCGCCATCTACGACGCGGAGGTCAACCGCTAAACTGACCACTACACCCACTACCACCACAACCGCAACCACGACCATCACTACCACGACAACAGAACCAACAACGACAGAAACAACGAAAACTACCACGACAGAGATTGAGACTACACCAGAACCGACGACCGAAGTAACGGCGGAAGCAACACCGGAAACTCCCAGTTCCACTGTAGAGACCATTGGACTTCGACAGCAGGCCATTTCGGTTGAGTGCGCGGGTGTAAACTTTTGTTCGACGAAAGTGGACCAAGTTAGCATGTACATGGACGGCGAAACCTCCATCTTGTTTTCCGGTAACTGCTGATTCTCTCCTCGAATATCGTGGAAATTCTACACCCTAACGTGATTTTCCGCCACAGGGAACTGCACACAGCGCATTGACAAAAAGTTTACCCTACTGGGTAGTCCGAAACCCATTCACGAAGCACTCCCCCACAAAAACATTTTCGCGCCTCTGAAAGCCGTTTGGACTGATTTACAAGATGGCAGATACCGTCTCCATGTCATAGACAGAGTAAGCCGAACTTAGTACTTCAAGCGTCGGTCAAGCTGAAGGTTTCTATGGTTGTTTGCAGAATGGTATTCAAAGAGGTTGCTCAATGGACAACTGTGAACGCGAAGTCAACATGATGTCCATTGCTTTCCCAACTCGCTCTGTTTTCGCCGTCCAGGCTGGTCAAACCTCGATTTTTCGAATGTTCTCCGTCAATGGTAAGGTTTGTCTTAGCAGAAGATTACTGCTTTGCTGCTCAACTGTTCAGTACTTCCTCGTAGAGAAAGGAACTGGGGTGAGGGACCTTGCGAAGCCGACAGCTTCCATTCCCATCGATCACATTAACGGTAACCAAGCTTCTTCGCGACTCGCTAGAATATCCGGTGGCTGGATGTACTATGGTCAAGATGGGGAGGGAACTGTCAGCCTCATAGGTCTGGACAAGGATGGTACCCAGTACGTTGGTGACGTTGTGGTTGATCTCACGAGAGTACCGGCCTACTTCACAGTAAGTCGTTCGACAACATGCCTTAGACATACATTGTCACAGTCTCATGACGTCAGACTGGAGAACTCGTTCGATACTTTTGCTCGTCTTTCAGCTCAAATCAAATTCGGCTGCAGTCCCTCTGTCCAACTTGCTCCATCCTTGTGACTAATTACAGTGACTGTCGGATCTACAGCACGCGGTCACGAAACCACGTGAGCTCCTGGCTTACGTACACGGTTTGACAACTATTATTGTTATGGGCTGCTGGAAGTAGTTACAGAATAGCTTAGTATAATCCCTGACTGAAATCTACAAAGAAAGCGAGATCTTTTTCTTCAACAATAAAAGCAGATTGAGGTTAGGGTTTCATTCAGACTCTCATTTTCCGGAACACCGGTATGACTCGCGGTCGCATGATCGTGCATCATATTATGCTAAAAATTCATTTTGTTCGCGCAGTACGTACACGTACGTGACGATGCAGCTTCATAGGTCGTTGAGCAGGCAGTAAAGCCGGACCCGGGCTGTACTTCACGCGTACGATGACAAAGTCCGCGGACCCGGCGAATGTTTTCAGTATATCTTTCCAATCTGTTCGTTCTTCGGCCGGGTCTATCGCACGAACGTGACATCCACATTTAAGGGGAGGTTATCGTGTATTTTGGCCCTCTCGCCAAACACAATTAGATACGGGAGATTAGGAAAATGTTTTCCGTGCAAACACTGTTCCATATAATGAAGTAATGGTCATACTGCCGTGTATTAATGCGCGCAACGCAGGTAGACGCCATACTGCGCTGCTGTGGATCCATGAACACGATTTTGGTTTTTCGGTGCTCTATCTCGACTCGTGCGCTTAGTCAGGAGTCACTCAGCACAAAAGTTATAGGTAGCGTCGTTACCTTAAAGACCTGCCTTAACAACGTTACCGTAACAACCTTACCGTAACAACCTTGCCGAAAAAGTGATAGTTTTTCAACTGGCGACCTGCAATATTGATCGAGCAGTGTTGGGAATGACAGGATAAAACGAATTTGGAAGGCTGTTTCTCGATAACCGTAGTCAACCTCGGTTTCCAAAACTAACTCCTTATGAATACAACTGTTTTGATTCGGAAAACAATTTTTGATGAATTTTTTCTTCATCTGACTATATTGAACGGAATTTCGACTGTGGCCGGGTTGCATGTTCAGCATGACGCTTCAAAGTTTGATTACTTTACGAGCCGGACAGAAAAATAAGGGCTTGACCAGTCAACTTCCACCCTGTGCCTGCGGTAAATCTTTACACTGCATGGGTTCAGCCTTGGTCAATGGTCCATTGTCGAATGCTCCATCTGAGCCGCCTTTCCCTTGAACACACTTCTTGCGTTGAACAATTGGCTGCACGAGGAAGAACTAAATCGAAAGGAAAGTGTTCTAAAATATACTAGATGAAATTGTGCGTCGTGTAGCATTAGCAGAAAACTTCAACAGATTTTTGTTCAGGAGTAAGCCGACCTGAAGTCCAAAAATTTGACCGTTCAAAGCTTCCCTTGCTTTCGGAGTGGTCCATTCTTTCGCGCGTAAGTGTTTCGGGGGGATTCCGATCTCAACGAAACTTTCCAGCAACGTTCTCAGGAGACATGCCTATGTGTGTATAAAATTTAGCAACAAAACCATAAGAAAAGAAGTTTTTGTGGTGCGTGAAAAATGATTCAGTCAATTGGAACAACCTGTATACCGGCTTCACGGCCTTCATATGACTTGCCGATAGGGTGACGTGAGGTACATGTGCTTAGCCGGTGAGTCACCGCTGACTGACGGCAACGTTCACGGCGGAACTCAACAGAGCGTTCGCCATAAGCTCACTAAGCTAACGGTTTTGTGGAGCTGTGCGGTCTCCAGTCAGCCTTCTTACCCGATGCGCTGCGCATTACAGTGCACACACCGCGTTCTTCTCATAGGGCGCGCGCTAAGCCCGCTCCCATTTCACAAAGCGTTCGGAAGTGCTCGCGGACTACCTTTTCGTATAGCTATCAATATGATTTGGCCACTGACCTGTATCGAGTCGAGCGAAAGAGCGTGCCGACTGACAAGTCAGCTCCCACATGACTTGCATCCTCGGTCACTAGAGAGGTTGATACGGAACTCAAGCAGCGCAAGAAATCCGAGTAGCGTAAGACTTTGGCCCCACCCATTCCTTACTCTAATCAGCTGAGGTTGAGACCCGCTACGCGATTCAGCCGATTAGCGTACCTTCTCCCGAAGGTTTTGCAGAACCTTCACCAATTTTCGCAATTAATGAGTTTTTGGTAAGATGCGATGTCAAATCACACGAAGTTTCCTGTTTTGATACAGCAACGAAAAAGGTGATTCCCAGTTCCGACTGCTTAAAGCTCAAGTGAATCTTGATACGAAAAGCAGCAGTTGAAGGCAAAATAAAATCAAGTAAGGGGCAAAAGCCACAGTTGAAGTTGCAGTCTCATCGAATTTTGAAAAGCCACAGTTACACCCACAGTTACACCGACAGTCAAACTGAGATTTTCGTTGTTTTCTAGGTTGACAAAGTCACAGTCAAGCGTGCGGTCGTTGCTACAGTTTGACGAATATTTAATAACCGACGCTAAACCCTGAAAGATGCAGTTAGAGGAACAGTTGGCACCTCGGTGGGACGTCTTGAAAGCAAATCTGAGGTTTTGAAAAACTTTTGGGAAGAAATACCCACGAAAAAGCTTAGTTGGACCGTTAGTCGGATTTCTTACGCACTCGAGTAACAGCTCATATGCCTTACTCGGGAACTAAGCACCGAGCACATTAGTGGGTTCAGTCGGTTCGGCTCCGCCCACGTGCTCCCTTTCAATTGGCTCATCCCTACGATAATCCGACTTTTTGCTCTGCTCGAGCGCCGTATCAGCCTCTGGACTCTGCTCGAAAGATGACAGAGAGGCTGGTTCCGGGATGACCCAACCAACTGAATAAATTTATATCTCGAAAACTGTAAAGCTCAAGTCAATTATGGTGGCCAACATACAGACACATATGGACACATTGAACTATATCCCTAGACGGTTTTTGTTGGGGTTGGGAATGATCTCGCCTGAAGAAACTCGACTGATAACGTCTCTGAACCGTCATGGGACAGCCGGAAGATCTACCACCTAATGAGTAATCTCGTGGCCTTGATTCCAAACATGCTGGTAAATGTACTGTTCTTCAAATCCCCGGCAACCAGAACGTCGTTCAACATTTTCCTGGTTAACCTCTGCATTTCGAACTTGATATTCTGCTACATCTTGTACGTCGTGAATGCAGTCGTTTTCCGCTACCTGATTTACTTAGGCGGCGCCTCACGGAGCAACTGCCCATTGTTTGTGGGCTGTGACGTGGCCAAACTCACACCGGCACTCTCCTGTGACCGGCAAGTCCTTCCGATCCGCAATCATTTGCGTGGTAATGCGAATATATTACTGTGCTACTGTACGTCAACTGTGGGATCAATCCCGGCATCGTTATAGACGCGTTCCGTACACGAAGATCGCCATTCATGGAGGCACGTCACTACGCCAGAATAGCAAACATTCCATCTTACCCTCTTATCAGTACACGCACGACCAGAAATTATGGACCAGTAAAAATTATGGGCCAGGTCTTTTCGCTGCGGTGGTATGGAAGAACGCATGTACGCGACTGATTCGAACTGATACACTTGTAGACTCTTTTGTACGTTCGAATTTCTGAGTTTTCATCTTGTGTGTACACTTGTTGTTTTCGGCTTTCTTATGGTAATAACCATGTGTATTGTATACCCTTTTATCATGTACAGCGTGGTAAAGAAAGCTCCGTCCCAAGCCGTGCAGGTCAACACCTCGATTCCCGGTAGGAACCGGCCATTCAAGCCCCACGTTGCCTGCGCCAACTGAAAACCCTCTCATACATACGCGGATCCAGTTTACTTCCTGCGGACAACATACTGTACGAGGTAAACGACATAATTCTGCCGCACCTATTTTTGGGACGTAATTCTGACGACGTGAAATGTCTGAGCATTATCGTCAACGCTTGATTCATTTTTCATCGTACGCCTGTTGATACAGATTTAGGCTTTTTAACATTAGACCGTCCCCTCTTCCTCCCAACAGCAGTTTTTTCGACCCGAAACTTCATCTCATCCTAAAACCTATCCAGTGCTCTGGGAGATAAATTTCTCTACCTCGGTAACGGAAACCCGAGCGAGGTGGTACAGTGAACTTAGAAGTAACCCGTCATAATTACGTCTCAAAAACGGGTACGGCAGAATTATGTCGTTTACCTAGTACTGCGAAGTTGCGCAGGTTTTCTGACCCTATCCCTGCTGATCGTCATTATAGTGGTTTCGTTGCTACCTGTCCGGATTTTCAACACGCTGGCTGCGTTTGGCGTATACGTCCATATACTTCATTGCTGACACGCTGCACTCTTTGAGCCCCATTTTCGGTCCGCTCTCTTGCTTGCTGAGCGTCAGTAGCTTTCGCGGTGCCGTCAGACGTGCTGTTTGAATCTAACTGCGGTATCTAAAACAGATATTGAAATGATTCTCGTTTCCGCAACGTGAAGGAAAGAAGCGAAGAAAGCACGGTCCTCCCAAGCCGGACCCGGCCTCTTGTTTCAGCGTACGAATTGGTATGGCCCCTGTTTGGAAGAGCCTTCGATCCATTATACTGATCATATAACTTTTGGGATCAGTCCTGGTTTGCTACAGAGCATTTTGGGTACATTTTGGCTCCAGTAAAGGTTCATATGTGTGGTTCATGTACACGCACGGTGGGGTAGTTTGGGCCAGTAAGTAGTTTGGGCCAGACGGAAAAGACGGCAAACTTAGATTTTGTATGGAAGCCAGCAACAGAGATCGGACTAATGTCGTAACGCAGTAAAATTCAACCGCAGAAAATTGCTGTGGACAATGGCCATCAGCTGATCAGCTGTTTTACTCTCACACTTCAAAGCTGCAGTGCATGGCTACTCGCTTTTCTCTCGGAGAAGCCCTGGAATCGTTAGCTCGATATTCTTTCCGTAAACGTTTCTCCAAATATCCCAGCCCTTCAAGACCAAGAAGCCTCGGCGATACACCGAAGAAGCCCTGAAGGATGCGTTGTCTGCTGTCGAGAATAGAATGAGGCTACGCGAAGCAGCTCGAGTTTTCAAAGTTCCGCGCAACACCGTCTCACGTTATGTGCAAGATACGAAGGCACGTAAGATGGGTAAAGAAAGAAAGCTCAACGATTTTGAGGAAGGGCTGCTGGTTGATCTGCTCAAAAAATTCGGAAATACTGGATTTCCTCTCAACAAAACCCAGCTGCACATTTTTGTGACGAAATGGGCATTGCGAAAGGTACAATAATTTTTCTTGTCGAACGTTTTATAATATTAATTTCGAATGCTGATCTTTGTCAGGTGTTGGGATAATTTTCAGTAAGGAATGGAATCGGTGTTTCCTCCAGGAACAGAAAGAAATATCCCTTCGACTAGCCTCAAACGTTGACAGGAAGAAAGCACGAGAGTGGACTGTCGGAGGCGTGGAATCATGGATCGAGCTTCTCGCGGGCTAAATGACCAAGGCTACCTGTCAAATCCGGAAGGGGTCATCAATCTTGGTGAATCTGGCTTCGTTCTGGGTTTTGAAAGGGAGAGAGTTTATGCGGAGAAAGGGAAAAAACATGTGGTTCCATACACAGAAGGCTCAACAAGAGATCAAGTGACAACGCTGTTCTGTGGAAACGCAGCGGGCCGGATGTTCAAACCTTTGGTCCTGTACGACGGAGTACTGCATTTGGGTAGCATTTATGATAATACCAACGACAAGCTCTATGTCGCAGTCAATCGAAAGGGCGTAATGGATCACAAGGTGCTGACGGACTACTTCCGGCAGGAAATGCTGCCGAATGCTCCCGACAAAGTAAGTTACGCTCTGCTGGCAAATATAAATTCCACGTTATCTATTTTATTTGTGGTTCTTTTGCAGTGTGTTGTACTTATGGATGGTCACTATAGTCACGTCACAAACATAAAGCTCTTCAAGCTTTGTATCGAGTCCGGTAAAGATATATGTCTCATATGTCTACCTTCCGGTCAGACGGACAAGCTACAACCGCTAGATAGCTGACCATTTGGAACCATGAAACCGAAGTGGAAGGCTTACAAGTTCTTCCATCGTATCAACCCGCAGTTTGACGTACGACTAAATTATTGCAGTCTGTTTGTAAAAGTTAACTCATGGACAAGATTTTGACACAAGGACGTACCGAGGTCCCTGAAAGGTCCGCGATTTGGCCGTTTCCCTACGAAGCTTTCATTGATTATCAGTCAGGGTTGTGCCGGGCACGGGTCTGACAGGCAACTTCGTAGAAAAAGGGCTAACTCGCGCACGTTTTAGGGACCTTGTTTTGATACAATAGTTCTGACTTTCAGATTACTCGGAACACCTTCCCAGGAACTTTGGCGGAGCTGTGGACCCCAAGAGCCAGCATGTTTTCCTTCGAGTTTGAAGCGTCATTGAAGAGTGGTTTTCGCAAGACTGGTGTCTTCCCTTTTTCCCCTGACGTCATTCGTAGAACGGTCGATAAAGAGCTGATCAAGTACGACGAACCTTCCTTACCAGTGTTGAACAGAGAAAGTTCCCCGATGAAGAAATTAGCAGCCATCTTACGTTCCGACAAGGTGAAAATGGATGACACCATGGTCGAAGCAAGCCTTGAGTCGATCGACCACATCCGGTCCGGTTACAAAAGCGTGGCGGATACGGTTCTGTCTGCTGCAGGCACGGCGTTCGCTTTTTCTAAGCCGAAAAAGCAACGGAAGGCGATACGCGGATTGCGCTGGAAGCAGGCAGAAATATGCTCAATAGTGAGTATATGGACGTGATTGAGCAGCGTCTGAAACTGCGAAAAGAGCTGAGCAAAACTACACCGAAGTCCCTTGGAGCGACGAACAGAAAAGGGATGGCCCGCGAACCTTTGCCGTCTGCTTGCCTTCCAGTACCGGATATTCCTTCCACATCTAAACCGAAGTCCATGCCTAAGAAAAGTCGCAAGAAAGTTTGCTCACCTGAGGAACCTTCCGCCTGCCCTTTGTCGAATGCTGATGTGGGTACGTTCGTACCAGCTCCTCCAAAGAAACGTATTGGGTCGAAGAAAGTGCAGTAGGTTCGCTTCGCTGGTTGTGACGACTTTGATTTCTGATTGTGATTGTAAACAAAGATTTCATATCTGGAGTATCTTGTTCTCGTATGTGCTTATGGTAGGCTTGTTCCGGCAAAAAAGGATTTCAATAAAAGTGTCATGCTTCGAGCTGCTCGTTCCGATACCCAGCACGAACGTGCAACAGTACTACCAGTAGTGCTCTTTTTTACACGAAGCAAGAAACTCCTGCCCGTGCCGCCGTAGCGAAACGGCCTGGCCCAAACTATTTACTGGCCCAAACTATCCCACCGTGCGTGTACAGTATGTAATATTCGTGTCCCATTGACATGTATGTTGTATGTTCAGTATAATGGATCGGAAGCTCTTCCGAACAGGGGCCCGGAAGTCTGGTATAAATGGTAGAACGATTCTTATTTTGCTCTGTCTAGCTAGTCGATGTTTCATCTGATCAGCTCGCGGAATTATACTGGCACCCGTTTTCAGTTCAACTAACCATCGTTCTTCTCTACATCTGCCATTCAACACTAAACTTTCCGGCTTTGGTGTCATGGGCTTACTAAATCAGATGGAGCAATAGTGCAATGATCCCTATCATACGGTAGCTGCAGCCCTGCCGCTGTGAAATAGCCAATGTGACAAACAGATGGTGCCCCGTATGCAGTGCCCGTCATGTGACTTTCGGCTCGCAGTCGGTTCGGTTAAATCAGACGAATTCGGCTTTGTGTACTAGTACGTGACGGTTCAATGGGATCAGTATACGTACACGGCTAACGCATCAGTTTGAGCCGTGACGCCAAGCTGTGAATTGCCGTTCCTCAGGTGTTTGTCACATTAGAATTTTCCAGCGGCAGGGCTGGCCAGATCGTGGCATTTTTACGGTAATCTCGCTGCGAAAGCGAAAAGTTTGCCGGATGTGGGGATAGAACCCATATCGCCCTCTTGCATGGCGGGCGAGCAGACCACTGCGCCATCCGAGGCTTACAGTTATCGCAGCTCGATTTATCTCTAGGCCTTTCAGACCTAAACTTTCCTGTCATTACAACACAGTAGACCCTCTCCTACCTCATGTACGTCGCTTGCAGCTTTTCTGAATCGGACTCTTACGTTACATCCATGGTTTCTAAGGTGATGTCAACGTTTCAAGCATAACATAGCAGTTGATCGAGTGATTTTTCTTTAACCGGAATGCAAGACAAGAGCCGTTAAGAACCAGCAGACGCCTGTCCTCAAATTCAACCTGCAGACGGACGCCACAAGGAGTACAACCAGTACATTCACTTTGAGTTTCTCAATCGGTGCTCGCTGGAGCACCGATTGAGATTCAGAAAAGCTGCGAGCGACGTACATGAGGTAGGAGAGGGTCTACTGTGTTGTAATGATAGGAAAGTTTAGGTCTTCCCTTCCTGCGAATTTTTTGATACCAGGCAAGAGGGAGTTAGTGACGGACTGGTGGAGATTCGGCCACTAGAAGCTGATGGAGTTTTTGCCGGGTTTCCGACCGTTTTAGCCTGATATCTTTCAATCAACTGCGGTGTTACGGTTGAAACGTTGACTTTACACGTAGTAACCATGCATGTGACGTACGAATCCGATTTACAAAAGCTACGAGGGACGTACCTGAAGTTGGACCGGGTCTACTGTGAGGATATCGGGGCTCTTGTCATTACCATGGACGGTTCGTATCGCACCCCAAGTTACACTTTTTATCGTTGGTGATTCTCTTTTCGGTACCTAAACACCTTGTGCGATAGTGTTAAGTGGATGCCACCAGAAACTGGAAACTTGACAGGCCATCCGACAAGAAAGTCTAAAGGGCGGAGCACGAGGGCAATACTGGAAGGGCTGCACCGCGTCGATTTTACATTCCTGTGACAGTTCTCGTTCTGAACATCTGTCGACTACTCGAGTTGCTTCCCGGATGCCTTCTGTCAAACAGCGTCTACTTTCTTCTACTTTCAGCTCATTTTGACTGTCGCGGAATCCGGCCCAGCTTTTTACTAATCACAGTTCACTATAGAAGACGCAGCTAAGCTAAAATAAGCCGTTTAGCGGCTAAAACGGCTTATTTCAGCCCCGCCGAACCTACTATACAGTTCACAGCCCCAACCATAAAGCGTGAAATCTCCTTATGGTGCCCAATCCGAAGCGATCACTCAGCAATACTGGACAAGTTCTTCACGGTGGAAAAATTGTATCTTGGTATGTTCAGACGACCTTATTTAATGGTATCTTCTTCGAAATTGCAACCAAGCTGCTATTTGAGAGCTCTGATGCATTATTCCAAAGCTCTTCTTAAAATGGATCTGGTCGTTTTTGAGGAGGTCATTTTCAAGCATCGCTTCCTGAATTAGTACAGTTGAACAGTTTTCTAGGTTGCTGCCAGAGGTTCGATTTATAAGTGGTTCGAAAACTGTGCTTCCTATCGGAAGCAGCGCCTGCCGCCTGGAGTGGCGACCTCGTAATTATCAGTTGTTACATATTATGCCAGGATTATTTTAACGTATAAAGAGACCTGTTACGCTGTATATACACCATTCTGGATATCCTGGTGCTGAAGAAGACCCATTGAGCACTAGTACCGTCGGGCCAAACGCCTGTGGTTCGAAAGATGGACTTCAGATTGTTTAACCATACGGGGCTGTCTTTTGGTCGAAATAAATCGTTCTGGATTCATAACTCCAATACCACATTGGCCGGGAGTGGTGGTTATTGGGGTTTTGTTGCCAGCTACAACCTGGTAACCCGAAGCATGGCCTTGGTGTTGAATCTTATTCCGTTATTTGTCTTTATACGCTATCGGACCGCGCGAACCTCGTTTACAATATACGTCATCAGTCTATGCATGGTCAACGTGATCGTGGTAGTTGTGGGTCAACCCCTGGCTGTAATGGAAGAATGGAAAATCCTCGGTTCTCCCCAACCTAAGATTCTTTGCTCGTTCATACGCTACGTGAACGTCATTCTCTTGGGTTGGGCGTACAATAGTCATTTTCTCATCGCTGCAAACCGTTTCTGGACAGTATTTTTTCCACTTTCTTTCCGAAGGTTCCATCTTGAGAACTCGCTGATCAAACCATGGCTGCTTTGTGTTGCCATGTGCGTAACGGTGGCTGCAGTTGGACTGACCGGACTAATTCGTGACCTCGTACGTGGAGGGAGTCCCGAAGACGGACTCAGGTGCTCGTACACGCCCAGTGGATTTCTTACGTTGCGAGCCATTTCTTTATATGTCCTATACGTTTTCCCGCTGCTCTGTTCTATCCTGCTCTATGTTGCGCTTTGTCACCGGGTTTTCCGAATCCTTCGAGCGCGCCGATTGAACATCGTTGTACCGAAAACCATTGGGAAAATGCAACAACACCGGAGCCACGGGCCCAGTGTAGACCGCTCTGAGCAGATGCGTCGAAGCATGCTGTTGACAGTATCGTTGTTAATCGTGAATATCTCGATTACACTGGTGCCGGCTAACATTTATTCTGTGGCCCTTCTTCACGACTTCCGCTACAAGCCAAACTTCTTCGTGGTTCGAGTGCTGAATGCTTTATGCCCTGTAATCGATCCAGTGTTGTTTCTGATCACTGTGAAGAATCTTCGACAACCGTTGCGGCTCTGTTGTTGCGAAAGCTAGCATCCGATAGGCTCTTTCATACGGCAAAATTTCGCACGACAGAAAGCGAGATCTCAGGAAGTCGAACCCACCACTCAATTTTTCGTGACAACGCAATCACTTCGGCTGACCTAATATCGTCAATGGGTCATGATTCATGAAGCGTGCTAACTATCCACTTTATAATTTACTAAGGATGGCACGTAACAAGTTACTACACTTGATCAAGATGCATCGTCGAATAACGGAATCTTCTGGATCGAGTTCGCACCAATTAGAGTGCAGGTAGCGTTACGAATCTTGCGATACCTGATTACCCATGACCGGGCGTGCCGCACACGTTTATCGGATAACCAGCCGCCGGATAATATTACAAATGCTTGGCGCGCCCGATTCTCGATGTCCTGGACGCCTGGAAGCTTCTTACCGTATTGGATAGGACGCCCATCTGCGCTGTCCCTCCAGCATTTTGGAAGAGTCATACAGATTCTTGCAGATAAGTCCTTAAACGCTAACATACAACGATTCCAAGATGACATCAGTCGGTCTCTTTCGAGCCTGTGATGTTGATCCGATGCTGGATGGGACGTGGACCGTCGTATTCGAGCCTCCCGTCCAGACCTGAAAACCCAAGTCGAGACGTGACGTGTTATTCTTTTTACACGTTTACAACTCATCAGTCAACCGGTCAATTGATTCTTTCTCGCACTTAACATCCTGCAGTGTCAGACGAGCCTGAAGATAGGCCCCAAGAAGTTTTTTAAGTAGAGTAAGGTGTCATCACATACTGACGTACCCGTATCACAACTATTTCAATTTTGTACGGAACAGATTATTTGATAATATCGACATTAGTCCTAAACTCACCAATGTAATCCCAGCAAGTAACATGCGACGATTTCCCGTTGATTTGAAGAGTACAAAGCCCTGCATCGTGAAAATTTCCGACTGGGGTCACTGGGCACTCGCTGCTCTTCTGCTTCATGGCGGATAGGATAAAGCAGAGTGCGCTACGCGGAGCTCTTATATTTACTGTGCATCACAGAAACTACTGTACAGTCAATGTCAGGGATCCTCGTACGACCGTGATTCTCTTTGAGTTGCTTGCGTCTTCTGAACCCGTAGTCTGGTTTCGATAGCTTGAACATCGTCTTGCAAAGCCTTCGGAAACCCTGTAATGGGTCTTCAGGCAAACTTATATATATTTTGTAAACATATATTTCTGTATTGTGAACATTGAGACCTTACGGAGTTCAAACCTCGAAGGCTGTCTTAGCCAGAAGGCCTGCCTTTCACTGCCTGTGATTGGTAAATTCACAAGTATCCAAGTTCAAAGCTGGAAAAAAGTAAAGTCAGGTGGTGAGTGTGTGATGCCTCAGTGGTCGTACCCGTCGACTTTCGTTGACTAAATAACTTTGGGCTTACAGGCAGTCCTTGACTGTTGCGATTCAGCGCTGCTGGTGGACATTGCGCTGCGCTGGAGGTCTCTGGGTTAGATCCAAGGGACATGCGAATTTTTCTCGTACCAAAAGAGGTGGAGCAGTTTGCGCCAGGCTTTTGCCAGGCCATTGCTTGGACGATACTTCAGGTCAAATAAAGGTTCGGGCCAGGAATACGTCACCGGCAGTCTGATGACGCCTCCAAAGGTGTGGTTTGGACCTTAAAAAATGTTCAAAGTCGAAACTTGATTTCAATTCCCGGGGAGAAAATTGCCTGTTTGAGTTGGTAAGTGCTCTCTGGCTCAGTGGTATGGCAGCTGTCCTCAAATTAGGTGTTTTAACCCTTGCCTTGCAGCTCGTGGTCGGATCCGCGGTCAAACTTGCCTCATCGCTTCTTTTTCGCGTTTTAAACGGTGAAACCCACTGATCGACGAAACCTGGTGGCCAGGACCGCGCTCGACCAGCGAGCGCGCGATACGTTTCAAGGCGGGGAATAAGTGTACGCACCAACCCGCGTGGTTTTTTGATCTTCGAGCTGCTTGGCTTGAGGCCAGGTTTCTTGTCGCTCGAGAAGTCCTGTATTTAAGCAAACTGCTAAGCTGGACGCCAGGACCATTTTCGTACGAGTTTTCGCTTGTTTAATGATTTTTGCACGATCTAATTGGTCGATGCGCGCTCAGTCACTGAGTCAGGCGTGCGTTGGTTTTTGCTGCCAATTTCCCATCACGCGACAGTTTTATGGGAAAGCCCGAACAGCCAAAATGTACCCCAGGCGTTACTGTATCGACTGCCACAAACGAGATCTCCAAGAGAATTTTCGCAAAAAAATTTTCCGTACAGGTTCCACGACCTTTTTTGCAACTATTTATACGGACGAAATGCTTTTACTTACGGTACACGCACCTGCCCTAAATGTGACCATGGACGAAAATGTAGGCCACGGAGCGAAAGCGGTGCACCGATTGATTTAACTAGGGGGCCGTATTCGCACTGTGGCGCACAGTTTTGTCCATGCCCACGTTTGGGTCAGGTGCATGTATTTCTCCTTCTTTCTCACTCGATTCCTGTGAAATAGTTCAAGTCGGATGTTTGGAGTTATTTTGAAAAGCCGAAACAACCTAAACTGGTAGCGAAACCAGTTCTGCCATGTGTTTTGCCCTGCGCGTTTATCCGAGGAGAGCGATGTCCGCATGGCCAGCATCATATTGCGATGATTATTTTCTAAGTTTGGTGGGCGACAACAGCTTTAGTGGGTTTCAATAATTAATTACGGTGGGTGACAGTAGTCTTTTTGGGTTTTAGTGGGTGACAATTCCGATTAACTAGCGTGTGCTTTACTGAACGAACGCGGAAGTGACTTTGCCGGAATGGAGGCACCCGTAATTCGGATGCGAGGCGAATCCGAATGCCACCTTTATTGAGCAGGGACCAGTACAGGAAATGTAGGGTGGGCGGGTGGAAAAAAAGTATTCTCGTGTAGCGATACGAGAAGCAAACGAATGAAGTGAAGTTTGCTCGTCGGCGAGAAACATCTTCGAGAAGAATGTAGGCTATGTTGTACAGAGAGGAGGAAGTAGAGATAAGGAACCCGATATCGAGAACGAGAAGCCAAATGAAGCATGACAATGTGAAATAGCGTGAGCTTACACGAGTAGAAAGGAAGGTGCGGTGTGATGGGAAAGGCAGTGGACAGCACACGTTAACTAAAATTAAATTCAATTCAATCTTAATTACAATACCGTACGAGTAGTTCACACTTCCAATCCAATTGATCACGTATACAAGATGCATTCCAATTACACGGCACTCAAACATACATACATACATACATAGTTTCATATGAATTTTCTTGCATTCTTGTTGAAAGATACGCGTAATCGACAAAGCAATAAAGTTTCTATCCTAGACGAGTGAATAATGTGGGTCTGGGTTGTTTGATGAACAGTTAGTACTGAGCTCGAGAGCTTGGGCGAGGAGCACAGGGTCACAACCGCGAAGGACTGGCAGACTCCAGACGCCCGGCACGGCTGCGGTCTGTCCGTAGGTAGCATGAGCGTGATAGCTTTTTGGTGATGGCTTTTTCTGGGGTCCGCATGAGGTCCGGTCGGAAAGTTGCGGCATCATTGTCGAATCAACCAGCAGGTCCGAAGCGTGTCCGTATTCGTGGGAGTGCACCTCGAGGAGTTTAAAATATCAGCAAAATGAAACAACAATATGTATGAATGTCGTGTGAAGGTTGACAGCCGGTCCGAGCGGACTTGGCTCAATTTGGGGTGTTGTAAGGCAGGCGCGATTGAGGTACAGTCCACTCGCTCGAGATATGTACATCGCTCTTCGAGTTCTATTTGGCACCAGTCAAACGTTTAGCGTACAGCTTACCAAAACCGGAATAGAGTGACGTCAACAGCTCGGAAACAATCAATCTGAATGAAATCAACTATTTGGTTTCCACCATGTGCTTCCGCAGTGTGAATGAACAAACAATCAAGCATGTTTATAGCGAACGCTCCTGTGTTTACGGTGATTTTGGAATTTTGAAATTGAAGCGCGGTGTACACGTCTCGACCGAGTGGACTGTATACCGTTTCCACGTCCAGTGGGAATGTACGGCATGGCGTGTGCGAGCCAGTTCTTGCGTGATCACCGAAAAGAAGATACCGGTCATGACTACCGACCAGTGATCATCTTTTTGAACGCATCTTTGAAAGTCTTGACCGAAACCAAAAACAAAATCGGATCGAGGATGGTGCCCAGGGCGTAGAGCGTTCCAACAACAAGGAACATACCCGATGGATTTATTGCAATAAAGCTGACCTCAAGCAACGTGTAGTACAACATGGCAGGGAACAAACCAATCGCCACGTTGAGAGTCAACAAGCTCAACATCAGGAATTGGCGGCCACTCTGATGAGCAATGCGGCCGAAGCAGGAAACCTTCTTTGTTCCTGGCGAAGGGTCATTTGGATGGGACGACGGCGCCGCAGAGCCGTTGTGAGGAGAGCCATCGTGGGTGTGGTTCTTTGGTGGGTGAGCAGCACTACCAACTTGGCCTGACCGAATTCGTGATTTGATTAGGACAACACCAAAAATCACCGGATACATCAGCAAAGCCAGACAGAGAGGAATGAAGTAGATGGCGAGCACACCGGCGTCAGCAAGTAGGTGCGCGGATGTTGGCGGAGCAATGGACTCTTTCAGACGGGCGCGGTGGTGTCAGTGCGTCAATGACGACACCCGGGCCGATGAAAACAAAAATGTAGATCCAGATGCTCAGGCAGATCAACGCTGGTTGCATCAACGAGTCCGAACAGTGGTACTTCCTGTAGGAGATCGGTGCTAGGATGGCCCAAAGGCGGTTCACTGCGATGGTCAAATGGGTGTGGACGATCACAGGAGCGATACTGTGGGCGACTACGCGGTGAAATTGGCCGGAAGGACCGGCTCACCGCTCTCCTTGATTGGTTGATTCAAAAATTAATCTGGACTGATGAAAGCAAGCGCAGTCAGGTGGTAAGTGTGTCCTGTCTCGGTAGTTGAAACGCTGGTTTTCGTTGTCTCAATAACTTTACCCTTACACGCACGAAGGGAAAGTTTGGAGCAGTGCAAAGTTTGGAACAGACGGCAAACTGAGAATTCAACCACACAAAATCGCCAAAGACTCGGCAAAGAGGGCATTGGTGTGAATGGCACACGTACGTACGTACGTCCGTTCCGCTATTTCGGAATTGCCTGATCCAAACTTTTCACTGCTCCAAACTTTCCCTTCGTGCGTGTACAGGTTGCCGCTCATTATTCGAACGACCAACGCAGGAGGGCAATGGTGCGCTGTTGCCGGCAGAGGGTCGATACCAGACAGCGCGCAACTTTTTTGCGCAAACTGACAAGCCACCACGCGATCTTATTGACCAGCCGTTCTGGATACCTCCCAAAATTCATGTACGTCACAGGCGCTGTTTTGCGACGATGCATGTACTGGGTTTGCGATAATCCGCTGGCGTAAAATTTCTTGACGTCGTTTCAGTCAGAAGGAAATCAGCCGATCGATGGAAGACTTCTTCCAAAACCTAGCTTAAGTTTTCGAGAACAGTTATCTCATGTTCTCCAATCTCTGATGGTTCCGCCTGGTGTGTTGGAACATCAGAAAGACGAAGAATCGTCCGACGAACTTGAAACGACGGCGAAAGTCAAACCATCTTTAAGATTCGAAATACGAAATGACGCTATGCGCTGACATAGTTAGGTGTGCTTGCCTTCGCTTCGCACACTTTGCGCAGAAAATGATGGCTGTGATGTACGTGAATTTTAAGGGGTAATACAGTAACAGAGATCCGCTGGGTCAATCAGAGGTGCGTGGCCTAGATGTCTCGCCCACAGCCGGCGCCAGCGTCGGCTGTGATATTCGTGCGCGGTCCTGTGCAATTTTCGACCGAAATCTGTGACGTCAGCAGTAAAAGTTTTGGGCGTAGCCGCATCTCCTAATCACCGTTGACTTTTAGGTCTTAAGGCTATCAAGTTGATGAACAGGTTTGCTCCCGCAGCGCATACCTGATGGAGACCTGATTATCCAGTGGACACACAATTACACACCTGATACATACTATGTGTAATGAGCTTTCTCGTGCGAGGACATACACCAAAGAATCCGCGGTGCTCGATAAACCAGGCCAAAAATCTGTGCTGCGTCAGCTACGAGGTAGAAGGTAATTCGGCCGTACCCGTTGTTGGGACACAATTCTGACGGCATGAAAGTTTGAACGTTACCGTCAACGCTTAATTCATCTCTCTTCGTACGCCTGTTGATACCAAAATAGGCTTTTTAAACTTAGACAAACCCCTCTTCGTCCCAAGAGCAGTTTCTCGATCCTAAACATCTCCTCATGCTAAAGCCTATCCAGAGCTCTGGGAGATAAGCTCGTCTACATGGTGAGCGAAAAACCAAGTGAGGTGGTGCAGTGAAATCAGAGGTACTGTATGACCCGTCATAATGCCAATGACGACCCAAAAACGGGTACGGCCGAATTATGCCCTCTGCCTCGTACTGAATATGCGTTTCGGCGGCCAATTTCCGGATTGTTTTTGCTACCAATGAACATTTTTTGACATGAAGTCAGAGAGAATATTCAGGGGCATCAGATGGTACTTTTGCCGTACCTCGCCGTGGATCAAAGTCTCAAAAAACTATTCGCCCTTTCGGAAAGCTATTCCAGGAAACTACAGGGGAGATTAACAGATGAACCACCCTAACCCGGGCTTTTGGTGTCAAAACGGTTGTGTGTAGTCTCATACTGTGTGACGTCATACTGATCTCAAAATTTTTTCGGACAGAAATTCGAATCCCTTTCGATGTTCCAGACGTGGCCGTTTGACCAGTGGTCGGTTGGCCAAATGGCTTCAGCTGCATGTCCATCAACGTTTGTTCCATGTTACCTCATCGGCAGTCAAGAAAATCCCTTGGGGTGCCAAAACTTCAAAACCGATTCCTGAACAATCGTGTTATTAGTTAGTGTTCCGGAAATTGGGCCGCAGAAACCCATATAAGAAATAAATGCATATACACTGGGCCTCATACTGCGCTTGTCTGGCAACCCATTACCATCATTCAGAAGTTCATAACTTCCTTCGCGCTTAGCCGATTTTGATAGTTCGTTTAGCTAAATCCTCAGATTGAGCAATCCGAGCCCCGTGATAGGTCGCTCCGCTATACCACTGTGCCAGTGGGCGAGATCGACAGCAGAACCACTCACTAGAAGTCTTATGGCTAAAGAAGCAGTAAATCAGCAATCAACTTGCCCGGTAATTTACCAACCACAAGACCTCCATTTGGGATCCCTCGCGCCTATCTCACCCACTGGCACACTTCGGTCACCGCGAGGACCACTACCTTGAACCAATTCTACGTTTCACCAGCCAAACCTATAGGCTATTCCGGCATTCAAATGCAAACACGAATACCAGAAAATCACTATTTATTGATATTGTCGATATTAGGGTCAGACAGCCCTCTTGCAGTCCGACTTCCTTGATCATCAAACTTTTCAGCGTTGTCGATTGGAGCTTCATGTAAGATTGTCGTTATGAGCAAGGCTTAAAAGACCGCTTTGTGGCAACACGGAGAGTCTTTAGCGTCAGCAGGAAAAGGGTGGGATCAATGATCCAGGAAAGCGAGTAGGGGATGGAAATGATATTGAACATGCCCGGAGGGTTAATCCCGAACAACAACAGCGTGAAGTAGATTTGCATCGGCAGTAAAGACACTATCACATTAACGGTTAGGAGTGACAAGGTCAAGAACTGCCCTCCGCCTCGACCTCGAAGACGTCCCCAGCACGTATTCTCCACCGGCTCGCCTCCAGCTTGTATCGTTGCGGTCGAAGTAACATGGCGAAGATGCGCCGCCGGAGCGTCGTCGTGTCGGGTTGTGATGCTTCCGGTATGTCTAGTTGGGTGATGAGTCGACAGGGTATTCACACGTCGAATCTTCGTGCCGCAGAGCGTTTTGTACAGAATGTACGGGTAGGCCATCACACTTGCGGCCAATGGGATGTTGTATGCCAAGAACGTGGCGGTCAACAGCTACCAGAGAGGTCCTCGCACGTTCTTCGAACACTGCGTGTACTCATTCGGACCTTGGGGTTGTAGAGAGTCGATGACGACACTGGGCAGGTTGACGATGTTTACGAGGACCCACATAATTATACAGACCATCGCAGGTCGAGCTAGTGAGTTAGCTTTATGGTAATTTCGATACGAGACCGGAACAGCGACAGCCCATAAACGATTCAGAGCAATGAGAAAGTGGGAGTTGACGATGAGGCCGCCGAATGTATAGATCATGTAACGAAGGAACACGCAGGCAGCTTTCGGCTTGAGGATGTACAGGGTCCATTCGTTCAGCAGACTAACTGGGTAGTAGATCCATAGGTAAACCATGTTGGATATGCACAGGTTGACCACGTAGACGTTGAAAGAAGTACGAACTGGACGGTGGCGGAGGAAAAGGTAGACGAGGAACGTGTTGACCAATAAGGCAATCAGCTTGCTTGTGGCTCCGTAAGCCGTTCGTAGATTCCAGTAAGCGAAAGGATGAGGAATGGAGTGATCATGGAGAGCGCGGAAGGAAACGTTGGCGAAAGAGGTGGAAAAATTCTGGCCAGCGGCAGAACCGTGCATTCTCGCTACTGGCAATCAAAAGATGACCGCGCGACATAAGCATATGAAAACAGATGGAAGTCTCAAACGAAATATCCGCGTAGACAGAGTTCGGTCAAAGTACACGACGAAGGAATCGGAGCATGAGTCCCCAGACTTCCCTGGATGGGCTGACATCAACTGGGGTTCGCGAGCAGTGAGGTTCAGGAAATTGACGGGTTAGATGCTTTCACGATGATCATTTGATATTTCAATATCCTTTCTTTTCCAGCACTAAATGAAGACTGATGCTCTGAGCCGGAACTATCGGCATGTTAACTTCGTCATTAAATTCAACAAAAAAGTAAAAGGCTGACTGGCAGCTTGCCGGTTAGCCCTGTCTTGGAGGTTTCTGGCGGAACGGAGTAATCTGATGAGACAAAGGATTAGAATGGTCCAGACGTATCGATCACGCAGCCGTGCTGCTGCTGGTTTAGAAGCATTAACAAGCAAGTGGTAAATGACCATCAGTTTAAACACATGGAGCCACATTAAGCCGAACTGCGTGATGGACAAATGTAGACCGCGCTATGGCGCTTCTCTCGAGATCAGTCGAGGGTTTTCATTGTCACATCGGTGGACAGTTAAATATTTCTGACTTCCAGTGCAGACAGGACAGACGATCGAATTGCTATAAATCAGGCTCAATCTGGTAATAAAACCACAGCCCTCTCAATAAGCGGTACTCAATGTTCCCGCTGCATAAATATACGGAACAAAAAACTCTTTCACAACGTAGTGAGGGAGATTGATGCTTACAGCTACAATTAAACTCTGCGGCAGAGAAATGGGGTTTTTACTTCTTCGTGCTCCTCCCTGGCTTGAGAGACAGACAGTTGCTTCAAGCGGCATACTGCGCCAAGCGGCATACGCTGATGACCGAACCGACCCAACAGCGAGATAGAGGAGAGTTTTGCGCATAGCTTGAGCTGTCAAACTAGTCTGAATATAGATCCTGGAAAATTTTGCGCGATCCGGGACTACCGGCTCCAAGTTGCTGCAGTGACGCCAAGCTCTTTGATTGAGCTCTTTGATTGATTGGCTGCGAATTGTTCACCCGATCAACTGTTTTGACATCCAGTCACAGAACGGTATAACACAGCACGTTGTGCGAGCAGGATGGCGCGCCATCCGGCCACCAGATGACAAAACAGCTGATCGCGTGAACAATCCGCAGCCAATCAAACTTACCAACCAAAGAGTTTTACGTCACCGCGGGAACTTGGAGCCGGTAGTCCCGGTTCCCGCAGTCTGCGTAATCTTCCAAGACTTATATTCGGACTAGTTTGATATCAAACTGTGCCCAGGACTCCCCTCCGTCTCTCTGTTGGGTCGTTTTGATCATCAGGATATGCCGCTTGGCTTAATCCCCTTGTCAGTACTATGGCACTCGTATGGACTTTGACAATAGGCGGTACAGAGTTCCCAAAGTCGCAAGTTATCAATGATAGGCCTGGAGAACCACGGGTTATGTGTTTTTGACAGTTCATCGGTGTCTGTGGGATTTTCAATCTTGTTATGTCTGCTCGTTGAGACAAGATAGAAGAATTTCACGATTTCATCGGTTTTCAGCTAGAAAGCAAAAACGTTCATTTTCGGTCCAAGGTATGGACGCAACGTTTCAACCAATTTTCAGAATGATACGTCAAATATCCCCGAGGGACCGGCTGACTGCCTAACGTGCTGACACACAGGATTGTGTCACAAGATTTGAACGTGTCACGTTTCGGTACCAGGAGCCACTTTCTTCCATCTACATGTTCGCACATCAACTTTCGACATCCGACTTTCAATATTTATCCATTCTGCGTTCTGGTGTGTTACAGTAGGCGAGGTCTAGCATACGTCTCAGGTCGTAATTTCGTGGATGAACCCACGTCATCGGTTACGAGATCGGACAGAGTACACGTTGAGCGTTTCCAGACTAAAAGGATTTTCGGGGTTTGAAGGTTGTCCAATATAAATGCCGAATTCTACTGCCAGAACAATACGGTCGAAGCTTATATGAAGTCCCCAATGGGTTTAATTATAGCAAGAACCAAATAACACTTCTACGGCGCTGCAAAACTCATGGGCGAGGTTCAACCTCGAAATTCATACGCACCCATTGTGGAAAGGTGTACCAGCGAGGTCTCCAGAGGTCAAGAAGAACGATCTTTCCATAACTACGCTGGGGCTGATTATCAATCTTCATCACGGTGTACACCTGCGTCCCATATGGAATCAATGTTTTTCTAACGAGGAACCATTCAGACACATGTCACTCGCCCATCGGGATATCAATGCTTTTGCGTGATAGCCGAGAGCCTTAGCTCTCTACAAACTATCGGGAAGAAAGGCAAGTGACCACTTCCTGGAGCTGGAGAAAATCCCGAAGGTGAGTCATCCACCGTGGAACCAGTGTTATAGCTTGTATAGCGCTACACAAGACCACCCGAAAGCTGCTCGGTTGATTGAGAGAACTCTAGATTTCACGTGTGGAAGGCGCATAGTGAAATTCCGAATCTCATACCAACGGGGAACGGCCGCACTCGTCTTCAAAGTATTTTCCGTCAAAGTATTTTTACGTATACTGCACAACACCGCAATACATATAAACATATACCGAAAATTGTTTTGCCGAAAATTAAAGTAGTCTCAGACGGCGTGACATGTATCAAGTATGCATTACGTTAACAGAAACACTTTTTATGTAAGATAGACAACACTGTGATTCGTTACGTCATAGGCTTTATTTTAATTACGATTGTCTCATGCTTTTCTATGGATGCGCCGTCTGAGACTACTGGGTCACACATTTCCTCACTGGGTCACACATGCTTACTCCTCCTGTACTAAAACTTTAAGAAAATGTTGATTTATATCCTATCCTATCAAGATAATCCTTTTTCAGGCATCTCAAAGTGTACAAAAATACATTTTTAAATCCTAAATTTAACGCACTAATCTGCCAACAAAAATTTCACGGAAAACAAAACTATAATAATCAACTCATTAACATATGGGTTTCGGCAGCCCAACTTTCGGTACATTGACTAATATCGCGATAGTGCAGGAAACCGTTTTGACCTTTTAGAGCTCCAGGGCTTCTTGTAACTGCTGATGTGATAATATGAAACAGACATCGAGGAACACGAATTTGAAGTCAGATCTGATTCCTGACCTGTGGCCAAACGGCCACGTCAGGAAGATACAAAGGGATTCGAAGTTTTGTCCGACAAAATTCTTACATCAGAATGCCGTCACACAGCGTAAGACTACACATACAGTCGTTTTGGCACCAAACCCCAAGCTGGGATGATTTGGGGGTTAATCGACCCTGAAGTTTCCTGCAATATCATCCCGAAAGGGCGAACAGTTTTTTGAGACTTGGAGCCAGGGCGAGGTACGGCAAAGCTACCACCTGATGCCCCCGAATATTCTCTCGAATTTCATGTCAGAAAAGGGTCATTTGGTACTACAAATAATGTACCGAAAATTGGGCTGCCGAAACCCATATGAAATCCATCACCAGTGACCAGGTAGACGGAAACAGAACAGGAAAAGTTACTTCCGAAGATAGTGAGTGTAACTTGGTATATTGGCCCCTGTCCCAGCCAACTTGCTACCGCTCATCATATTGAGTTGGTCTCGACTCGATTATTCTTCAACGTCCGAACTAGCTTCACTTGGTTCAACGTTCTATCTGCCGTCACAATAGTGAGACACTAGAAGTGGATCCGATACACTACCGATTATTACTGGTGTCTAACATCCATCAGCGGTGTCTTGAAGATCTGGCAGGTCTACAACTTGTGTATTCTGCTCTCAGTGTCTTATTCGGACGTTTCAGTTGTACTGCGGGAATACGGCGAGAGACTGATTCGTGTATCCTCACAGGCGCCCTAACTATGCGTTACATAGCATTACCGGAATGTTTTGTGTCTGCTAAGAACCAATTCGAACCCCACTGCGGGTATCTTACCGTTGCACTTTATGATTCTGACCACGATATTGAGTAAGAATTATTAAATTGAAAAACTGAGCCAGATGAGCGCTGTTTGAAATGTCTCCAGAAACGAAAGAATAGAGAATAAAAGAAAAGACGGTTCCGTACAAGCTCGACACCCAAAAAGAAGAATTTTGTTGTCATTGTACAAATACTTCTTAATGGTTTCCATTTTGTAGTCTGACAGACTCGAGGAAGCGGAAATACTTTTCACGTTGATGGCGGCGCTTGTCTGGAACGATTTTGTCTATGGCGATACGGAGTCTGAAACAAAAATATCACCAAACACGACCCACGCAAAATGGAAAACAGAGTGTTGGGGCACAGCTTACCTGTTGAGGACAGCGGTGACACCTTCGTTCTTTTCCTCATTGAAGAAAGCAAATCGGCACTTAGAGCGCTAGAGTCTTGCGATTGTTCTTGCCGGAGACTGTCTATGAAACTCGACAGTCCAGCACCAGTACTTAGGCCGTCTACGTACTTCCGTAGCTCACCCCCATTAAAGTCTGTAATGTGTAATGAATTAAGAGCGACGGGGTAAAGTGACGAAAGTTGGATTTTCGAAGGGTTCGTCTGATGCAAAATACACTTTTCCAACTTTCGAATCTTTGGATAGCACTAGTCCACTGACGTTAGACGGTACGTACTTCGTTTCTGGCTCTTCCCGTATCGGTATAGCTGGGAGCGTGATAACTATCGATCTTCCTCCTGGGACATTGCAAATGGGAAATTCAGTCAAACAACTGAAACAGTAAACGCACAAAACTCTTGCAGTCGATCTTCAAACACCGGAAACTGAAATGTCGGAAAAGATAAGCTTCAACCAGTACTGTCACCTAGTTCGGAAAACGGTTACGGAACGGACCATTCCGGACCACTAATGCCGTATATCGGATACGGAGCGATCCCGTGCGGCGCGACTACCCGTATGTACGTGTTTACCAGCGTCGAACGTCAGGTGGTAGAATTCGACAAATCTGGGGCAATCACTGCGGCAGTATGCCCCTTCATCATAGCTCCAACTCCGCCCCTTGCCGCGCGAGATGGACGCGTCGTCGAAATCCGAGGAAACATGTTGTGACGGACTGGTTGCGCAATATTACGCTTCATATCATTGCAACACTGTCGCGAACTGCAAATGCACTAGGAAAGCTTCTCGCCGTTTTCTTTGTAGCTTTCTTAGCCGAGTTACGACTTTCATCATGTCAACCCAAGGAGTTCGACGAAGTTCCAGAGCTTCATCTCATACATCTCAACATTCCGATAACATTCCAGAGGACGAAGATGCCACAATCAACGCCCTTTCAACCGTCCATCGCAGCGCAGAACGTAAGCTCAATCTTTGTAGATACTTGCTACAAACTCTATCTTTACTATATTTGTCAATGGACGGAGAGTTTGTATGTTTAGTTGGCTCTTCTCTTAGACTTAGACTAGACTAGTTCAGAACACTGTTGACCAGAAGATGCGAGCCATAAACTTTGGCCGAGTTAGAGGTGGGAACTGGGTAAAGATCTGAATGGACAAGAAAAGCCACCTGGATGAGAACGGGCTCCGGGTTGGCGACCACATCGTCGCGTACTGTGGCCCCACGGAAAAGAGCAAGCCTGGCTACTACTCCACCATAGTCCGCGGTGTCTACGATGATAAGAAGACTTGCGATGAGGCACTGAAAGCCCTTCGTGACTCTAAACGGAAATCAGCTGGCCCAGTGATAGAAACTGAGCGCACTAAACGTCTTTGCGGAGTAGCCCAGTCTCAAACGGACGAGGATCTGGCCGACGGTAATAAGTTATCGTGCTCTTTACTTCCAGAACGCTTTCCGAACTCGATCCTCCATAGGTAGCCTCTCAGCACATTGCGAAAACGACGGTAAGCATGTAGACTGTTAACGTTGGCGTACTAATTAGTTTCGGATTGCCAGTTTTACCAGGTGCTTCTCCGGAAAGAAACTTTCAGGAGTCTTTTCAACGTACGTGATTTCTCGCTCAAAACTTTTACGTCATACTACTCACAAACTGTCGAAAGTTGGAAAATCGACCGCTACTGAATACGGCGAAGCGCTAAATCCAACTTTCGTGTCTTTGAAATGTCCATGTTAATTTGTTTGATCGCGCATCTTGTGTTCCAACTATCGAACATTTGAGAATTTAAACCGTTCGTTTGGTTCACCCTTAATCACTGAACGCTGAATTGTCGTAGCTTCAAAGTTGCGAAAGTTGGACCCCACGCTGCTCGGTCCAGCAAACTAACATGGAAATTTGAAAGACACGGAAGTTGGATTTATCACTTCAGCTCTTGACTGCAAAATTCGTTTCCCCAACTTTCGAATCTTCTGTTCTCCCGTAGTCAACTTGAGCCGGGACCACACTCCAGATTCTGCAGTCGGCTTATCATCAGTAACAGAGAATTCTGGCCGTAATGCCGCTCGAGGTAAACATTGCACAAGCTGGCCAGACGAATGCACCCTAATTATTTCTGCTCTAGGCTCAGCTGCGCATTCTCCACGTATAGATCGGAGCTCAAATACACCAGCGTCAAGTGAGTAAGCCTTTGTCAACCGCCTCCGCTATTTCGATACTGAAACATTGCCTGGAACGTATAGGTAATATTGCACCTTTGCCGGGAAACGTGTCTCAAGCTGGAACACCTACCAAAGAGCAAGACAGTGAATAGACTCGGAAGCTAGTCGTCTGATAGTCAATAAACACAGTGGATTTGTGTTGCAGTTCAGAAGAAGCTACAAAGCATCGTCTCTTCGTTCTACTGGAAGAAGCAGACCCCTGGTTCTCAACAGATCCGATCTGGGTACGACGTGTGGATAAAGAAGACAGTTCTGGCAGATCTGGTCCAACATTACGGTCCCAAAGCAGTGTGTCCAAACAACGGATGGCCAAAGTACACGTGGAAGTTGGTGCTACATATGCTTGGAGGAGAAGAAAGCGTGTTTGCGACTAAACCCCTGAAGAAGAAGATCGGGGCGGACGTAATTTTGAAGGAGCCAGCTATACTCGCGGTTATCGGTAAGTTTACAGTGTCATAACTGATGAAATACTGAAAGTCTGAAATATTTTCTGTTCGTGAGTCTAACCATAACCTTGATATCCGTCGTTTTAGGTCACGTCACCGAGATCTTCGCACTTACCGACCCCATTAACAAGGCCTTTTTCAAGCAGAAGATGAAAAACAATAGGGCATCGGTCGAGAGTCGCTTCGTTTAGCCATAACTTTCTGTTCCCACAATAAATTCAGTTTCGACAGTCATAGCTCTTCGTTCCTTCCATGATGTTGGTTCATCATTAGATCAAACACTTAATCCAGCACTGTTACGCACATGAGAGAACAAACGAAAACCGCTCATTGAGTCTGACTCCCAACTTGGCAGTATATCAGCTAAGGGTATCAAGTGTGTGGTTGACAGATTCGGTTTCACTAGCTGGAATATTAAATCATGATCGTAGGTGTACTGCACTTCTCTTACAGCCATTCCTTTAATGACTATCAACCGCGTTTCTTAGTTTTGAGAAAGATTTGGCCCCTGGCCTTTGAGTTTACTGCTAAAGTACTGCCAGATCTCGGCTAATTATCGGTCAGACGTTGGCGAGTGCATTATTGAAATACTTCTGGTGTGCGAAAGCAATCTGTTCAACCACCCAGCAGGCATCATTCGGTAGGCTCCCTGCATCTTGCACGTGTACAGTATGAGGTTGCTGCAAATTTTAGCAGTAAACTACGGAACGCCGACCACACTCGCTGTCAGTAATCTACCAGTGTTCGACCAGCGTCTGACCAGTGTCTAACCATTGTCTAGCGAATCTTGCTGACATATTCCAACGGAGCTTTCGAAAGATGACCACAGTACGACAAGTTCCTGATGACTGTGTTTCTGCTTAACTATCTGGATGGACTTTCCCTGGACTGAAACACAACCTTTACAGATCCACCACAGGTTCTCCGTAAACTCCGATTTTTATATGGGGCATGTCCTCCCCACCGGAAGTCACATCAGTGGAATGTTCAAAGCTGCTTCTTGCTGTAACCTATCGAGTCATGGCTCACTCGATAGAGATTAACAAGTCGTAGGAGCACTATGGAGGTAGGAGCGAAAAACCAGGAACTCGAAGTTTCTGGCGTCGAGGTTCGAGGTGGTAGGAGGTTGGCTGAACATTCACCGATCCTTCACCGCTGATGTACGTTTCTCCCGAATTTCGGGGGGCTCAAACGTAACCGTCGTTTGCTTCCTCCAAGGGACAGTGCTGGTTCTGAGTTCCGGTATCCCCCTTGTTTTTTTCGCGAGAGCTTTGAACGGGATTCAATTGCTGTATCATTGACATGCTCATCGTAAACTTTTTTGTTTACGTAGTTTACTTGTTTATCACTGCGTGGGACCTAACCATTACCGACGAAAACACAAAAAAACACAACAGCGGTTAGATTGTGCCCTCTGATCTGGTCAATCGCATTTGCTTTTGCCATACTTTACACCTTTTTTACTTATCTCATATAATTATTGGGTCGTTATAAACTCTCGCGCAACTGCATTGCCTTGCGTAGTATCGTTCATCCAGGCTTCGTCCTACCTGTCACCGTTTCGCCCAGTCATTCAATCAAACTCTTACAGTCTCGTAGCCCTCAACCTATATTAGAAATTCAACAAAGGTTTTTTGCGGTTAACTGTGGAGCGACTTCCTTCTCCTTCTTCGAGTTTCCTTCTCATATTTCCCCTCGTACGCACTCGATGTGAACGTTCGAGTTAGCTTTTCTTGACCATGGCCATCGATGACGAAGTCTTCTCTCGATTCATTCTTCATTCTACGAGCTCCTCGCATTTTCTCGCATTCGTGCTCGTACACTGTGTCATTCTTGCTCTTACTCTTACTCGCTCTTGCCAGTCGATTGTCTTGCTCTTACCAGTCGATTGTCCTTAATTGTTGGATTTTCGCTCACCCATGTGTTTCCTCACGTTTATCATGCGTTCGAACGCATGACCATCATTCATTTAAATGCCCTGGACATCGCGTTTTAACACTTACAGCACTAAGCTTTTCGTGCTTGCAAAATACGATCGTTCTCTTGGTGAGTACACGAATTTGATTGGCTGAAAGCAGGGGTGGGACTTGAAACATCCAGTAGCACACATCCCGTATCAAGTGGCGCGTGTTACCATTGCTTCAACATGTGAAAAGTTCTAAACTTAGCGAATCACATCTTTCAAAGTTTGTTTCAGTAAATTCTGCGTCTTCGCGCATACGACACAGAACACCGTTTGAATAGAACTTCTGTGGTCAGAACAAACAGCAACCTTACAGAAGCTACAGTTGATCCTGCTTCTTTTTTGAGTGGTATGGTGGCAGAATCTGCAGCGTTGTTGTGCCTTGGTTCCGCTTGCAACGGAAGGATTGCTTTCTGCCTTACCGTCTGACAGAATATTCAGGGAAATCTTTATCAGCAACTTTACATCTGATGGAATACTGGCGGAGGTGAAGCGGCGGCGTAAGTGGCTTTCCATGAGGTTCCTGCTAAGTTCGTGTAGGTACTTCCGACGTCGGATCAGAGATTTAGCATGCCAGTCCGGGTTCAGTTCAGTCCATATAACGTACGAATTCAACGCGGAGATGTCGACGATATCGTAAAATAGCGCCATTGGCCATCTACAGGTTTTCCGACGAACACTGTAGTTTCCAGTCAGCTGATCCAGAGTGTCCACTCCGGCTTTCGTACGATTGCAGTGCGTAACGATCTCAGGTTTCCCTTCTGGGCTTTCCTCATCAACTTCTCTAAAAAATAAATCGTGACGTCACCAAAGAGAAACGGCTGTGTAGCGGTCATACTGATTCACAACGCATTCGTCGTGAAATCATGAGCAACAGCTGCACCAAGCGTAGTTTGGTCCTGTTGCGCACTACGTCACAGGTCTAACATGGGCACTCGTCTTTACGGCTTGCAAATACGTCATTCGTCACTTACTGGGAAAAATGCATGGAACTCAACAGCACTACAGCTTTCCTCTTCTTCGGAACGTAAGACACCAGAGTGAAATCGGGCTTGTGGCCGAAGTAGGAGGAAAATGCAGCGCGGCTCTTGCTTGGCAGGAAGGCGGAAGGAATTTCTTTACGGTTCTTACGCATTGTTCCCACGAGAGAAATTTTTTTCTTGAGAAGAGCTTCTCCCAACGTCAAGGAAGTGAAGAAATTGTCTGTGGTCACGTTTCTTCCCGACTGGTTTCCCAGATATTCCACCAGATCAAGAACCACTCGCTGTCCTTGATTCTTCTCAGCCGCTCCACCAGGAGCCTCTCCGGTGTAAAGCTGGATTTTGCAGCAGTAGGAAGTCCTACAGCAACAAAGGAGAAAAAGTTTCAGGCCGTACTTGCTTCTTGGTTTTGTCGGAATATATTGCTTGAAGCCGCACCGTCCTTTGAAAGGAAAGAATTGTTCGTCCACGCACAGAAATTCGTAGGGAAGGTAGTTCTCGCGAAGCGCTTTACTCCACAAGTCAAACAACTCCTGGACGTGGGCCATCTTGTTAGTCGCTACCCGGGCTTCTCGAGAAGGTTTGTCATCAAATCGCAGGCTGCAAGTAATCTGGGTGAAGCGCTTCCGAGACATACAGGCGCGATAAACTCCTTTTCCTTCGCTTTTACTCCACAGTTCACACACTGGTACAGTACCGTCATTCATTATTCCCTGTAGAAGTAGAATTCCCAAGTAAGCATCTAGCACCACAGGATCCAGTTTGACCCAGCCATCACCGTACTACGTTTTCCCCTCTTCATTTGTGAACCGGATGATCAGATCTTTCACTTGTGGCGTGAAGAAAATGTTGAACGTGTCCATGAGCGTCACGACTCGCGATCTCGCGCTGGGAGTAACGCCAGGCTGACCGGTCATCTTATTGACAGTTCGAGTTTGACCACTGTCTAGAGGAAAGCGTTCCCGCTTCATGTCGAGATTTCGGGCAAGGAACGGGCTCACGTCGTTCAGTTGGTAAAAGACGCCATCGTCGTCGTCACTCAGCGTATCAGACTGCTCAGTTTCCACTTCTACCCCGTCAGGTTCGGCAATGGTTTGCGCGCTGTCTTCCTCTCCATCGCTGTCGCTTCCACTCGTCTCATCATCCAGGTCCATTCCTTAGAACACTTTTCCGACACGAACTACAAATAATACGGTGGAGTATTCAAATGAATGGCTGCGGCACAGCTTATTCGCGATACAGTGAAGCTCGTATTCACGTACGTTCGCACGTTTGATTGTTTATTGGACTGCACTGTGTACTATACTCGTAAGCAACACCCTGGTTACAAACCAATCAAGATCAAAACAGGTTAGAAATCTGTACGCACAGAAGCAATGTTTTGACCAATCAACAATCAATTGAAGGAGATAGAACAGCTAGTGACCGGAAGTGCGCTATTCCATCGAGCCGACTGCACGTAGCGAGACGAGGGGCTTCCCCTTGCCGAATCCTCCGCTGTCCAAAAGAGAGCGGAGGAGCTACAAAGAGCTCAAGACCTCAACACTGAAAGGATTCGAGTACTCGCTTCCATCATAGAGCCCCAACCTTCAACTTCACAAGCTGCAACCCAGCGTCATTCCCTTTTCCAATGTCTACGGCGGCGTCAAAGGCATTAGTAGCTTCTAATGGTCGTTCGAGTTTTTTGGTGATGACGTCGGACTGTGCCATAAGGGACTCAATATGACGGGGATCATTGGTGGGAGAATGAGAGCGTCTGCGTTTGCAGAAAGAAATTGAGAAATTTCCACCTCGTCTTCCGAAACGGTCTCGTACCGGTGTGAATTGAGCTTGTGAGGTAGCGGTTCCCGTGATGCTACGGCGTATTCAGCATGATCTTTCAATAGAAACCGGAGAACTGCATATCCTAAGGGTGCTTGAAGCCATGAACCTCATCTGGCCGTATCCAGATGGTTAGCTGGTATGGATCACCAAGACGTTAAATCGTTTCAAATATACTGTCCTTCGAGTTATATACGATTCCGACTGGCAATTTGTCAGCTGACGATTATCCAGAGTGTAAGCCTTTCCCCAGTGATTGGTAATGGCTTGACAACCTTTCGGAAACCAGAAGGTAATCCAGTTCATGTTGATTTCAGCATCGCGACACCATTTATTTTGGCGACCAGTCCTGAAAAGATAGGCTAGTCCATGCTAGTCCATCGCTTCAGCCCCGATTTTGTTTTGTGTATCTCGGCAAAATGGACGGTAAAGTTACGACAGTTTCTTGTTCCGACTTTTGATTTAGTGCTTGCTATATAACCACTATTAATATTGTTTCCGAATTCTTCGACGACTGTTTTTGTGGTTGTCTCATACTCTCGATACATACTTCAAGTTTTACAATTGTACATAATCATCAGGGGTCGTTTGATGTTGCAGAAGTCGGTACTCCATGTCGATGTGAATCTTAGATCCGCAGCTCGAAATCCGCAATACGTTTTCCCATTACTTGGCTTGACGAACAAGGAAGTAACATCGAGGTCGGTGTTGCATGGAACCCTTTTTTCGGTGTTGCATGGAACCCTCTTTCGCATGGAACCCTCTTTTCTGGTAGCCGGTATCTACCATCGGTCTTTCCAGCTCCATGCGTATGGACGGCTCAGACCTCCCGGCTAACTTGAACGCTGGGATCACCTCGTTTGCCTACGAAAACAATGTGCATTCTACCAAACATAGTCTGCAGGCTGAATGATCAAGTTGAACAAGATGTTGGCATTGGTACCCCTTACCATCAAGAGTCCAAACACGATCAGTATCTCCATGACGCAGGCTAAGGCACTGTCAGCAGGGATATCCTGGGTCGAGTTCAAATGTTACGATACGAAAGGACTAACGAGATCAAGAGTGTACAACACTACAAGAAAGCTGCAGATTTACCCTTGCTTACCGGAATTTTTTCGGCAGGTGACAGATCACCGATAAGACCGAACGTGCAAAATTTATCTTGTCGGGCCTCTATCTATAGATCAGCCCTGCTTGACAAGACCAAGGTTCCAACGAGTGACGAGAAGACGTTCATGGGTTACGGACCCGTTATTCCCGGTGGTTATGGATGTTCCTACAATCTCCACGAGAAACAGATTCTGTTTTGCATCTCCAGTTGGAGAAGCTGCACAAAGACCAGTACAAAACTGTTTTCCGGAAATCTCGATGAAGGCCTCTTAGAGATGCAAGAACTCCTACAAAATACTTCCTCATGAATCAGCTTATGCTTTCCCTTGTAGCGTCTCCTATGTTTCAGACAAAAAAGTGCAAGTTTCGTCTAGAGTTTTAGTTTACGTTGTTTGTCCCGTATATAGATTGCTTTATTGAAAGAATTTATTTTGGTCGTTTTGGCGTTAAAGAAAACTCTCCACCGCGCAATGTTTGGCTGTTTTTTTTATCTTGCTTGAGATGCTTTCGCCTGCTCTGCCCTCAGATGCCGCTTTGCAATAACTATACTGAAGATCCTGTCCCTGTGCTAAGTTATCGTCAAACAAAACGTAGCATGGTCCTTTCAGAGAAACCTCTCAAAGTTTTAAATTAAAGTGGTTCATGTACAACGGTTTTCCAATGCTCGTACGTGTATCAATAGTACGATATAGCCGTCCGGTGCACAGCATTCCATAGACTTTATACAGTGTAGCAAGAAATTAACCGTCGAAAATGGGTGTTAGAAGGAGCCAGATGGAAACGGCCAATGAAATTTGCGCATGCGGCGAACTAAGACCGTTATTGATCACAAAATGATTAAGTTCCCGTTTGATTGTCACGCCAATTATCGACGGTTAACTTTTTGGTGCACTGTAGTAGAGATTGCATGTACGTGGTCCGTATCCCAAGAAAAAAAGTCGTAGATTCGGAGTGCACCGCACTAGGGGATCCTGTGTGTTAGTAGCAATATGTACAGTGAGTCAACTAAACTGCACCTGTGCGCGCATCACGTGTGCATTGCGACTTGACCGATCAATCAATCGATCAATAAGAAAACGTGTTTGATTGCTTGATTGATGCAGTCGGTGTTGAGATTTCTCTTCGAATGATTGGTCGATTTTTTTTATCGTTCGAGCCATTTTGGTACGGTTGATTATTTGACTGACTTTCATTGATTTTTGATGATCCTGTTCACCCGGATTGATGATCCAATCCATCCGGATTGAAGATCGATACGACCGACTTAGTTCGGTCTTTCGTCGAAAGATCGGGCCAGATCGGCGGCCGGCTGACAGGCTGTCATGTCACATGGAGGTCAAACATGACAGTTTGACGGTCGACTACGCAATGTTTTGTTTTTCTGCCTTCGCAGCTGTCTAATTCTCTTATTTAGCCCTGTCGTCCGCTCAACTTTTCCCACACTCAAACTCCTCCTGCCACCACCTCCCGATCTCACTCCGTTCAGCTGCCTGTTGGCAGAATTATGGTGTTCATCTTCACAGAATAATCGATTTGGAATATTTCAACAGAATGAATCATCAGCGCTTTCACTAAAGTAAGCCCCTTGTCATGAAGCTGATTTCTGAAGCTGTGCAAGACAATTTTGCCATGCTTTGAAACTTAAGAAGACGATAGGTGACTATTTCAGTACTTGTGGCTCGAACTCTGGGGCTTCTAGGAAGACGTGTGCTGATCTCCACAAGCTAAAGACGGAACAAAAACAAGCATGTTCTTGCTGTGCTGCGCGAAGCATGCAGTCACGCCGTCGGAACTGAATGGCCGGTTGCGGCAATACTTGCCCGAACTTCGTCAAGGTTATTTTGCCGTCCTACATAATGCTTGTGGAGCCTATGGATTGAGGCTGAGCTGATTAGACTGAATGATGAGCTGGTAAACACAATGAACGGATGGGAACACCAGAATGAGCAAGACAAGATTTTACTGAAGCTGAGCATATTCACGAGAGAGATCAGACACCAAGCTAGTGCAAGGAACATTAAAGTTAGATCCGAAGAGAACATGAAGACGATGGGCAAGTCAAGCTGGACTTGAGATCTTGAGAAGGGTTGACAGGGAAGCTGCCCAAGTCCACAGTACAAATACGTTATCATCAGCCTAACAGCTACCCGGATTTCCACGTTGCTGCCGACATTCTGCAGCGCTGGCGAAGCGGGCAAAAGGTACATGTGACACACACGTGTGCAGTAATTTTGCATCAGACCAAGTACTGTAGTGCTACCAAATTATCGCGCACTCAATCACGTGAACAGTAAATGATGCCCCGGGGAAAGTCACATAGACGACAGTGAGTCATCTGAACGTACAGGGCAACGATGACTCATCACGTGGTTGAGTGCCCGATAATTCGGTAGCACTATAGTAACTAAACCGAAAAGCTGATCATAACATACAATGCAACCAATCAAGTCGAGGGATATTGTCAGTTGTTCGCCCAAATTTGGCATTCCGGAGTTTTAACAAAAGTAGGTTCTGGCTGCGTGCCGAAACGTTTTGATCGACACGAGGAACATGATGGGGTCCAGCACGCTGGTCAGTGAGTACAGCACGGTCACGACCCGAACCATCGGAGAACCAAAACTGCTCAGCCCGAAAGTTAACAGAGTATGGAACACTTGCGTCGGTAGCTGAAGGACAGCAACGTTCAGGACCAGGAGGGACAATGTGAAAAACTGTTGTCCGATTCGGGCCGCCCGCTTTTGGCGCTGACTTGGTTCAGCCAGCTGGCCATGGTCCACCGGGCGCTTTGCTTGTGCTGGTGCTGTAGTCGTCTCGTCGCCAGTTCGCAGGGTTGGTGGCTGCGGTCCTACGTTGGCTGGTCGAACTTTTAGGTCCTTCCAAGTTCTGTAACATATGTACGGATAGATTAGAAGTGTGATCAAAATTGGGATATCGTTGACCACCAGCTGAGTAGTCCGTTGCCAGTACAGTGGATTCACCGATCCAGGAAAGCAGCGGATGGCTTCTGCGACCGTATGAGGTCTCCAGACGTCAAAGACGATACCTATTAATATAAATATCTGACTGTTGACACGTATACATGTTGAATCAAACTTAATTTCGAAATTTGCACAGACCAGTATTGCAATAATATAATGTGCCATATGGGCACTGTACGCCAGGATCGGCCGAAAGATATTACGAAGGAAATCGATTAGCAACTAATTCGCTTGCTGCACTCGGTGAGATTTCGAACGGGACGTTCATTTCCTTTATCAGTGCGTAGCACGCGAAATAGAAGGTCGAATTCACTTGTGTACCTGGAATGCCGCTGACGAGTATGACCCATATCCAGAGGATCAAGCAGACCAAAGCCGGGCGAAGTACAGAGTGAAGTTGGTGGTAGTTGCGGTACGTAACCGGGGAAGTGATGGCCCAGAGTCGGTTCATGGCGATCAGGAAGTGACTTTGGACAATGAGAGCTCCGAAGGTACGAGAGAGGGTTCGCTGCAAGACACAGAACTCTTTGGCTTTATAGACGGACGGTGTCCATTCGTTGAACAAGGTAATTGGGAAGTGTTGCAGGACGTAGCCAATGTTGACTACACACAGATTGGTGATGTAGACGTTGAAAGCCGTCTGGACATTCTTGTCCCTGATAAAAAGGCCTACTAGAAAAGAGTTCATAAATAGGGCTGCAATCTCAGCGATGATGTTTACGATGACGAGCGACGTCCAGCGAGACGTTAGAGTCGACTCCAAGGAACCCTGCGCACGCGCTGACGTGTTGTTGAGAGTGGAAAGAATCGAATAGTTCGCAGATAGATTCATTGTATACCGTGAATATTTTACGTAAATGTGTCGATCTTATATGGACTGGAAATTTGCAGGGTCATAGGGCGCATTTCTTTTCTTGCATCAGTCGACGCTGGCACCTTTCGTGGTGTACTCGGACTCATGAGACTGGGAATGCAAAGTTGGGACTGTTGTCAGCCTGAGTTCCAGCTGTGGAACTACATTCCTGCATCCTCTTCAACTAAGATTCGAAACAGCGTGATCCCACTTGTGCTGCAAAGAAAACTCCCCGACTGCTGTCGCTTTTGGGAAGAGGTTTCGAGAAGATGGCACGAGCCGATGTGAAAAGACCCGGATCTTCGCGGCGCGGTGGATGCTAACTCGTGTCCCTTCAATGTCTTTCCGGGGTTCAGCTCCGTGGAACCGGAAGTCACGCTGGCTGTAACAAGCATTGTCATCCTGACTGACAGAAACGTGGCGCGAATACAGTACTTAATTTCCAAGAGATTTGTCTTCGGGGAGTTTTATCACCAGATAACTGTAACCGATCCTACGGTAACGCCGTATCAACCGATACTGCCAAATAACGCAGGTTAATCCGAATACTGTGGGAAATGGAAACACGCGTTATTGATAGTTCGATAAAACAACTTTAACAGAAGGCGATGTCAAATGTTGTTGATACTGCGAAATTATTACTGGTAGTCACAACAACTAAATTACTGTACTCAACGTCAAGACTGCAAACAATTAATCCTATGTATAACCATTAAACTGGAAGTCGGCGACGAGGCGGCACATGAGGGGCCAATTCAACGTGAGAAGGAAGGGGCGAAGGCGTGGACGTTATGGAGGCTCCCAAGTCACTCACTGGACTGTCTGAATCAGCCTACAGTACAGAAGACAAATGTAAGAAAGGTTGACGAATACTGCCACCGAACTTTTATTACTTACCATCTCCTCCGTTAGACTCGATAGGAATGACCCAACGCGCCCATGCAGTTCGCCCTTCCAGAAGCCATCATCAACGCCACTTGTCACAAACCTGCTTATGATTCGAATCACATCACCTTCTCGGAAAGACAAGTCTTCCGGATCGTCTGCGGTGTAGTCGTAAATGGCTCGACAGTAGGCTGCATCTGCAACCACAAATCCCAGTCAGAAATGAGAGCTCTGCCACAAAAAGCGAGATTGTTTTCCAGGTGGCACACTTCATCAGTATAATTGACTGGAAGCTCGCGCCACTTGGGAAAACGATCTGGTTCAATTTCCCAAGTGACGCACGTTTTCGGTGTTACTGAGAGCACCGCTTAGAAAAATCATCTTGCCAAGTTTGCCGAGCTTCAAAATACCTTCGACCATACTCAAACCCAGAGTTTTCTTTCTTACCGTGGGTGGAATTTTTGTTGGAAGTCGCAACAGAAACGACTGTCGAGTGTTCTTCCTGGTAAACACTGCCATACAAATCAGCCCCGCTTCCGTGGCTGTACGAACTGTAGGTAGTTTCGGTCACGTCTGTGGTTACGTCGTATGTGTACTGGCTGTATATCTTTGGCTGAGTTGACCACTGTGGTGAGACGGAGTTCGTGGTTGACAGTCGATCGGCTTCGTCCCACGTCGAAGGCACGAACCCATCGGACTGCCATCCATTTTCCGGACTACCGCGAGACTCCACTTGCGTACTTCGCTGAGCATGGGAAGTCGTCAGCGAACCTCTGGAAGATCGTCGCCCACAGCGCTGTACGTAGTTGGCCGGAACGTAACCTTGCTTCCCCAAAGAATTTTCCACCTGGAAAAACATTCAAATGTCAAGCCCGAATTTCTTTTATTGTATTGTATTGCACTTATTCAGCTATCAATAGTAGACAAACTCCCTTCTTCGCTTTTATATTTTAAATTTTTATTTGTTTCTTCTTTTTTGTTGGTAGTAATTGGAGATGTTACCAGAAGCCATTCGTCGCCAGCTGCGGTGGAGACCACCGTCATTTCTTCTCCAGCGTTCATGGACAGTTCGTCAGGTCGATCGGCGTTGTATTCATACAGAGCGACGCAGACGCCTTCTGTACTTCCGGTCTGGTCTTCAGCCAACTTAGTTCCTTCGTAATGACTTGAGCTATGAACGGAGTGGTTGGAGCAGTCGCCACTGACCGATCTATCATCACCGTGCCCGTCGGTCTCAGCTTTTCGGTGCTTGATGGGGTTGGGAGGGAGAGTTGAGATGATTTCTGGGCCGTCAGGAGCGAGGAGCTTCGCTTCGACGGCTTGGCGTGCACTGCCTAGCCAGTTCTCCACGTCGATCTTCCCGCGCCGTAGAGCGTCGAGAATATCCTTAGCTTTCTGTTGGTACGTCGCAGCTCGACGAAGACTCTCGTTCAGGGCGAAGAGCTTAACGTCCATAGCTTGCCGACCTTCCTCGGTCTGGAATTTACACGTAGCTGAAGTACCCCTTTATTTTTACAAAATTAATGGGAGCTGGCCGAACAAGCTCGACAAGAATATCTTTCCCGAGTGGCGCGAGTTTCCAGCTGACCCGGGGGGCCACTTCGAAAACCGACCCGTTCGAGTATGTCCAAGTGACGCACGTTGTCAGTGTTATCCGCTGAAAGCGAGCGCGACTTAGAAAACGACGGTGTCGAGTTTGTTTGGCGAGTTGCCGAATATCCAGATTTTGTTTGGAAT
Organism: Ramazzottius varieornatus; assembly: GCA_001949185.1. Classification (NCBI taxonomy): domain Eukaryota; kingdom Metazoa; phylum Tardigrada; class Eutardigrada; order Parachela; family Ramazzottiidae; genus Ramazzottius; species Ramazzottius varieornatus. Next base: position 371,738 of record BDGG01000004.1, read on the forward strand.
ACCGGGAACACTCAACGGAAAATCTAAACAAGATTTTCGAATCCGGCATACGAGGACTAGCGAGAAGTTTCTTTGTTACCTCAAGGCTATTTTCTGCAGCTTGTGATGTCAGCGCTTCCATCTGCTGGAAGAGTTTCTTCTGGGCAGCTTCGCCTTCGACAAAGCGTAGCGCCCATTTTCTGGCACACCTGTTCATAGCGATGTTAGCATCGTCTTCAGCGGTGATGTGGGTAACAGGATCGCCCGGTACTGGCTCGTACGAGTATGTGATGGCTTCATGAAAGCACGGCTGGGCAGCGACGAAAGACTGGATGTCAACGTCATCGTTCATCTGAAAAAAGGTAATGGTAAAGCCAAGTAATTGCCTTTGGTGACGGTAAATTCAACCAACAGAAATACTGGGCAAGCTTGCCGGAAGTTGGCCTACCTGTTGTGACTTCTGCAATATTCTCTGCAGCGAGTTGTTGATTTCAGGGACGATGCGGTACTCCGCGTTGAAAACGGCGCTCAGCAATGCGGTAGTCGCATCGTAGCTAAGCCCGTTCACCAGCTGCACAGAAGGAATTCGTCAGACCACAGTTTTGCGAAACGGAAAATCAGCTTACGTTAATTATGTAAGGCAAATCGAAGGCGTAGTATCGTGAAAGGTGTGCGTTTGCGCCGACGACGGAAAGAATGTACTCGTTGCGAGCTGCGGTAGCTCTCGGAAGTTCGTTACGGTACGTCTCAACTATCTACAGACGAAACGGAGCTTTCATTTCTGCTGGACCATCTTAGGAAAGTTTTTGACCGTGAACGATTATTGTTACCTTTTCAGGAATTTTAGGCGGCTTTGATGATTTTCTGCTCCTGAAAAAAGGTTAAAGTTAACTTTGCACAGTTCAGAGCTTAGAGGAGTATGATAAGTACTTCTCCTCCAGTTTCTGAATTTTCTGCTGCATATCAATGACGGTTCTTTCTGAGTCGACGTATGCCTTCTTCGACCGTGTGACCATGTCGACCACAGAGCTGATTTCCCCTTGAATATCCGTCATCACGTCGATACCCTTTCAGATGAAAAAGCCATTGATTATAATATTTGATCACTGTAGCGATTTGCGGTATGCTAAACGGACCAACGAACGGTTTTGAAGTCAAAACCTTCGTGTGAGAATTCATACATAGCTGTAAGAGCAGTGAGCACAATAGCGAGCGGATCGAACGAACGTACGCGTTTGACTTGCGCTGCTCGCGCTACTTTCACCGCTTTGCTTTCCTCATTTGTCAGATTAATGACTGCTTCGCACGATTCCAACTTTAAAACTTGTTGGCGTTGTAATTCAACCAAGGTTTCTTTCCATACTTGGGCCAAAGTCAACCTGCAAAAGAAACAGCAATGAAAAGACTGGAAGTCAACCTAATCAACGACCCAACTGAAAACCCCACTTATGACGTCGACGGTATAAGATAGACAATCGTAACCGCCATGACGTATAATGGACACCCGCGTCTGCGCCCGCAGTCGATAAACCTCAAATTAAACAGGGAGAAGAAATCCTTACTTCGCAGTTTCCGACGAAATTTGCAGTTCATTCTGTCCGTTCTGGAACAGTTCAGTATACGAGACCAGCTCCTTGCGTAAATAATGCTGATTCAAAAGCTTGTGCACAGCCTAGAACAAACAGGAAGTGTAACGAAAGTCGATAGTACACAGCGGGAAAAAAACTTAAACAAACCGTTGCGCAGTCTTTTTCCAGCTGAGCCTTCTGTCGCAGCACACTCCTACAGATAAGAAACAAACGTAATTACGCTCTGTTAAAGAAATCTGCGGAAGAACCATGAATGTGAACAGATATAAGTCGGAAGTGAGAAGGCGAAAGGACTAAGAAGGAAGGAGGAAGAACGCGCATTCCAAAACTACGCCTGATTGATTGACTATGAAGTGTTGATTAGACCAACACAAATTCCACTTTGTTCAGAAATCAGTTGCGTGACGTAACGAATACGGTAGGGCCCCATAGAAGAAGAGGCTCGTTTTCTATTATGCCGACTTACCGAATATTTTCGATCACCGCGCTTTCTAGCGTGTGTTTCGCCTGAAGTTTCTCCAGCTGAATTCCATGTTTGAGGATGGCCGGAGATTGGGGTTTACGGATCACGATCTTAGCAGAAGATTTGATTTTCGTAACGTCCTTGGTCATTTTGGGATCGCACTCAAATTCGAGCACAGCAATGAACAGGAAGAGCCCGTTTTGAAATTTTAACAGCTGTCAAATCAACGTGGAAACAGGCTCAGTACATACGATCCAGGACCAGCCGTAAATCCCGCCCGGGGACCCGGATAATCCAACTATCGCTGGCCGATTTTCCGGTCTAAGTAACCCAAACCGTTCTCTGAATTCAGTACTCGTACCGTCACACATTCACCTGGAAATCGATACCTGTGAAAGAAACTGAGAACACATGCCTCCTCTCCTGAATTTGTTCGGGTTCATGGAGTGTAATCGATCTCAAGATAATCCCCGGTGCAGCGTGGTTGCATACCTTCCGTAAACCAATTCTTTCCAAAGTTTGGCATGGGTTTGTCACCATCACAGACTGAAGTTTGTTCGTATTTTATCAGCAGTCAACAGGTTTGGCTCGCCGCGCAGTCAACATCAAAGACAGAACTGATAAGTTTAATCGTGCGTATTACAACAAATTTGCAGTGCGTAATTTCACTGTCTTCGTGGTTCGCACGAGCACACAACCTGCTGGGAGGAAATCGGCTTAAGGTAATTTTACCTTTCTACCGTTGCACACGAGTTATGCCTCCAGGTGATAAGAACCATGCTGCGAACAGCAGTGTTCTAAAAGTATGATCGACGATCAATAACGCGATGCCACTGCGGTGTATCGATCTTACTTATCTCCTCCACATTTCTAGCCATACAAGATTCTTGGAGATCAATCCCAGGTTCATAATTCATAACTTGAGCGACAATTGGCACGTTCATATCGACCCGAAAGCACAACTAGGTGCGGGAACCCGGAGCCGAACGTAGAATGGAACGAGCTTCCCGATTTTGGCACGCCATCTGCCGGCTGTGCATTTCGCCTAAACGTACAGTACACAGTGAATTAAGCAGCGATGGACGGATGATTTACTCAGGAAAATACCAGAAACCCAGAACGGCTTTCCAAGATCAAGTACAGTCCTACTTGATGATGGCAATCAATCAATTAATAATTATCAGTCTTGAAAAACCCTTTGGAAAGTTGTTCGAGCACTTGCTTTCTTGACTAGTAGAGACAGGATTTCTCCACGCATGACTAAGTTGCCAGTTCTAGTGGTCCGTGGCAGGTCGCACGAGACAACTCCGTGATTTTTGATATTAGGCTGAGTAAATCATTCGTCCATCGCTGGAATCAAGAATGCAGAACATGCTTCAATCAATCGACTGCCACCGAAAAATGTGAACACGATGTCATATGTTTTCGTTGTTCTGTTTTCGTCAGAGGGGTTATTCTTATCTGTCGTTTCAGGTCTTTACGCGGAGAGACCTGGTGGCATCCAGCTGACGGAGGGAGCTTGAAGAAACCCGTCACGAAGGACAGCGAGACGCGAAGCGAGGAGGATGAGCGATTCGCAACAGCGTCCTGGTTCAGCCAACGCTCCTTCGATTCCTCTACGTTCAAAGCGTGTCACTGCACCACCCTTCAGTCCTCCTCCACCTCCGATAAACCAGTACTCTATGGTACCTTCCGTAATACCTGGCTCGGCTCAAAGAACGGATCGGAGCAGCTCGTCGCCAGGTAGAAGCCTCATTCCCCAACAGAGACAGCACAGCGCGGAATCACTCCTGTCCACTTCTACTGCTCATCAAGCTGGGCAAAGCACGGATGCTTCAAGCATGCGAAGCGACAGAGCATCCAGTATGGCATCTACCGCGTAAGTTTGAACTGCTTCAATTCGAAGGAAGAGACCTTACGTGAACGACAGCCGGACGGAGTAGAGTGACTCTGTTGAATTATTCGTGCAGTTGATTGGCCGGAAGTTGATTGACTGTTCTTACGTATCTGTTTTTATTTTTGTAGCGTTGCCGATGGATCGCCCAGTGTGCCGAGCAGCATCCGGTCCACCAAGTCGTCATCTTCGAGCTCCCTGTCAAACACAGGAGAGCCATTGGTATCTGCTAGAGAACACCGAGGTGAGTTGGGGAGCTTAGAGGACGCCTTCGCGAACTTGAATGGCGAGGAAGTCAAGCTGACTTCAAAGACTGTCCAACATGTCGACGGCTCAACCGACGCTCTGCAGAGTGGCGTCTTGACCATCACAAACTATCGCTTGATCTTCCGAGCAGCTAACCCAGCCGACTCGTTCGACCTACCGCTCAGCTTCATCAGCAGCATTGACAAGGTCTCCACGACGTCCAACTCACAGAACTCTTTCCGGCTACGCATCACCTGTAAAGATCTGCGCCGTGAGGTTTTCGTGGTCACTAAGAACGCTGACCAACCTTCTCAAAAGCACTTCTTGGACGTCTTGAAAGCTCACGCGTTCCCCCTGTCGTACAAACGGCAGTTGTTCGCTTTCGACTACAAGGGCGAATATTCCAGCGAAGGTTGGAGCGTCTACGATGCTAAGACTGAGTATAAACGTCAGGGTTTGCCGAACGATATGTGGCGTATCGCGAATGTCAACCAGAAGTACGAGCTGTGTGAGACTTACCCGTCAGTGTTGGCAGTTCCTCTGAATGCCAGTGACGAACTCCTCTTTGGCGTTGCTTCCTTCCGCAGCCGTGGACGACTTCCGGTCCTATCTTGGATCCATCCGGTGTCTCACGCGACCATCACGCGTTGTAGTCAGCCTCAGGTAGGGCTGAATGGACGAAGAAGCAAAGACGATGAGAATTATGTCAAGTTGATCCACGATGCCAACCCTTCCTATCCTCGTTTGTGCATTATGGATGCACGGCCGTTGGTCAACGCTGCTGCCAACAAGGTATGTTGATTGATTGACAGTAACATTTTGATCGTAACTGCACTGTAGAACCGTTGTGACATCACTTGGCTGCCACGGCTGGTCCTACTCCATCTTTACACTACGGAGGCGTACGTCCTACGTATGGGGTGTGCCGAGTAGGATCCACGCTTCAGCTGTGTGACTGTAACCGTTACCGGTTGATGTGGTTGCAGGCAAAAGGTGGCGGTTACGAAAGTGAGGAGAATTATCCCAGTTCCGACTTGGTTTTCTTGGACATTCATAACATTCATGTCATGCGAGAAAGCCTTAGGAAAGTGCGTGAAATGTGTACACCGAGGATCGAGGACCCAAATCATTTTTACTCGAATCTGGAAGCCACACACTGGCTCTCCCACATCAAGGCTATTCTAGCTGGGGCGCTGAAGATCGTCGACAAAGTGGAGACCTACAAGTCATCGGTTTTGGTCCACTGTAGTGACGGATGGGATCGCACTTCCCAGTTGACCAGCTTGTCGATGATCATGCTGGATCCATTCTATCGAACCATTCGAGGGTTCCAGGTCTTGATTGAGAAGGAATGGGTTAGCTTTGGCCACAAGTTCGCTCATGTAAGCCTAATAGTCAGCAAGAGTTTCTTGTCCGTTTCATTAATAAAATTTGGCGTTTTGGATTTAGAGAATCGGCCATGGTGAGGAGAAAGAAGCAACGGAACGTTCGCCAGTCTTCCTTCAGTTCATCGACTGCGTGTGGCAGTTGACCGAGCAGTTCGAGACTTCATTTGAATTCAACGAGCGCTTCCTCATCGCTATCATCGATAATGTACACAACTGCCGCTTTGGGACGTTCCTCAGCAATTTTGAAAAAGAACATGGCGAAAAGGTAATTCCTCACTTCCACTGTAAATACGCAGATCATCCCCAAAGAATGCCAAAAGTAGAAACTCCGGTTCCAAGCTGCAGTAGCCAATGAGACATCACACAAAATCATATCAATTGTGTGTTCTCGATTGCACTGCTGCGAGGCCAATGCTGAGTTATAGGCGAACTTGGCTTTCTTCAACGTGTCTTTTTTGTCACAGTTTATTTTCGTTTGCAGAATCTGAAGGTGAAGACGGTGTCGCTGTGGTCTTACATCAACAGTGATCTGACCGAATACCGCAACCCCTTTTACTACCAACAACCACAAGACTCTACCGGTGTGGATAACGTCTTGTACCCGCTGACCACCCACCGGTACCTGAAACTGTGGCTACGCTACTACGCCCGCTACGATCCTTCGGTCAAGTACCAAGAACCGATCGAAGAACGCCACAAGCAGCTTCTGTACGCACTTCAGCGTCTGACCGAACTTCGGGACAATCTAAAGAAAGAAGCGGCAGCTCGACGAGACTCTAACGCGAAAAATAACAATAACATTAACACCATTCCGCGAAGTAGTTCGAACCATTCGAGAGTAACCGAACCTGTTCATGTCTAGCCTTTTTATCTGAGTTTCCCGATTTTCTATTCTTCTTCTGGTTTTACTCATGGTTTGATTTTCGCGCATCATTGTAAAAATATGTCAAGTGTGTAAAATGGTTGTACAGAAGTTAATATCGTGAGAAGATCATCAAATGGCTGTCTTTGCGTCATAAACCCGCGGTTTCTTGCATCGCTTCAATGATTTGTCATATTACTCCGGTGCCGTAATACCTCCGAAGCAAAACAGCTCGAAAAGTCATTTGGGCGATCAGGAGGGAATTTAGCATACGCGCGCGAAAAGCGTAATGATCACTAACGATGCCGTTGTGTTTTGACATTATATTGACGGTAATTACGGAGAGACAAGAGGCGCTTGTTTATACCTGTCTCCCGTCGAAAGAATGCTCTTTCTTTCTCGCATCGTTATGATCAAATACCGCTGACAGTCTCCCATACAAATGAAAACGGCGCACTTTGATCTTTATTGCCCAACATATCATCGCGCCCAATTGCCGAATACTTAACAATAGATCATAGTCATCATACCTTCCTTTGAAGTTCTCTGAACATCTTGTTTTTCTCCGCTTTTTTTCCATGAGCGACGCGTGATGCTAACGTTTGTCCACTGAGGGCAATAACACCACGCCCCAAAGAAGAGCCAACAGCTGCGAAGCCGATTACGAGAGTATAACATTGATGTTTCTGGCATCACAAAAGATTCTCGATACTCCCTTTCGCATCATTCGAGGTCGGTTAAGTTACCAAATCTGCATTAGACGTAGTGGTTTTTAGATATAAAGATATATTAGACTAAGATGCTCCTAACATATGGGAGGCTGGATTACGAAACGTACAAGTCTGATATCTCAAGTGACTCACTCTTGTAGGCAATAACTTTGATAACGCGCGCCACTGGAGATGACGATTTCGCACATGGCGTTTGCCGGGATGCGCAATTTTGGCCCTGCAGTGCAATTCTCTTTTTCCATGTTTCACGTCCAAAGCGGGTTTGGATTCGGGCAAGAATAAGTGCGAAGTTGTGCTCGCTCCAACTTGTTTGATGGAGGTTTCGGAAATGAGGAGGGGTATTACGCAGCTTTAACGGCCGATTTTGCTGATAGGCGAAGCGCACCGGCCAACCGCCGAGGTTAAACGATTCATTTTGGAGCAGCAACTCCAATGAGTCCTTTGGGATCGACATCACTCGGAGGAAGTAAGTCATTTGTGGGAGCTTTTGGCTAATATGCGAGCATGAGTCCAAAAGGGAGAGGCCTGTGTGCAATTTGTCAGCAATGTAGGGCTATCGTGACGGCACATCGCCCATTGAATCTCATTTGATCATTAACCACCCTTTGATCTGACTTATGACACAATATCATCACGTCAATCATGGAAATATTGGCGTCGCGCAGGGATTTATTTGAAGAAGAGGGCAGAGAAACTAAAAATCATATCGGATATTAATACAGATAATAAAGTCAGATAAGGACTGACTAATGACAAAAGCGGCTTCAACTCAACGACAATTCATCATGTCGATAGCCATCCAATTTTAAAACTGCCAAAAGACTCGAATAAGGAAATCGAATCGAACTTCCGCGTCGTGGAGAAGCTCACCAGGGACAAAAAATTTATCGAGAAGATCAAAATTCCAGAATACAGTTTAAAGGAAGTCAATTTTGATTCTGTAATAGGTTGATTTGTTTTTGGTATGATACTGGTTATTTAAATAGATTAGTCTTCCCGACGGCCGAGCAAAGCTTGGAACAGCGGCGTTCTTTGTGGTGATTTCTCACAGTCGATCTTCGGGCTTCGGCTTGAGGTGACCTTTGGGCTCCACCGGTCACACGTCGAACCTCCAAAAGCTGGTGGAGGAGAGTCCATGGACTTCGTTGGAGGAAGTGCTTCGTGTCGTGGGACGAAGGGGTACGCGCCGGGAAGGGAGAAAGGACTACTGTGAACTGTCGGTCGTCCGTAAGCGGCTGTAGCGCCCGGGTACATGCCGTAAAAGGGGAAGGGTGCGCTGGACTGAGGAACACAGGCCGAAGCAGCCGCGTAGCGTTGAAGAGTGTTGTTGGAAGCCAAGTTGAACATGTAGGCTGCGAAATGAGGATCCGCGTAGGGCCAAGAGATCGACATGCGCTGACGTTTGTCTTTCATGCGACGATTCTGGAACCAAACCTACGGAAGACAAATTTTTGAGTTACAATGTGATTTCGACCAGTCAAAAATTGTAGGAAAAGACTGTTCGTAGGACAGAGTAGATAGATATTTTGATCTGAAGTTCACTTGCGTCGAATACATAAAAATCTTCTACCCGTAGCATTTGGACACTGTCCATAATTATGTAAACCTTGACGTGGAATTTGCGCAGACCAAGGGATTTTCCAACATACTAACTTAAAGTAGCATTACCACGAAGTGATCTGTTCATTCTACCAATCCAAGGTCTTGTGCAATCGTGTTTTGCAAGGAACATGAGATTACCTTTATGGTGCTCTCCGGCAAGTTTAAACTGGCAGCCAGCTCACAGCGTCGCGGCCGAGAGACATAGTTTTCGCGCAGGAACTCTTTTTCCAGCCGAGAGATTTGGTCTCGACTGAATGCTGTGCGGTATCGACGGATGGGATTGTTTGGGTCGTTGATGGAACATCCTAAAAATTCAAAGCAGACCGTCAGTAAAGTTCGCATCAGTATTTCCACGGCGGTCGTCTAGATGACCATTTGGAGTAAGAGCACTAAACAGGCTGAAGGGTTGACCTACCGGTTAACTTCTCGGAACAGTCGGTTGGCTCGTTGAGGTATTCCCCATCACATTCCGTCGTATGTGGAATTTCGGCGTCATGAATCATGGTAGAAAATTGCCGAACGCGAATGCGTCGAGCGCAAGAAATTTCAGCTTTGGCCACGAACACCAGCAAGACCTGAATCGAGGTTTCAGCAAACTCAGACGCCGGTGGGAACTCGATTTGTAACACTGGAGAAGTTTCATTTGAGTTTGAGTCTTTTTATCTTCTTGAGGAAAGGTGTGCTTATTCGCCTTATTGTAGGCGTGGCATACAATAACTTTACGCGCTAGGAATGGATTGCACTTTGAACATGGATACCGGGGTCTCTCGTCGTCCGCACACTGATACCAAGTCTTGCTGATACACAAGTGTACGAGAATGGCAGCTTCAACTTCATAAGCCACCGCCCAGCACGAAGTATTCATTTGGTGAAATGGTCGGAAGCACCCAGATCATAATCGTGCTAGCGAGAGAGGATTATCAAGGCGGGCTTATGGCTCTTCATAACGACCAATAACTTCATCGATCGGCAAGCATGTTCGAAGAATCTCAAGTACTCAAAGCAGCACCACCATCGAATGTACTGGCGACATCAACGGTGGTGTACATTGATTTGCAATTTCAACATCTTTTTTGGCGTATCTGACAGGGCAGCTGATTAGATACAGTAAAGTTCAGAACCCTTTCGCAGGGGTGATCGACTAGCCAGTTTTTGATTTCAAACAGCTCTCACGAGGTCAACAGTACACCGTTGCGGCCTCATGATGAAAAACGAGCAAAACAACCGTCATAAACGTTGATTGTCGTTTAATAAACTGTGCAATATTGTCGAGCACATAATCCATCATAATGACCGAATGCTTTTTTTGACGCCAAGCCGTGTCCCAGTAGCTCCTGCGACCGTCTTTATGACCGTCATTCTAGCTGCGACATCTGCTCGGCTAAGCCGGCCTTGATGGTGTCGTTAAGCGGCGCTCCATGATCATGGGGCGCTGTAAAAGCCCAAAAGGCTTCGCCATAACATCATTGCCTTATAACCCGATACCTATCAAAGCTAGAACTATCCAGACCATTGTACGCCTTTTCCGGAAAGAACCTCACCGTCATCAGAAGGCGGAACGGCAAACCAAAATGTCGGTCGTTGAAGAGGCTTCTTGGTTTCATCCAAATTCAAACATTTATTGTTGTCTTCCGCACCATGGTTATTCGTTTGAAACTCCCTGTCCAGGCAACTGGGATGTCTCTGGCATGAGGGTGTATGGTCGCTTCATGCGACCGGAAGATCGGTATAACTTAACGACGAAGATTTTAACAAGTTGAGTAGTTTGTTGAAGCGTCATAAATATTTGTCTCAATTGAATTGACGCGTCGCGAAGAGGTCTATGATTGAACTGAATAGGTATGCGATACTTTATGATACCCCATCTGTGCAAACCATTGAAAATTCTGCTGTACTGTCTAACCCGCTGCGTCCGATGCCAAACTGCATCATGACCCAGATAATGTTGTACATTGATATCCTTTCGTGGTCCAGAAGTCCTCCCGTATGTTCCACGTAAGCAGATATCACAAGTATTTTGTGTTGAAAAGAAACGCACACGCACGATGGAAAATTATGAGACAATACAAATTATGGGATAGGCCTTTTCGCTACGACGGTACGGGAGCACATACGTACGCGACCGATTCACAGTAATATACTTTTCGACAATTTTCTACAGTCGAATTTCCATTTTGCCGTCCTTTCCGCCTGTCCCATAATTTCCTATCGTGCGTGTACCAATGCCAATCCATAAACAACTCGTTCGGTAAAGAGGTGTGCGACCATGGGAAACCTCTGATTTCTTCCTCCATTCCCTGCTCATCTTGTTCTTCGTGACCATTCTATAGACCCCACCTGCACGTACAAAAGCCATGATACCACAACGCAGTTGTTCGAGTTTCTGATAATTTTTCGCTCTTTAAAGCAACGCCACACGACTGATGTGATAGGCAAGCTATTGCAGGGTGTTCCCTATAAGCAGCGAGGGCGCCACTGCCTCCTGGTATAAAGATCGGTATGCGCGGTCTCCGTACCGGCGGTCGGCGGGCGACGTGATTACCTGAACGGAGATGATGGCAATTAGTAGGGAGAAGATTGTTTACAAAGATGCCGCTAATGAAAGGAAAGGCCGGGTGTTGAGACCAGGTAGTAAATATAAAACTTTACAAGCACGGACAGGACAGGAAGCTCCAAGCTGTCTCTCCCACACTCACCGTCATGTTTACTCCGACCGTTCATTGAATCTTAACAGCTTGATTGCTGTGCTCTTCGTGTCCGCTCTTTCAATCTGAGTACCATCAGACACTGCTTGTAGGCAGAATTTACGATTTGTTCCTGTTTGAACCACAAAGTCGGATCACTCTAAAAAAATCCAAATAATTGGCGGAAGATTCTGGTTCAGCTAGAGTTTCAGGATGTGTTTCTACCCGGAGGATGTGTATGTTGGAGCATCCGCGTGGGCCGAAAAGCTGATGAGATATATCCTCTTAATCGGCAGCTGAATATCATCAATGTTCGAAAATAGAATCAGGTTCTAATCTAGGAGCGACTAATGTACAGTATATGCTCCGATACGCCCTTCGTGAGCCAGAAGAGGCCAGCACAAACAAGACCAAATCTAACACCGCTGTCGACTCGTACCATTATATCCAGTCGAGTACAGGTTTGAAATAGTTATATCAAGAAAACTAGAATGAAAACCAGAATGAAAACCAGAATGAAAACCAGAATGGAAAGTTGGGGCTGTCGGAGAAAATCAGGAACAACTCTAAGAGATCGTCAATAGATGAAAATCGATTTTTTGAAAGGGTAGTGACAAGTTTGCTTGAACGGGCTGTAGAACATGGTCAGCGCCCCGTGGTAAGCGGTCGAGATGGCCATCGAAGTACAGTTTCGGTAACCGGTAATGCGGATATAGCTAGCGCTGGTACCACTCGCCGATGCAACTGGAACCACGTTCTGTAACACGCTGTTGGGTATCTGGAAAAAGAGCGACGAGAGCAGGTGAACAGTAAATCAACCGTTGCATGATCCTTGCCCACAACGACTGACCACCAACAGTCAGTATGCAACTACTGGAGAATCCAACGGTAAGCGGTAGTACATAGCGTCCATGATCACACCGGAAGCAGACAACATGTGAGTAGACCCACACTGACGGACTGACCTAGATAACGTGATGGCAACTTATCTTGTGTTTCTTTTGGCGGTAAGAGTAGTAAGATCATTCTCACGCTGTATGACGTCACTGTGACATAAACACATTTTCACTCGGAAGTCCGAACCACTGGAGAATATTTTGACGTAGCGACCTGACCACTGGTCCGACGGTTGAATGAACCTTACCATCGCGCTTCCCGATGTTTGGTACGCCCTATTACAGGGGGTTTCCAAGTAAACTGAACCGTTTTTGCCGTTTCGTGAAAATCCGGTTTGTGATCTGATTTCGTTGCCTTACGTACCGCTCACTAGATGGAGTGTTCTCTGAACTTGCGACTCTATGTGTTTTCCTGCAATCATCATTTATTTGGTTGATTGGAAGAATTCATTGGCAGAATTCACAGGGAAGAAAGGTATCAAATAATAAGGATAGTAGGATGGATAAGTCCAAAGCCACAGTGGTTGACAAGTGCGCATCTTTCTAGAAAGCTCTGAATCCGCTGAATATAAATTAGGCGTGCCTCTGGTATCATGCAACACAGGAAGGTTATTTTCCTCTGGTAAGTTGCAGCGTCATCCCAAAGTAATTCGACATCAGCCGGTGCAATTAGACCATCCATATGGGACATACAGTAGTTCCGACACTTATGGTGAACGGCTTGTATACAGGTAGCTTTCATAACACGTCTACAGTAAACCATGAATATTTCCGGTGTCATGTGCGAAGTACGTGCCGCGGGCACCGGCGTTCGCGTAATTATGGTTTTCCAACCGTGTTTTGCTCGCTCGCAGAGTCAAGCATCGTGGAAATTTAATATTGTTTCACTGTGGAGTATTTATTATCCGATTTCTACGGGTTCTGTTGGAACCGTCCCCAGCTACGCTCACGTGTGCGTACAGAGAGGGCTGTATGAGTATCCCTGGAGCAAACGACACAAGACACAACGTGTCAAACTCTCAATTCAAATAAATATAGATTAGAACTGGTGCTGCTTCAGCACCAGTTAAGACATGAACTCTGAAAAGCTCTGCGTATGTCCGCAGACGCTAGAACGAAAATAATGGGGTCTAGCAAGGTTATCAACTCGAACAAGATGTTCGCTACTGTGTGCAAGCTCGGGATGATGTAGTCAAAGTATAGAAGACTAATGAAAAATACCGTCAGGGGCCCATAACAGATCAAGACACAGCACGTCATCAACGTCAAAATCAGAAAGCCATGGTTCTTGCCCAGAGCTGCCCCGTTCCGTTTCCCGATCACCGAACTTCTGGTTGTAGCTGTAAAAGTACGACGACAAGCAGGCTTCACCGACAGCGGGAATACCCGGACGCGCCATTGTAAACACATCTTGATGCAGACAACAGGATAGGTAACAAGTACCACCGAGATCGGTAAACAGTAAATCAAGGCTTGAATAATATAGGCCCACCACAACTGAGCTTGTGCGTTGAAGATACACCCGGCGGTTAGTGTTGGACGGTAGTACATCGCGTCGCTGACCACACCCGGAAGTAGGAAGATGTGCAGGTAGATCCACATGGAAACACATACTGTGATCGCGTACTTCCGGGTGTGTTTTTGGTGGTAGGAGCGAGGACAGGCAATAGCCCATAGGCGGTTGAGGGCGATCACCGCATGAGCGTTGTACATGGCGCCCTGGACAACATAGACACAATACAAGGAAACCGTACAGGAACTCCAGCTGGTCCACCATCTGCCGTGTAATTCGTTGACTAGATCGATGGGATAACGTAAAGCTATCTCGATCAAGTTGGCGATGAAGAGGTTGATCATGTAGATGGCGAAGGGCGAGCATAGCGAAGGTTGGAGAACGTACAGAGCGAGGACGCTGCCGTTGGTCAGGAAACCGGCTACCATTATGAATAGCGATAACCACGAGGTTGACGACCAGTGAGGATCGGAAGTGAGGTCTTCTGTTGAGTTGGTAGAGTTTGGGTCCATCATCCAAGTAAATATTTTGCTATCTTTTTTTACCGAAGAAGCAGCAGTAAAATCATGTAACGAAGGGTGAATGTTGGTCTTTCCAGCGGGAACAAACTTCCTATGTTAAGCAGACCGTTTCCTGCGGACTTGATAACATGAGGCAAGGAATGGTCCATACACGGACCCTCAAAGCGATATGGTTATCCCATCCGAGCATTGTTATAGATCTGGTCGAAACGGATGCTTCCTGAGCGCGTTTGTTCACACATCGAGATGGCTAATTGAAACTCGCCTCTGGATATTACCCGTCGTCTAATCCCTGAAGAAGACTCTTCTATATCATGGCTGTGGGAGTCATTATTGGATAACAGGAAGCACTTGGGTGGTGGGGTTATTCATGCAACGTTATTTAACTATTTGCAATCCCGGCATCATGATCACTAGCTACCCAAACATTCATGTAAAAACTGGTCGGTTAACTCGACCTCGAGTCCCATTATCGGCGACATATATACTATTCAAATTGGAAATGTGTTAACTTATCTGGAACTCTGAATCGCCAGAATTTATTACGCCATTGAAAATTTCTTTCGCACTCTTCCCCGTACTGTATATGATAAAGAAAATCTTTGGGCAACTTTATAGCAGACAGCGGAGCACAGTAGTGGGGCAAACTGGAAATTTTTTAACCCAAGTGACTGTTCTTTTCTTTCTGCATTACGACCTTCCCCGTTTGCAAATTACCGGTTATCTCTCCGCCAGCCTGTGTCGCACCATCAGTAGTGGGATTCTGGCCAGTTGCCGAATTTGCGCTTAGACCCGAAGCCCGCGTTCGGTCGGCGGTACTTTCTTGGTTCGCCTGATTGATGCTCGTTGACTGACTGTTGCCTCCGGCACCGGCGTTACCTGCTGCAGCAGCGTTACCCTGGGAAGCTCCTTGCTTCTGGACTTGTTGGCTCCCTTGTTGCTGATTGTTAGAAGAGGAAAGGCCCTGGTTTGAGTTAAAACCTCCCTGGTTGAGATTGGTGTTGGGACGGGAATTCAGGTTGAGGCCGGCACCACCCTGAAATCCACTGTTCAGGTTGCTGTTGAAGCCTTTGTTCTGGCCAAACGTGTTACCGGAGTTGAGACCAGATCCGACAGCTCCAAATCGTTGGTTGTTGTCGCTGCTTTGACCGAACATGGTGTTCCTCATCTGCGAAGCGGACTGCAACTGACCCCCAGCCTGAGCAGCTCCTCCAGCGTTGGAGCCCTCTGTTCCCTGAGCTTGGTTGTTGGAAATACCCTGAGCGCGACTACCGCTCTCGTCCGCTTCCTGGTTAGCCTGGTTCAGGCTTGACGAGGAACCCACTCCACCAGCGCCGGCTTGACCTGCTGCGGCTCCCTGACCTTGAGCCTGGTTCTGCTTTTGGCCTTGCGAAGAAGAAGCTTTTTGGTTTAAGTTGGTGTTGCGCATGCTGTTCTGACCGACGTTGAGGTTCGATCCGACAGCGCCCAATCGTTGATTGATGTTGCTATTACTGTTCTGCCCCATCATGTTAGCCTTCATCTGGGAGGCGGACTGAAGCTGACCCCCAGCCTGAGCAGCTCCTCCAGCGTTGGAGCCCTCTGTTCCCTGAGCTTGGTTGTTGGAAATACCCTGAGCGCGACTACCGCTCTCGTCCGCTTCCTGGTTAGCCTGGTTCAAGCTCGACGAGGATCCAACTCCACCAGCACCGGCATTTCCCGCAGCGGCACCCTGACCCTGCGATTGCTGAGTCTTCTGACCTTGTTGGTTGGAGTTCTGGAGATGGGTACTCGACTGCACTGCAAAGAAGATAAATCAAAATCGGATTCAGTAGAAGGGTCGTGGCAGTATACTGGGTCTGTTACTTACGAACGGCACAGTGGACGATGGCCACGCAGGCAAGGAGGACTGCAACTCGGGACAGCATGTTGCAGTACGTGGTGAGGAAAAGCTCTGTGGATAGAAATCTGCTGTAGAACACTAATGGTACGTTATAACGCTGAACAACATCCACTCATATTCAAGACGTGACGTACGGAAGACTTCAGCTGTGGATATATTTATGTTATTCTAGCCGGTAGGCCTTTGGGCTCCTTTGTTGTTTCGCTGTTGCTCGCATCAACCGGAAACCAACATGAGTTATCACCAAAAAATAAAGTTGTCTCCGAGAATTTCCTGCAGGTCGGTGTATTAGTACCATACCGGCTGCTTGAAAAGTCGGCATTGCTACCGGTAAACAGTACCGGTAAACATGTTCCATTCGTGATCGCTAATGACACTGTTTACGAAAACACTGCACACCGCAAGTATCGCCTGGAATCATTAAACATGGAAAAGCTTCAAAAAATCGCTAGCCGCCGCCATGTTGGCACCACGATGGCAAGGCCGGAAAAATATCCATGATTTATTATCGCCTAACTGTGGATATTAAATAACAAAGTTATGCACTGTATTGTTCAAGACCGTCGATAAATCTTGTACTTTTACTTGGGATAGCGCTGCGCCGACGGCAGACTACTCATCGATCCATCCAGGTTAGGTTGCAGCCACATGAATTTCTTCCTACGCGACGGCTGACAATACTGTAGTGGAAACACTCATCAGGTTGTTGCACAGCTTGTGTCGTCTGATGGCCAAGCCAATCGAAAAACCGAGGCTTCTTGACTGGTCTGGCATAAGGCACATCAGTGGCGTCGGCCTACAAAATGAACGGCAAAGTCCTTCATTCTAGCATATTTCCGACAATTGCATCTTTCTTCGTTCTGCCAAACACACATCTAATCGAGCCAAACCCAGAAGCGACTATTTGCACCGAATTATAGTTAACAGAAATCGGGACTGCGCAACAAAATTTTTACAGTCACATTGATACTACCGAAAAGGAGAAGTCTCGGCAAACAGATCGGAGAAACAGCAACCAAAACTGATCAACGAGATAGTCTAACAGCAAAGATGAATGAATGCCATTTCACAGTTTTAGAGTGCAGGATCGACATGTTTATCCTTCTTCTCGCCCATCTGACGCCGCTCCTGACGGTCGTTCAGTATCTTGTTGTGGTGCTTCTCCAATGCCGGCAACTGAAACGAGAAAACATGTGTACAACCGTAAAATTATTTTCACGTCATTCAAACTGCCAATTTACCTCTTCATCGATTCGCTCAAATTGCCATGTCCAATTCGATTCGTACAGGAACTGACGATGATCGTAGCGATTGTCATCCGGGCTATATCGTTCAGCATGGTACGAAGGCGTCAGCGTCGTCATCTTGTGGCGGTTGATAGCGTACATGCGGAAGAAGTGCTTGACTTTGTCCGAGACCACCGACGGTGTGTACCTTTCCGCCCACGTGTGGACCAGCTTGCAGAACATAGAGAAAGGACCACAACCGGCAATCTTCCGTAGGCGACCGAAATCGGACAGTTCCGCGTACGACATTCCCATATCGGCCTGCAACAAAGTCAATCATACTATCGTTCACCCAAAACTCCAAGAAGTCCATCAAAGAATCATACCTCATTCATTTTCTAATTTGCCACATTTTTTCGATTTTTTGAGGTTGTTTTCTTGTTTCAAAATTCTTGGTTTTGTGAAGAAATTACCTCGTCAGTTTGCGAGACTTTACCCTGAGAAAGTGGTTCGAGCTCAGCCGTGGGAGGCGCCTCGAGCATGCTGTAATAAAATAAACGGGATGGCATCAAGTCACGAATTCACAAACGTTCTCTTCAAAGAAAGTTGGCAGACTAGGCTTACTCTAAAATTATCGGGATGTTAAACTCATTCGCACAATATTTCAGAAACTTCTTCAAATCTGTTTTGGAGATACTTCCGATGGGGTTGATATCCGCACTGGAGCAATCGTACTTGGTATAATACCCTCTCAAACTGCAAAACAAAACACAAGATGTTATTCAAAATGTTACACAATGTTATTTCGAAACAAATGGGAGCCAACAAAATCGACCAGACCGTTTTCCCAGTGGCGCAAGCTTACAGCCCTTTTCACCAAAACAGTGCGCCACTTGAAGAAACGTCTGGTCGAGTTTATTTGCCGAGCTCCCCAATTCCTTCTGCTCGTATTTTCTGAAAGGATCTTCTTGCCTTTCATCGACGTTGGAGGTACCAAGCACCAATAGTCCACCCGGTTTACCGTGTGCCCACAACAGCAACTGCGCAAAGAAGTACGACAAGACCATTCGCAATCTCGCCTGGATGTTCTGCAGCGCCAGGTTCTCCCGGTTCTCTCCGCCGTTGGCCTTGAACTTCGGTCGCGCGAAGCCCGCTGCCGTAAAGATGGTGATGATAGCCTCGACTGCGGCGTCAATCACAACACTGCGATGAGAAGCCCCAACAGCCTTGGCGACGACTTCCGCGCGCGTCTTGGTCTCTTCGGAAGAGTTCTCCGTCCCGAGGTAGCATGTGTGGAGGATTCGGCTGCAGAACTCTTGGGGATCTTTTGGTGTATACTCTTCGTCATTGACGATCCTTCTTGCGTCTATCAGCACTTGCTCATCTGAAAGCCAGCAATCCGAAATCATCACAACTTTGAAATATCGGTAGTAAGGCAAGAAAACCTGCTTTTGATAAACCTGCACACAGAATACACACGAACAATAAACAGCTTGCTGTATGCAGGTTTGTGAAAGTCGGCCCATTCCGTCAGAAACCGTTCACAGACTTCCAAAGCGTGAGAAAGAAATTCGCAGTTTCTCCAAAGTAATTTAAAAAGCACATACCTCCGTTTTTTACAGCGTTGACAACGATTCGGCACATAGAATGGACGATGCATGCCACGCTGCAGCTATCGATGCCGCCACTCAGTGGTAGGAAGAAACCGCCTTGTTTACTGCGCCGAAGGTAATCCCACAACCAGCAAGCTGGTCCTCTTCTGTAAAACGATGTTCCATGATCACAGCCGAGTGATCCCTCAGCGTCAAGCTGATCGAAAAATAAGAGTAAACTTCGAAGTGACAGTTCAGAAGGCACTTACGCAATTTCTTCGTCGACTGTCGGTGTCTTGGGCTCGATCTTCTCCCCCGACGGCATTGACTGGTCATGTCCTTCCGAACCGGACAATGAAAAATCCACGAAGATGCGTGGATAAGGCTCTTGTTTGGAAGCCTAAATCAAAGAAAGTGTCACTAGTCAAAACATTCTTGAAATTACACGGATCGGCTTACCGCCGTGCTGCGACTTCGAACGGAATTTCTATAATGACGAATTTCCTCCAGGTCAATCACACTTGTTAAGACTTCCTGGAGATAAGAATGATAGCCGTCCATAATCAAACGGACGACCGCGAACATGGCGAAAGATGGCAAACAGTAGAACAGAACACTTACTACTTCGCTCAAGGAGAAGAGCTCTCCTTGCGCTATCAGTTCGCCATTCATTGCGATATGGCTACCGCCAAAGTAATACATTCGTTCCCCATCACATCCTCGTTGGTTCGCGTACAGGTAGACACCACCATTCTGAAATGAACACGATTGTTGTTTTCACGTATTTGAGGGCAAAACATTGCATACCTTGCTTGTGGCTGATTTGACCAGGTCCATGACGTTAGTGACTTTTCGCAGTTCATGGTAGCTGGCGCTGGCATTGGTGAAGATCTCCACGCCATCCAAGCCCAGAGGAATATGCGAGCTAGCCGGCATCCACAATTCTTCGCATGTTTCGGAGGCGATGGCCGTGTCACGGGTCGACAGTACACAGTCACCAAAAGGTACGGTATCCTAAACAATGACCGCTGAATTGAACATTCTGCTCGAAAACTGACACCCAACTCTTGTAAGCCAGAATTTTCTTACTTGTCCCGTGATTTTCGTGATCATGCGGGGCAAGTAATGGTCCTCGATGTAACGCTTCTTGGGCCAAGGTATAAACCAGCGGGTTTCCCGATAGTTTCCGTCATCACAGTTCGCCACTTTGGGACGAATCAGCAAAATCTTGCTGGAAGGACAAGAGCAATCAGTCATGCAGACGAGCTTCTCACACCAAACTTCTCACTTACTGGTTCAGAAACACAACCCGACAGTTGTAGACCACGTTCTTGTGCATCAATGGCCTAGAGGAAGATTGAATGGTCAAGTGATGAACGTTGGCGGGCCTTTTGGACCGGAAGGCACTTACATTCCGACATCGCAGATAATGTCCGTGCAAGTCTTGTCCTGTAGTAAAGAAGCCAGTACTTGCCAGGAGTGAAGAAGAGTATCGCTCTCCAAGAAATGGTCCGCGCAGCCATAACCACTACGAACAGACGGTTATGTGTCATGTAGTTACGACCGGAAGTGAATTTGGTCTTCTTGTTACGCAGTTTAAACGGCCAAAAAAACGAAACTTACCTGATCTCGAGTTCGGGTCCAACACGAAGGCGAGCTCCTTTCGCTTTAGCTTCTTGGATACCTGGAGCAAACGGAGTAAACACAGAGCTACGCACGTTAGGAATGTGTCGGCAGAAAACAGCTCTAAAGCTTTCCCCAAAGTTCCCCGGACCTACTTTTGCGAATTCTTTCAAGGTTTCCCGTAAAGTCCATAGCCCACTGGTTCAGCGTGCAAGCCGCTAGTACAACTTTCCTTCCCATTGTGAAGTTTCTGCACTATCACTGTCTTTAAGGGATAAGGTAAGGCTAATACTGATGGGGCGATCCTTTCTTCCAGTATGTAGGAGTACACCGGCATCGACTGATTGTTGATCGATCCTTGAGTGGCGCTATGAGATTCCGTCCGCGCGAACTTCACGATCGGAGGTCCGACTGCTTTCGCTTCCTTCGCGTAGATCCAGTCGCTAATCGGGTATACCCGCAGAAACACACACCGGACACGGAGATGCCTAGAAATTCTGAGGAAATTAACGGGAAGATTCGTTTTGGAAACTAAAAAGCCAAACAAATTTCGGAGTCGCAGCAGTTGACAGCTACCGGGTGCAGATTATCGGAAAGTGTTATAGACACTGTTGGAATCCGTGAAATAAGCCTTACGGGTCAGCCGTCAATACAACCTAGTACCCAGTTGAGTTCACCAGTTGTACGACTGAATGTCTGGAAATATCACGTGACGGCTTTAGTGTAACTCACGTCTGAGAAGCCACGTGATCGTTATAGCATGTGGGCTTCCTGCTGTACAGTATCTGTTCACTCTACCATGCGGCGAAATTTCAGTGCGTCTTTCCGACAGAGGATTACTGCGTTTCTCGAGTTTGGTCCGGACGTTCGGAGTTTCTGTTCCATCTTTTTCCTCTATCTTGCACCATGAATCGAAAGCGAGAAGGAAGGAGGAAGAAGGGAGCGACCAACGAAGTTGTTACCCGGGAATACACCATCAATGTGCACAAGCGCCTTCATAAAGTGTAAGTCAGTCCTTGTTTGGAGTTCGCTGGACGATTCTGTGCTGATGTCTCCTCGTGCTTTCGCAGTGGATTCAAGAAGCGAGCTCCGCGTGCCATTAAGGAAATCCGCAAGTTTGCCAAGGTGCAAATGGGCACTGAAGATGTTCGAGTAGACACCAAACTCAACAAGTTCGTCTGGTCCAAAGGCATAAGGTATGTTACGATTGATTGGTGTGGATTCCAGTGTGGCTTGATTGACTAGGTGAACTCTAATGGAAATTTTCATGCTCTTTCAGAGGAGTTCCGTTCCGAGTCCGTGTGAGGTTATCACGCAGACGAAATGAAGACGAAGATTCTCCCCATAAGCTTTACACCCTGGTGACGTGGGTACCCGTCGAAGGATTCAAAGGTAAGAATGCCAAACGTATCATAACAAGCTGTTGGATCCTCCTGTTCGGCTTGTATCGTTTTCTTTGCAGGTCTTCAGACTAACAACGTTGATAACGAGGAATAAGCTCCATCTTGCTGTTCTTCAGAGCTAAATGTATCCTGAAATGTATCAAACACCTGTTTAGAACGGACTTGTAGAACTCTTGTGGTATTTTGTCAGACTTTTCCACCTGTCTGAAAAGTGAATGAATTGGTAGTTCCATCGTTGATGCACCCTTCTTTTTCAGTAGTGTAAATTGAAGATAATTACTAGCATTTCGACACCTCGTTCGCTGGTAAAGCAGTAAAAAACGTGGCTTCACCGAAAGCGAAATTTGTACAAGATAGGTAATTTAAGCACAGTAATAGATTAAAAACTGGAAATTCAAACAGTTGACCGGGAAGCTACACGATAACACTGCATTATCGATACGTCTATAAAAAAGGAACGAAGAAGAATTAACTTTTCTGGAAAATCACCGGCGTGTTTTCTATGAGAATCTGCGTGAAATTATTTATTGGTGCGAGAGAAGAAAGCGACACTTGGTCGTTCTTGGGCCAAATCAGGTTCGGCCCGAAAACGATGGCAAGGTTGGACGGGGTCATGTGATTCTTTTCAGCTTTCCTGGAGATTTCATGGAGGAAGACCATGATGTACTGCAGGAGGATGTAATTATCCTCCGGAAGGTTCTCCTGTAGCATGACTCGGATTACTGCCGGCTTATCCGCTGGAGTCAAACCTGTGAGTAAAATAAATCAATATAAAATTCGAGACCACGACTGCTCGTTGAACACTCTTCCTTGCATGGATGGTACTCCATAAAAAAGGATTCCTGACACTGCGAGTGGTCTCTCGTACCAAAGGATAGTCAGAAAGCCACATTCACACCAGAGCAAAGTACCTACATACCAAAAGCACTGGTCAGTCAACAACGCCCACGTATGTAGGTGCATGAAAGTTGCCCTGTCGGTTTCTAACGAATGGTTTATTGGTTCTTTCGACCCAAGGGGGTTCGCAAATCTTCTACTTTACTTCGGTGATACCTTGGAGGGCGAGAACACTGTCGTAAAGAGGGTAAGTCAGGATGGGTTCGGGTAGTTCTCGGAGGAAGGCTTTGAGGAGGACTGCAGCCAGATGAACATCGCCGTAAGACTCGAGATTGACGCTTTCGCCGCGATTCACCAGTGATTGAAACTCTCTCACTGTCAGGATGTTAGCTGAGCGTCGGAAAATATGCTCGGTTTCCGCGCCTTAGCGAATCACAAAAATCGATAAGTCTGCTGATGAAAATTACCGAGGACATTCGAGCTGGCAATTACGTACCATTTGACCGGAGATACTCCACAATTTGTTTCACGACGGGCGGAATCGACGTTCCTTTATTCTCTTTGATGCTGAAGAGGAAAGAATATAAAATGCACAGTTTATTTTACCGATTATTCAATGCGTTCAAGACTCAGGAGATTTCCCTACTGTCTCAAAGAAGCCCCAAATTCCTGCGTTGGCAAAGGCGCCATCACCGAAGGAGATCGGGACATCGCAGCTGCTCGTTGCTTGTTCGTCTTCACTTCTTCATCGTGTCTGTAAGAAAATCGAAGAGCTCTAAATTCAGGCTAGACGGTTCACAGGAGTCACTTACCTGAGGACAGGTTCCGGAATATTAATGTGAGAGATATTCAGATATTCTTTCAGCTCGTCCAAAGACTGCACGTAGATCATTTTCTTCCCAAACTTGTAACTGGAAGATACAGAACAAACAAAATTTGGCAAAGACTTGATTTCATCCATACGGAAGAGGAGAACAGGAGTGAATTTGGTTGTCTTACCTGATCACGACCTTCATGCAGGAGTACATAATTTTGACAAAGTTGGTCGGATGGACGAGGTAGAGTGCCTTGAGGTTCTTCTTGTACCTGGAAACCGAAGCGTGCATCTTAGATTCAGACCTCACAAGGAGAAACAGCGGAAACAACGGGAAACAGTTTGAGCAAATCAGGAAGGAACAGAACTTACTTTCGGTCGAAGCATTTGTAAGCCTGGACGAGCCAGCTTAATGGCAGCTTGTTGTCGCCGTTCAGCCCGAAATGAAAGTAAACCAGCACGTAATCATTCTGGACATATTGATCCAGCACATGCAGAAGGTATCTGTGGAAGCACAAAAGCAGCTTTTTATTGTACAGTCCATGTGAATTAATCCCGGCAGTAAACATGGCGCCATCGATAAATCGATACGCTTGTCAGAATAGAAACCAGGGCCTTATTAATGCAACTATAGTGCACGATATCCCGGTTTCTACTCACATACACCCATGATCTAACAGCGGAAACGCCCTCTGGTGGGTGTGGCTCAGCTTGCACCGTCACGGTTAGAAAACAGGCTTCTGCGCAGCGCGGTATACGACACGAGTGACAAGGTTTCTAGTTTGCTGAGCCAGATATGGTAAACCCATCGTAAAATGGCTTTGCAACAATCAAACAAATGCCTGCTTACTGCAACAACAGCTGATGGTCGTATGATTTGTTGGACGGTAGCCTGCAGGCGCTGATGCAGATGACTTTCCTCCCGAAACTGTCGTCGCCGGACACGTCCACGATTCCCAGCTTCGGGATGTCTCCAAATTTTGTCAACACGCTAAAGTCCGGCTCAGGCATCCCCAACTCTCCCTCAAAGTCTTCGTCAAACTGTACAGCTGAGATCGATGTCAATTCGTCCATCGTTGGACCTTCCACTGCAAACAACGAGAAACACAGTAAAATCGTCTGTAGAATCAAACATAAAATTATGCATACGGTCGTCCTCCTCCTCATTGTCGTCAAACAACAGTTCGTCATCGTCAAACTGTAGCTGAGGCTCGTCTAGCTCCACATGGACTCCGTTGACGTTGAATGTCCTTTTGGTGGCCATCACGTGGCACGGGGGCTGCAACCTTTGCGTCCCGTTCCGTCCGACCGTGCGCCTTCTTCACTACCTGCAATAAGGCGTAACACATCCGGCATAGCCTCGCACACAATCAGTAATCGAGAAGGCTACCCATCAACGGCCACAAGGTAGCACGCTCACCTGAGCTTATCAAAACAATTGACGAAAACAACATTTTCATGATCACCAGAGCGTGAAAATTTTCCGAGCACCTGGCCTGATCAAGACCTCACCAATCAACGACCCACCCGTACAAAAGTTTCTCTTCGAGTTGATTTGACCGGAAATTGATCATGTAAAGTGTGGACAAGCAATAAGCATTGCCAGTTTCAGTTTGTCATTCTAGACCTTATGACTTCTAGTCAATCTCTCCCCTTTTCTTCTAACAACATCAGTCGATTCTGGATGTTTTCTGGTGGGGTAGACTGACCAGAGTGAAGCGGAAGACCTGTGCGCCTATCTTCGTGATAGGACTTTGCTGGTGCTGGAAAATGTCGGAAGCTGAACTGGAACTGTACAGAACGCAGGTACTTGCGTCCCGTTTGATCTTAATCGCTCACTGTTTCCAGTTTGATGTGTTGTCCACTTCAGAAAGAGCAAATTGTGGCAATAATAACAACGCTGAGTGAGCCGGACCCAGCCATGGTGGATCTCGTGACTTCACTGGACGAGATGATCCTTCTTTTGGAAGGTTAGTTTGTTTTATTTTCGGTGGCTCACTTGGTCTGTGATTTCGTATGTAATTTTGCGCAGCTTTAATAAGTAAGTATCCACCTTGTTAAAATTCTTTCCGTTCTCTAGCCAGGCTTCACGAGGAGAAACCGGCGAATGACGGCGATAAGCCACGCTGCGCGGAGAACAAGCCAAGCGATTCACTTGGTGTCATGGAGGACGAACCTTCTTTTCCTGGTCCAAATGTTTCTTCTTCCGACCTCGCCAAGGCGGAAGAAGACCTGCGCGCCTCCCTTCTGCACATGCAATGCAGAGCACCTTTTCAACATTTCTGGGGTCAAAAACGGTACCATAATGCCATGATTCATGCTGTGGAAGAAAGAGGCTCGGCAGACGATGGTATCGGCGAAGACGATCTTCACGTTCGCGTGTTGTTCCTGCAGCCGACTCACCGCCGAATGGCCCCTTGTAAATTCTACCTGGACGGCAAATGTCGATTCGACGAGAAACAGTGCCACTTTTCACATGGTGAAGTCTTTCGTTTGGACGAACTTGAACCTTACGTCCCACCAGATTTCGCGTAAGAGTGATAGAGAGTTCTTATTCGAATTTATTCTTAATTACAATATTTTCAGAGCTCTGAAGGTTGGATCTGCCTGTCTCTGCATGTTAGAGGTGGAGGAAGGACTGTGGGAACATGGAACGATCGCTGATATAACTCCCACGACCGAAACAGAGGAAGGCGAAATAACGGTGCGGATCGACGGAAGGAAGAATATTCGAATCGTTTCGATCGCCCAGCTTGTTCCCGACCCACCACCTGACAAGCCTGAAGAGGATGAGGAAGCGGACGGAGCAGATGAAACGATCGATATCGAAGGTCTGGAAGGTGCAGATGCCGGTGAAGAAGAAGAACAGGAAGCAGAAATGACATTCGTCCCGCATTCAGCATGGTCGCAGTCTTCGCATGTTGCCCAAGTCGACAACAGTTTTGCCGGGTGGGAAGCCCACACGAAGGGCGTCGGGTCGAAGCTTATGAGCCAAATGGGCTTCGTGGTGGGACAGGGACTGGGGAGAAACTCTGGTGGGAGAACCGAACCGGTGGAGGCGCAGGTGTTACCGAAAGGTAAAATGTAGTACTACCGGTCCGACCGAATATTCCATTCATTTTTATCAGCATTTCAAAAACAAAGGCTGTATCACGGTTTGCGAAGAAAGTTGTTGTGACCATAGACGTCTACTGATCGTAGTTAATCGGTTGTCCTGTCGGAGAGTGCTTTGTGGTTGTTGTCCTGTTGATGACGTTTTTCTACAGGTCGTTCTCTGGATTACTGTATGGCGCTTCGCGAGCAAAAAGATTTTCCAAAAGTCGCCAAGCCGAAGAAAAAACCGAAGCTCCTTAAAGGACTGGAAGCTAACGCGTTAAAGCGGAAACAGAAGAAAAATGTCTTCGACGTATTGAATTCTCATCTGGGTGGTAAAAGGCCGGTGAAAGCACCAACAGAAAAAAATGTACTCAATTTCAACCCGGAACTTGAGTTACGGAAAAACAAGGTCTCCAAAGGTTCATCCGGTTCTCAGGCGAAGAACTTGAATGTCGAAGTACGACTTCTCCACTGAATTCTGACTTGTGTAATATTTCACTAAATTTTGTTGTTGTTCCTTATTTTCAGGTCCTCAAGGTGCACGATAAGATGAAAAGTCTGGAAAGGGAACTAATCGGTCTCCGGTCGTCTCACGAGAGAAGCCTGACCAGGTACTTTAGTGCGTATCTCTCCGTGATTCTATTGTGAAATGAGGTGTGCTCTGTTTTTGGGTAGCGTCGGTAATCGATTACTCTGTTCCAGCGATAAGCGAGCTGCCGCTTCGCTAGCGTCCAAAATCAAGGCGAAAGAAACCGAGCTATCGGCCTTGCAGAAAACGGACACTACTCTGTCCCAGATGAAAGCCAGGGAAAAGGTGATGAAAGACACTGTGGTATTCTGATTCATTGCGCCGATTGCGCTGAATTTCAATATTGTGGATATAGCGCAGAAAATCAGAATCATTCTTAGTTCTGAGGAATTATTCTCGGTTCGCTATTTCTACTTATCACGGACTTAGTTTCTGTTCTTTTAAAAATTGGCGGATATTCAGCCACAAAAGTTGTTTACTCTTTTTAACATGAACAACATAGATCGGAACGTCGGCAGATCGACTCGGTAGGATGGTTTTCCAAACTTGCATTGAAGAGCCGCCGCTTGAGATAATAATCTTTATAAATTCATTTGCCGACGTACCAATTAATTTACAAACCGTGGTTTCGTTCAAATTCAACTTTCTGAATGAAAGATGAATTTAGTGAGATGTTAGAATGGATATGATGGTTGGGTGAGCAAGCGATGTTGTCGGCGTAGGTGGCTACCCGACTCGTTATTGACAATTGCTGAAGGTCGCTGTCTATCAAATTGGCCGCTGGCTGGAGAGCGCAGAGGGTTGGCCGGATACGGAAGATGCGGCGAATTAATTAGCGACTTGTCAATGGTAATTGGAAGCGGTGCTACTTGTTGCCCATTTCGGCCCAGACCTGGCAGTCGTCGGCGTCCGGGGACGTGTGACAGGTGGTACAACGCCAACTTGGTAAACTTAACCGTCGCTAAGCGTGGCATCACTTCAGGCTGCTGTCACGCAGAAACACCAACCATTATTACACCGACAGTGACTGTTACGTAAGGTGTAGCGAATAAACGGATTGACTTACCGTCTGCTGGCGGTAATTTCTCTCTTGATTGTTACTGTGAGGTACGCGGTATGTGTTCGGAACGAAACGGGAAGGTTGCGAGAAGTCTGCCGGAATGTTGCCGGCTGTCGAGATGAATCCACGCGCAGCGTCGCGATCAACTACTTGACGGTAGCGAACTGCGCGACGATTTCTTGACGAGGAGATCTCATTCTCGGAATCGGGTGGCAGGCGACGCCGAGAGAGGCTTGGGGCCGACTTGATGACGGGGAAGAAACGGTAGCCGGGTCTCCTCGGGCGAATTGTTGGAGCAACTGGCGTTGGAGTTTCCAGACGCTTCGTGGTTGGTACGGTGGAAGTCGAAGCAGCAGTTACCCTTGTGGTGGTGGTGGTGCTTGTGGTGTTTGATATCGTGGTTGCGTTGATCGTAAGAGAGGAAGAAGAAGCGTCCATGATGTCGATGTAGGGGTCGCTTTTATGGATTCGAGGTTGTGGACGGTTTAACCGTTCTCTGCTCATCGGCTCAGGTCTGAAATCAGCTTGTGGGTAGTTAAAGAATGGGTATATTGCCGTTGTAGCCGTAGCGGAAGCCGACGTCCAGAATCTCTGTGGCATTGTCAAGAAAAACCTGGAACAAAGCAGCTCAGTTAACCTGGCAAACGTGTAACAGCAATTGAATATCTAAAACTGCGGTTTAGATAGTTAAGATCCGTTGGGAACTTACCTTACGGCACTGATGCTAGGTCTAGATGTTGTGGAGGGCGTTCGGCTCGTCGTTTGGTTCCTGGTCGTCGCAGGAGTGTTGTACCCGACTGTAGGGATATGTACAGGAGTGACCAGTTCTTGTCGGTCCGCTCGCCCGTTGTGGTTGTTATGAATATAGATTGGCCCATTAGCATTTGACGAGGAGCGATAAACTGAATTGTGGGTATTCGGAGCAACCAAAGAAGGTTCGCCATTTGGCCGGAAATATTTCCGGGTCGGGCTGACATTTCTCTGGTTATTTGGACGATTTTGGTGCTGTTGTTGATTCACGGTGTCGATGTTGTAGTTATGGGTGGGATAGGCGTTGCTCTTCTTGTACCCGCTGAAAGACTGCCGTCCAGGAGTCGGAGACACACCTTGAGGTACGTTGTTTGAATTCGAGCGCTGGACAATCCGCGGTTTGTTCTCGAAGGGAAACAGATCCAGTTCGAATGTGTCGCGAAACTTGCCGTTATGGCACAAATCAACAGATTCCATTGACAAGATCCTAAGTTTGACATCAGACCGTTTACTCAGTTGGCTAAATATGGCACACGTTTCGGATACAGGTCAGATTCAGTCTAAATATTGAATATTTACCAATGTGGTTTGTGGTTCATGCGACTCATGAATGACACGTGTGAATGATTGGTGTCGACGAAGAAAACACTACTGGACTCTCCCACGGAGGAATCTAAGGGCGGTAAGAGGAATGTATCGAGAACCCCAGAAGTGGGTTGGGTCAGTTCTGTAACTGTTCTGGACAGGCCACCTTTTTTGACAAAGTCATAAAGCCTGGTCCGAACTGTCTCGTTGTAGTAAGGATCTTCCCGTCCGTCGAGCGAAACACCTGAAAAGAATACGGTTGAATGAAACCGTCGAAAACTGGAGCGAGTCCGCCTGGTTGATCACCTATCCCAGTTAGCCATCTCCATTGTACAGGAAACCCACGAGGAAGTAATCTTCCTGTCAAACCGGCGTCCGTCCACGTTCCTTGAATTTCCATCTTGTAGCGCGCCATCGTGTTGGGCGGACAGTTCCTTCTGGAGGCTCTCGCAGAACATAACAGAGTCATACAAATAAAAAGAGATAAGAGCGAAGATAAGTTTTTCGGGGTCCGAAGGTTGAAGTTCATCTTGCCGCTCCGTCAGGTCATGGTATCTCGCGAGATTGGTCAGTGGATCAGCTAGTTACTAATGGGCTCGGAATAACGCGAAATTCCAACTAGCTTTTTCTCAGTGCTCCAGAATGATGTTCTGAATGTTGATAGTACTAGTGTTTGACTAACACCATATCAAATAAGGCAGTAGAGTCTTTGACTCGAAAAGCGTGAATTGATAAATATTTACAGTAAGATTCACGGTGGCTGGTGGACCCGTACTGTATTACCTCTAATGTTTCGCGCAGTCACGTGTCAAATCAGTGATTTACACCCGGGGCCTCAGATCACTGATTGTTTGATTGTGGCGCATTGCTGAGCTTGATTGGCCAGGAATTGTTGATTGATGGCAGTGAAGTGTTTTATCCCCGCAACGCAATATTTACTGGCCTGTCACGTGACTGCACGAAACCTTAGAAGTAATACAGTACGATCAGGAACACTGGTCAGGGTCAGTACGCTGTTACGCTCCGTACTTTTGTATGTGACACATCGGTGGAATTAAACTCACGTATTTAGCTGGTACGCGCAGTCTGAGCCGGCCTTCAGTTACTTTAGTATGCAGCGGTTTGTAACTTTAGGTTACACACGTACAGCGGGACGCAGTACTTGCACTGCGCGAGCTCCTGCGCAGAGGGAGCCACGAGGGGAATTCTGCCGCTCTTTAATTAACCTTCCAAACCCGTGATCGATGTCAGGCTGCATCCCAGCCTGTTGGCTACTTCCGTGTTTGAGCTCAAGGTTGCTAGTAGGTACCTTTAAACTATCAGCTAAAAATGACAAGTAACAATAAACGAAATTCTGTATCCGAACCTAAAGTTCTCCCAGAGGCTGTACTGTACATGTCGGAGTGGTTCCTTTTCCGCCAGCTGCAATCCGGATATTTCTGGGCCAGTGCTCTTTCGGTTACGTCAAGAAAGACTAAAGTTTCAAACCCTGCGGTCCATGCGGGATCACGAAGAAACAGAACGAACACCACCACAGGTCTTCAGTTCGCAACGTTGTTGTCATACAATGACGTTCAAGTGGTCAACTTATACCTACTGTCACTGGAGCTAGGTTTGTTTGTCCTCGCTGACACATGAGCATCTCGCTAAACAATCATTTCCAGCTTACTGTTTGTCAGCCGCTTAGTTTCCTACGCCGCAGATGCATCCATCGCTTTGTCGATCTCACAATCAGCATTTGTACTGTCAGGTTCCCGACCAACCGGCTTGCCTGTTCATTAGTTCTGTGTGATCTTGGCAGGGAAAACAGCTGTTGCATGGGGGGACGATGTGACAATAAACGATGATCATTTCTCCATGGACTCGACCGTCTTTTTACTGGATACTATGTGGGTATCTGATGTACCTGCTCGAAACATGTAAATGTTTCTTCCTTGATCCAGCATGTGCACAAGGAGCCGAACATTCACCCCATAGACTTTGTCTGGATTTATTGCTCGAAGCGGATGCCAAAGAGATGTAAGTTCTGTGTCGTCGGCGCGCGCTACATTGGTACTGTGTCTTAACGTGTTTGAGACCCGCATACCAAGGTCGAGAGCGTAATTGAGAGAAGATGGATATTGGCTTGCCATTCGTTTCACGTGGCAATACCATTCAACTACGCTGACTATGACATAATTCTTTCTGGAATTGTTCTGGACTGAGCTTCCTGAATATTGCTGGAGCAACTTGTCGCATTCGATTTTCACATTCTAGACTTTTGTCGGGGAGAGGGATTACGCAAATTCCGGACGCCGCCTTTGCCAAGTTTTCCAGTGCCAAAATTCTGTAAGATCATGCAGCACGTAGAAACTCTCTCCATCAATTACAGTGTCATCGTAGAAAATATCCTGATATTGCTATTTGTGGTGTTACTTTCAGAGATCTCAGCTATAATTTACTGACTTCCTTGTCGCCTGCAGTTTTGGTGGAATTAGAAGTTACCACACTGTGAGTTTTCACTCACACTTTTTATATCAGTCTGTCAAAACACTACGACTCTTTTCAGGAAACTGAATGGTAACCAGCTCGAATCGTTGGCCGGTTCACCACAAGAATGGATCGCTCTTTTCCAAAAGATGAAAGAAGTGTAAGCTCATCCTTCCAACCATTATTCAACATCATATCAGTTCATTTAATACTTTTATAACCTGAGAAGGAGCTGGGTGTTCGCTCAATTGTCCCCTCCCTCTCAGGTATCTCGGCCAGAACCGGTTAGTCTGCAACTGCTCCTCCACCTGGTTGGCACTCTTCCTCAAGACAGACCGAGACCAGATCATCCAAGACGGCTCCACACTTTTCTGCCACCAGCCATTAGAGTGGCACGGTTTCCCACTGAGCACAATGCCCGCTCACATCGACGCGGTCTGTAAAGGCAAGTCCCTTAGCCGGGACTATTGCGGCACCTCCTCTCGTTTCCCATGCTCCATCCCGGCTGACGGGTCTCTTGCCCGCCCAGCATGTATCCCGCAGTCCAGGCTATGTAATAACATGGCGGATTGTGCAATTCCTGGGGACGACGAGAACCCTTTCGTCTGTACCATCCACCATCAGGCACAGATACAGAACAGCAACCGGATATTTAATTTATTCAATAACATGAACAGTCAGGCCGGGTGGCCTGGGTATCCCGTACTGTCGCCACCGGTGCCAGTTGGTACACCGTCACCACTATGTCGCAAAGGCTTATTCACGTGTGGGGATCAAACGTGTATTTCTTTGACTAAAGTATGCAATGGTATACTCGATTGCCTGGATGGTGGTGATGAGGATAAATTGATGTGCAGCGCAACTACCACCACGACGTTATTGACATTACCACCCGTTACGCAAGCTGAGACCTCCACCGAGACGGTGAACACTGTGACAATGGATCATTCGACGGTATGGTCAGTCGTAGAAGAGTTACGCGGGAACTTGACCTTGAACTGGCCAGCAGTGAGACTTGACACGGAAATGGCCACTAGTACGGAAGAGCCACTTGGTCTAACTAGTTCGACAGCAACGACTACCACCATCAGCACCACCAAGACAGATACGAGTACGGTGAAGACTACGGGAGGGAAGAGTGTAGGGGGAATAAAGATTGTGAGACTACCGTTGGACAGCCATTCAACTTCGGAAGAGAACGTGGTGTATCAGACGGCACCGGAATCTACCACGGTGGCAACACATGCTACCATTACGTTTCCGGCCATGTTTGGTCCGCAGTATGTCAACCACTTTGAAGGCAACCATGCCGCACATGCCGAACCGACTACGCCGTCACGCCCGACCAGTAGTACAGAAGCGCGAGTGAAAATAACGAACAGAAAAACGGTCACTACTGCTCTGGCAATACCAGACAAAAACGAGGTCCAGCACAGCGAAAGTAAGACTACGCATGAACTTTCCCGGTCGTGATTATGGAGTACATACTGACCTTGTTTTTCTCCAGATTACTTACGACCACAACGATTGAGACTGATTCGCAGTACTCAGCCACATGACGTCACGGTGGCTTGGGACACTCCGGATACTTCTCAGATTGGTAGCTGGTCCTTAGTTGCTTTCATTGTAGCATGGGAGATACAACGGGTTGGGGCGGTGAAGAAAGTGAAGACGTCGCCGTTGCTCTCCACTCTGGTTCATGAGTACGTGTTCCATAATATCCTGCCCGAAGACTCACTAAACATCACCGTAAAGGGTAAGGAAAGTTCGTTACTTGAATGGAAGACACAGTTTGAAAAGGAACCATCGTAATTGTAGCAATGTACGAGGACCGGGATAAGGTTCAGTACGTCTTCAAGAGCGAACCGCTTCTGCGCATTAACGCGCCAACTGTCATCGACAAGAAAGAGATCTTTTCCTCCACAGCCCAGCAGACGGTGAAGGAACCAGGAAGTATGAGCTTCGAAGACACCATGGGTATCAGTGTGGGTGGCGCTCTCGCGGCCTTGATGGCGTTCCTTCTTGCACTGTACCTGTTCAAACGGAAGAAACGAACCGGCTTGGCGTCTTCCAGCGGTACCAACGTCCGCGCTTTGCGTATGCGAAAAGTCCAGCGGTGAGGCCTTCACTACATCAGTGTCGGGTATTATCAAGAATATAAAATTTTGACCCGTTTTCTTATTCCAGGACAATTCCGCCAGTTAAAAATTCGTCCAGCGAACCCATCTATCACGAACCTCAATACGCGCACAATTTCAATATTCAAAACGGAATGCAGCAATCTGGGTATCTGCAGCAGGCAGTCGAGCTTGCACCAGAACCGACTTTGCGGAGACCACGCCCGGCCAACGGTATACCCAATGCGACTTTTTCAAATATCAACACAACTCAAAGTTTTCTACAAATTTACAGGAGGCACTTCTACGACTAACCCGGAAGATGGCTACGTACAAATTTTGGACTCTTCCGAGTCAGGCTACTACGGACCAGCAGCAGGACCTCTTCCCATGTTGTCGGACTACAGCTGTTACTCAATGGCCGCTGCACGAATGGGGCCACCGTCATCCATGCTAAGACCGGGTCCAAACTCAGACGGTAGCTCAATCGCCATCTATACGGACACAGACAACTGCAGCATGGGTTACTATTACCACACCGCCCAACAGCCACAGACCTTGGAGGTCATGACCGCTCGAGGTGGAGGGATCGGCATAGTGAGACCTCAACTGGAGATGGCCAAAGATGTCAGACGGTTCGGCGACACCCTAGCTCAAGGATACAGAAGAGAGAACCGCACTTTGGTACAGCAAAATATTTACACTTGCGCATAGCAAGAACTTTCTTGATTTCAATACAGCATATTTGGGAGGTGGGATCCCGCAAAGCAGGTGGTATAATTTTGCCACATAACGCAGGTGCCGCTCGCATCAGCAACCAGGGAAACATGTCACCTAATGAGGAATTAAGCTTCTGGGCGTCGTTCAAAGTAAAACCCGGATTATGATAAAAGGTGTGATGGATAGGTTTCAGTCCCCAGTCGTACTTTCCCATTCCTCTTTCGACGTTCAAAGCATCTCGGTTTACCCAGCCCGGCATACAAATTTAATCGTCCAGTATGACTACCGTGTCATTATGTCTGGCCAGTATCTGCCAGGGAAGGACTCCGCTGTTGCAGACCCAGCAGTTGGGGATGAAATTTGTTTCGTATGACTCCTTCAGGATCAACTGCGGATAGCGTGAGTGCGGTGTTTGACAGCCTAGAAATCCGGCATTGACATTGAAACCGTCAAACGCAGGTTCTGTTCATAGTATGCAACGATTTGGCCGCAGTGAGTTTCGTACGGATGTACCTTTCAGTGTCAAAACATCAAAGTCCATTGAGATACCACCGTATTCTTCGACGGCCTTCAGCTTGCGAAGATCTGCTTCGTGTTCAATTTTTTCGATTCGTTTTCCACTGGCATTCACGTGTAACGGTGCGTTGATGAGTTCAACACTCGTCCAGTCTATCGTTATGTTGAGAAGTATTTCGCAGTTAGCGAAAGGCCAGAACCAGGGGGCACTTGTATGAACGTAGATGCTTGCCGGTTTGAGGTTTAGTACTATTGCAGAGTAGGCGCCCATGCAGTCCAGAAATCCTAGACTGTCATCTGCATTGAGTGAAAGGTTTGATAAATGGTACAAACGGACGTAGTGAAGCAGTATTTCGTCGGGTTTGGCTCTGACAACAGCACTGCTCGGTGGTTCGTTTCCTGGATCGAGCTCAGTATTTTCGACATCGCTGTTCATTGATTTAATCCATGACAAATTAGCAGTCCATCCCCGATGTAATCCGTAGATTTTCAACGATACAACGACGACGTACCCTATCACGAATAGTATTATGGCGCAGAAAGGTGGAACAACTTTTATCACATCAATTTGGGACAGCCAATTATGGCGACCCCGACGTCCTGTTTTGGCTGTTTATGCTGCATGTCTGGCGATCGAAACTTAATGCAGACCTCGTGGTATGGTAGAAAACCTGCGATTTATGAGAGCGTAAAACTGAAGATTATATGGCACATATTGGAGGAGTGCCGCCAGGAGTAAGATAAGGTCCGTTTATATCCTGAGGCAAGCTCCGAAAAGCAGAGTAGAGGTATTTGCCCAGTTCCGAGACTGTGAGACCTGCACATCGCATAACCCTCAGTCACAAAGGATCACAAGGTGCCAAGAAGCCTTATTCCAGTGCCACCAAGCCGAAAGAAGCAGCCTCCTGGTCAAGAGGACCAAGACACTGCCCGTCCAAAGTTTTACGAGCAAGTGGTCCTGACTACTGGAACGGCCGAGCGAGCGACAGTGTCACAGCCATACGAGAATTTTATTTCAGTCTGCAAGGCAGTCGCTAATTCTGGAGCACGTCGCACTGGGTCAGCCCCACTCAACTCTTGTCTGACAATCCTGTGCCCCCTTTGGTGTCAATGCGGAGGCAGTCTGGTCCCTGATTCTTGGGCATACGGGTGTCTTGTTGGTGGCGTATGCGGTGAACTGGGTGCGGGATTGACTGAGGTAAACTTCATACGGATCACCGTCACGTGGTTTGTGGTGCGTTGGTGGCGTCCGAATTTCAACTGTTCAACCAAGTTTCACCGAAGGGCTCCAGAAGGGGCGTTTTTCGGACGTGTAGGAGCGCTTTGATCTGTAATGACACCTTCCCCTAACATACTCCTTCCCCTAACTCGAGGACCTAACAGCTTCGTCCGCGAAGAACTCTTTTCCCTAAAGATCGCAGGCTGCTCCGAAGAACACTTTCTCATAGAAACCACGTCGTCGAAGAACTGCAATCCCGAGCAACCTAGCATCCGAAAGCTCGTTCCTCGAAGAACTCTTTCTACTAAGAGGAAGAAGTCCTTACTTTTTAGCGCATACAACTTTGTTAGCATACGTCACCTGAAATCCGTAGGCACTTTGAGCCTGTGAAGTAGGCATGACGTATGCTGGCAAAGTTGTATACGCTAGCAAAGTAGGACCTTTTCCTCGTACACAAAACTAGGCGTGATCGTGAAGCTCCCAGTGATAGTTGCCCGAAGTTTACTAAATCGTTAACAAAGGTTTCCTGAAAAGCAGCTTGACAAGCGTCAGCTACTGTAGATACCAGCACCATGTCAGGCAAGAAACATGCACTACCAAAGCCAGAAAACTAAGTTCTCAGTTTTGAAACAAACTAATTAGCAACTCAAGTCGAGGTAAACACACAAAGTCTAGGGTTCAAGAAAACTATTCATTGGTCTCGGCTCAGAGTTTCTTTGCCGAAGTCATAACAGAGGATTTGGAATTTTCGCAGATGGTTAAAACAAACGGTAGTTTTGACAGAACGTTCGCATCTAAAAATTTTCAAAAATTCAAGAGTGGTAATTCGGCTCGCGATTCATGAAACGAAGGGGGGACGAACGTGAATGCATTGCCATCAGTGAAGCTCTGGCTGGTCGGAAGCATTGAAAAGCATACTGTAATTCTTCATGAACTTGGCGAAGTACGTCATCATACGCGTACAGTTGAACCCCGGTCCGAAGATCAGTGTCGTGGACGCTGAGGGGCTTTCCTGGTAAACACGTGCGTCTAGTCTGGTTTCCTAGCTTTTTGCCTCTTGCTTTGGGAAGACCGAACTCTTTTGACACTGAGACGGAAATTTCTCTGGGGGAAAAGTTGTTTTTTGCTGTTTTCCTTTGTCAAAGTACTTTTCTGATTACAACATAATCTTCTTACGACCTCTGTAATTTTTTTGCGGTCTTCGCCAGCGGCCGGTTTCCGCACGCGAACTAACGGTGTCGTGAAGACATCAAAGCACACGAACGACTTCCAATCCGCCGTCGAATCCGTGTTCGCTTTCCAATGAGGGACTGGCATTCATGTGTAACGGTGGACTGATGAGTTTGACACTGGACTAATCTATCGTTGCGTATAAGGGTGCATTGTTGTGTTGTACGATGGCATAATATTTCTTATGCACTGAAGCGCGGCGAAAATGGCCAATGGTCAACCAGGAAAGCATTGTCGCTACCGAGGGAAGGCTCGGAAAAGCTCGACGTGCAGCTGTGTGACTCGACGCGTTAGTGCAGCATGGCGAACCCTTCGGTGTGCCAGCTGTCGTGCCTGGCGCTCAATCGGCACGATGAAACTGCCGACTCTGGCTTCAAGTGTGCCGTAATGTCATGCTCTGTATCACCGATCAAAAATCCAGCCTAGAAAGTCGGCCTTCGCACGATACTACAACTGTGATAGGAACAACTGCACCTGTAACACATTGTCCGAAAAGCGGTGCGGTAAGTGGAACTGATCCCAGTATACTATGTTCAGGAATACTAATAGATTTCACTGTGGCAGCGCAGTATGTACACGTACGTGACGATGCACCCCCCTAGCCGCAGCGGATTACACATGTATTGATAGTAAAGCCGGACCGGAGCTCTACTTCACGTTTACGATGACGTATTGCGCGAACGCTGCGAATTTTTCAGGCCGAGCGAAGCGAGGCCGTTTTAAGTCTGTCACGATTTCAATGGATGTCACAAATGATGAAGCTTTGTGAAATCGCAATCGCTGTACTCAGAACAGATGCGCAACTTGATCCGGGTAACAACAACAACAACAAACGTTTAATCGCGTTCGCTCGGCCTTCCCAGTGGTCAGGAGACTCAGGACCACTAGCTCGTACGTAACTCGTTAATACTGGCGCCCTCTACCGACGCGGGAACTGGCATTCCGTGTCATTTTGCCCGGCAGGCAGCTTGTAGCAGAAAAAGTGAAGAAGCAGTATTAGCTAGAGAAGGTTGTTTACCCAGGTCTTATCGCCATTACTGTGTTATTCTCGCCGCGGAATGTGCGATACACCGTAACAATTTCGTCTTCTTTCTCCACCTGGGCCGTAAGGTGAAATGATGATGGAAAAGACTGAGCGCCATAGATTTTTGCCATGTGTGCTCATCTTGATAACTGCCATCTGCTTGATATCCTTTTCCCTTCTTCAGCTGTTGTCAGGTCTCTGTGGGACCACACGAATGAGAAGTGAGTTTTATCCGGCGTCAATCGCATCTAGCGAAGCGCATGGTTCTGCTACGGTCGTCACATCTTATTACCAAATCCCTTCCAAGCATTCACATAAGAAATACCTCGAATGGATGTCGAACTTCCTTGCTGTTATACCTTGCTCTTTGTATGTGGTCACCGATAACCAAAGCAACCCGACAATCGAGGAGATGCGCTTTCTTTGGAGAGACCGAACAGTCATCGATGTTCGCGATATGGCTAGCTTAGACTTCGAGCACAGCGACATATTCTGGATAGAACAACGACGCCATGATCCCCAACGACATGTCCCTCGCGGGCCCGAACTTTACATGGTATGGCACTTGAAGACCCGCTTCGTGATGGAAGCCATCGAGACCAACCCTTTCGACTCCGAATATTTCATATGGTGCGATATCGGGTCGTTTCGCCGAAGAGACCACGCGCAACTACTCAAGAACTTTCCGAATATTAGCACGCTGGAAACCCTTAACACAAAGAGGATGTATCTGTTGGCCATAGGCGGTCAGTTCTCCGAAGACGACCTTAAGCTACGTGCAGACGGACTACCGAAAAACGACATGTCTGTAGGACCCAACCGGATGAGCGGCGGGGTTATGGTTGGCCACCGGAACGCATGGATCAGATGGAACCAAAAGTTTTATTACGTTGCCCGTCGACTTACTTCCGTAGGACGTTTCATCGGGGATGATCAAGCGGTTATGGCTAGTGTGGTTGTATTGTTTCCTGAGCTGGTACAGCTCATTTATCCAAAGCCTTATTATGGTGATGCAGGAAACGAATGGTTTTACTTGCAATACTTCTTCTCATAGTAGTCCACCTGAAAGCGAATGATTCCGACCGAGTTTTGCGGAACAAGTACCGACAAGACCTCTTCATACGCTGTCTCCCAATAGTCAGTGATCACCCCCTCCCCCTAGACCTGTACGAGTACTCACAAATCACATCTGTTGTTCGTGCATTGCGGTTTTGATCGTTCCAAGTGCAGACGGAGGAAGGAGATTCTTTCTACTGTACATGGGCATGTGACTAGGCAAAGCCACAACCAAGATATCAACTGGCATGGCGAACTTTGCCGAACTTCAAAACTGGGTGTTTTTCGGAGCAAGCGCGGTTTGATGTACGCGTTTTGAGTTTCTGCATCTGAGCACTTCTAAAATGCAGCAAATATCGGGCTTCCTTTAAAACAAAAGGTGAGGTAATTGGACGGTGCGTCGAGGAGTAATATGCAGCGACAGCATGGCTGTTTTGATGGTCTTTCTGGATTTGTAAACTGCCAAAAGCTGTATTTCTGAGTCTCAATGGTCAAATTGGTGCTTGTTTGTTGAAAACAGATGTGTTGTGCTGGGAAACGCCCAGCTTTCCCAAAGGTGTAAGAATGATTCGAGCACTTCGAAAAGTTAGAATTTAAAGGTGGGTTTGACCATCAGAACAGCCATTTAAGTCGCTGCGTTACTCCTCGACGCGACGTCCGATTACCTTACCTTTTGTTTTGACGAAGTCCGGAATTTTGCCGCAGTTTTGAATTCCTAGGAAACAGAAGCTCAAAACGTGTACATCAGACGCGGTTAGTCCGAAAACACCCAGTTTTGAAATTCGGCAAAGTTCGCCATGGCAGCTGATTTCTTGGTTGTGACCTTGTCGAGTCACGTGATAGACCCCGTAGACAAAATATTTTTCATCCGTAAGCACTTGGAACGATCGAAATGTGCGAGCACAGGAAATACGATCTTTCTGAGCACAGGTCGGAAGGGGGGGGGGGAGAAATCGTTATTGGGAGACATTGTATCTAAGGGCAGGCAATTTCGAACAAAAGTGTTTCGCAGTTCGCGTAGTTTCAGGCAACTATGGTAAAAAATAGACTAGTATCTGAAACTGACTGCTTTCAGTGGGTTTTTCTGAAATTATTAGGGAAATTTCTTGCGATTCGAAGTCTATCGCGTCTTTGAGTTTCTGGATCAGCTCTACCAACAGCATGATTGTGCGGTTCACGCCCAACACTGGCACAAGATTCTGGACAACTTGCGTTTCTTTCGAAAAACAGAAACAACTTTCTGGTGTAAGTAGTGTGGATGTCATGTTGACGATTTAACGAGCTTTCTTATTCTTGCGCATTTCGGCCTCCACTTTCAACTTTTCAAGCTCCCTTTGGGCTTCCTTTTCCCTTCTCGCTCTATCAACCGCTTCCGCTTTGTCCAATTCCACCTGTCCCAATGCGATATGTTTCTCAAGTTCTTCGGTCGTAAACACGTGATACGGGTTCCGACAACATCTTGCACAGACTTGAAAGCGTAACATAAAAGCACTGTAGCGCAGTTTTTTAACCGCTTCAGCTTTTATCAAATGGTGACCAAGTCCATAACGCGGGTTGCCGCACCATTCACAATGGTGACCACCACGGAGAACCACGGCGATGGGCTCTGGTACATACAATGTTTTCCGAACATCGCGGGGATCTGTTCCTTCTTCCATCATTTGTTTCGCGACAACGTCAGCCGCGAGGTCTTTGAGTGACGCCCTACGCCATACTGTGGTAATTGCACGGCGACCACTGGTCAAGTTTACGTAACAATCTGCCGCTAGAATACTCGAAAGACGCGGAAGTCGGATCATACATGCAGGTAGCTCGTAAATCAAGTTTCCGGAGATGTTAACCACTCGCAAAGATCTGAAAATATTACGTTAGATGCTCATGTGCTTAATCTGTTACAAAGTATGTCGATGCATTCGGCTTCTCATACCTCATTTTCATAATTTCCCGAGGCATGTGCCTGAGCAGATTGTACGAGACATCCAGTATTTCCAGTCCCGTCAAAGCAAACAAGCTACACGGAAATACAAAGATCACCTACAGTATAAGCACTCAACATCCGGCTCGGTCTCTGGTTTTGGAAAATCACGTGTCCGCTCAAACGCACCTCGACGGTATCTCGGTGAAAAGGCAAAAGCTCAGCACGAGGTAGCGAAGGCTCTTCAGCTTGCTAATGTGGTCGTCGATAACGATCATCGGGTTATTCCGCGCCCTCAGTATGGTCAGGTTCCTCAAGTAAAAGATGCTGCTGGGCATTTCCTGCAACCTCATACATAACGAAACGTAGCCAAAAGCCAGCATATACAGTAGATGCAGGAGTCCGAAGCTCACCTCCAGCCGATTGAAACTAATGTTCAGTGAACGTAAATAATTCCGCAGCCATACCAGTGGTGGTAGTCGTTTTAGATAGAATGCCTATAACGTAAAGAACATTTTTTTTCGGAATAAGATCGTCCAGGTGAGTACTTGCTGCGTACCTTCAAGCTTAATTTCTTCCCATGTGTTACGCAACATTCAACATACGTTACAATCAAAGACGCCAGATTTCCATCCGTTTTCCACATGACGTTGTCGGGAAATTCAGCCCGACACAGCTCCGCCCACTTTTTGCCATTCGGCAGCAATATCTCTTCCAGAATATCCTTAAATCGTCTGTCAGCCACAACCTTCTCTTCCGGCTTATCCAAACCTGTAATCCTCTCATCTTTCTGCTCAACCTTGATCTTTCCCTTCGGAACTTTGTCTTCGTGCTTGTCCACCTGTTTGATGTCTATAGTGAACAGTAGACTGTCCCTCTTTACCCATTCCTCCATTTCTTTGGCGGTCATTACGGGTGCCACGTCTACTTGATGCTCAACTGGAAGGACGGGAACGACGACAGCTGGAGATGGTCGGACACTATTCCTCTTGTCATGGATATGGGCGCCTTTACTCTCGGCAATGATCGCTTTCAACCGTGCATCATGCTGCAAAGGGGTCAGGTTGGAACTGTGGGTTGTACTTGGGTCAATCAGATGTGCGGGAAAAGGTGGTGGGGCATTGATGGAGACGAGGATAGGGTCGCTAGTGTGCATCGTCACTTCCTGGTGAAACGGATCGTTCAGGTGCAGGGTGGTAAGACTAGTTTTCCCACTTGATGGAACGGCTTCATCGTCGGCTTTAGCAACTTCCTGCGTACCTTTCCTGCTTCTGCGTTGGGATTCTTTGGCATCCGTAGCCGAAGCTCGATCTGCTCGAGGGTCTTTGAGTTGTCCAGGCTCTGCTGGTCCATCTTTATATTCATCGAAATCACTGAAACCTTCCACGTACGTATCGGTAATCTGGACAACCAAAAATATAAGCTCATATACCTGATTCCGAGCGCGACATGTCTCATAAAGCTGCCGGTCTTTGCATCAGGCCAAGGCAGTCCGGTCAGCTTGCGGAACCGGGCGGTGGACAACAGATCTGGTCGGGGGTTACTTACGTACGAAAAACGGCTCGTAGCTCACTGGGTTCGATGATGTGCCGTGTAGTGACCCTCGTTTCCCTTCAGTGTCACGGCCCGTATCTGCATTCTGAAGCCCACGTTCTGCGTCGTTAGCTTCGCCATCAAATTCGGTTCCGATTCTCGCAGTTCGGTTACCCGCTGAATCTGATTCAAGTTTCCCCGTTCTCCCGTACTTCTGCGCTTCGGAGACGGACACCAGGTTCTGTCGCAGTGATCTTTCTAGTTTGGAGTGCAGCTTAGCATTAGGGTCTCGTTTTACATGGACGCCCGATTTCGAGCGCGTGGGCTTAACATGTTCTGGCCTTGCATATGGTGAGCGGCAGACTGGCTTAACTAATTGTTCTTCACTTCGCGAAGAGCCATCCAACACCTCAGCCGGTAGCTCTGCATGAATTGCGTAAATCTCTTGAAGACTTTTCTTGTCCAGTTTCCAAGGTCGGTGGGGCTTGTGTATCCCTCCATGCTTCACAAGGGCAGCCTTTAGAAGTTCGGGCGAAATGGCGGTGAACATCTCGCTGCCCTGCCGATGACGTTGCCGTTTCCCGTTATCGTGGTGCGGATGATGGTGTTTGTGCGAATACAGTTGCGAGGGACCATGCTCACGCTGCCGCTGGGTCTTGCTGTTGGCGTAAAAGGTATGTCTGATGTGGTCATGGCGCACTTTGTTGACTGTATCAAGTTCGTCATCTCTGATACACTCGCAATCATCATTAAGCCGGCAGTGTTCCATAATTCAATTTGTCCAGAGCCTGCACAACGTCAAACACGACGTACCGTATGCTCTAGCCTCACAGCTAACGGGAAGTTGCACAGCAACAGAGCCACTTTTAAATCTGGACAGATTTTCAGTGTGCTTTCAGCCAAATAGGTTCGCTCCGCTGCCAAAGTTCCCCGGATGACGGCAAGCGAAGTCGACGAGATTTCTCAAGCACGAAGTATCGGTGGTTCGCGGCGGTTCGAGATGAGT
This sequence comes from Ramazzottius varieornatus, assembly GCA_001949185.1. Classification (NCBI taxonomy): domain Eukaryota; kingdom Metazoa; phylum Tardigrada; class Eutardigrada; order Parachela; family Ramazzottiidae; genus Ramazzottius; species Ramazzottius varieornatus. The sequence continues at coordinate 416,308 of BDGG01000004.1, forward strand.
CCATCCAACAGAGCCTTGACACTTCTCACAGTGGCCGTGCTGATCTTTTGGACACCGAACACGTATGCTACCACTTGGTCTACTTCCACAAGTAGACATTGGAACATACCCGTCTTCGCCATTCAGACTTCGATGGTGTACACGATTTCATGGCTGAACCCGATTTTGTTTTATTCGGCGCTTGACAAGCTGCGAGCCGTTGTTGATCATATATGCTTTCGAATCATTGAAAATACCGCGATAGAATTTGCGCAACTTTGAGACCGGAGAGGAGTAGACTTTCAGGAACGAACACGATTATTCGACCATTTGGACTTCTACCCATATTATACAGTTGGACAGATATCGCAATACGGATCGATGCGAACTTCGGCATTGCGGACCATGGCAGCGGTAAACAATGGAACCGCTCAACCACGGCGCGCGGAATCTTTATATTGCGCGAGTCTGTAACCAAACGTTGAAATGCGTGAAAATTATTTTCGCCTTGACTGTCAGACAAGCGGACGTGCTGGAAATGTAGTTCAGAGAGACTTCGGAGTGATAGGGGCTTTGAAGGACGGCAGTCCACATAGGAAAAAAACAACAAATATGCACTCTCACGTTCTTCAGCAGACTATAAAGCCTAGCTGTCACGCTCACTCCTTCCATGGTTTCGCCATGCGAGATACCTACTTCAACAGTTTCGGCGGTTGTATTTAAACAGCCACAGTTTCATCATGTCCTTCAGCGAAATACAGTAATACGATTAGCTGCAAGTTTTCCCTCTCCCGTAAAGTTGTCGGAGAACTACCAGACCCCTTTCGCGGGCCGACATAATGGACTATGTAGTGGTGATTGATTTCGAAGCAACATGCGACGTGGGTCAGAGAATCGGTCAGCACGTCAACCAGATCATTGAATTTGGAGCCGCTCTGGTCAATGTCCAAACTCAGCAAATCGTAAGTTCAAAATCTTGCTAGGAAGACGTACGCTGTGCTGTCTGTTAGCAGGCGGAACCTGCATAGCTTCTCGCCTTTCTTTTCTTTTTTTCTTACAGGAAAGTACATTTCACAAGTACTGTCAGCCGAGCGGCACTTTGCGGATTCTCAGCCAGTACTGCATGAACTTGACAGGTGTTATACAAGCCAACGTCGATAGCGCACCGCAGTTTCCGGAAGTTCTTCGTAGTTTCGAGGAGTGGCTGCTGGAACATCGGCTTTCGCCAAACCCAGACAGCAGCGTTTCGTATATGTCGAGACGAACGGTGACATTCCGATGGATCTTGGCGTCTGACTCGTAAGTGTTATATTCAACAGAGATTCATTTCATGCACGTATCCAGCTTACGAGCCTTTCTTAAAGTTGAAGCGATATATTACCTCTAATACTGTTCATGCGGATGTCAATGTAGGATGTATGATTACACCATCTATCTGTACAACGAATGCAAACTGAACAATATTCCTTATCCATCGTATGCACATCGAATTCTGACCATCGGGTCTCTCTTCAAGAACAATTACCTTCACGTCCCAGCGAGAACACGAATGCCAAATGGATTGGCCAGAATGCTTGAGCACATGGATATGGAGTTCGAGGGCCGTCGTCACTCGGCACTTGATGACGCTTGGAATTTGGCGCGTATAGTTGTTCGCATGGTGCAGGAGGGGCACCGGTATTCGTTGCGAGCAACTATAGAGGTCTTGCCAGACCATCAGCAGTATTCGAACCATAGCATGCCGAACTCATGCGGCTACGTCGACTTGTTGGAACGGGAAATGGAGGACGCGTTGGACCGCATGTTCTCTCATAGATTCTTTTAGCTAAACTAAATCAGACACCAACTTGCATACCCATACGCGGTGTACTCCACTTTGCTTCCACGCAATTTTTCCATAAAAAAAGAGAACCCACCCGGAAGCTTGAGAAGCGGAAAATACGCGGTGTAAGCTGAAAACTGTGTCCAAGATTCTTGTTTTTCGTGCTACACGTCATGACCCAAGCTACATGTAATTTCGGAATTTGGAATTACTCAGTTTTTCATAGGTGCTGAGTTACGTGGCATTGTACTGTAGATCGTACAAAACGTTCGGCTTTGGAGGATCGGAAGTGTGTGGCGCCACCTTTGAAAGCCCAGCTTGCGATAGAGTTTGATGGAATTCTCATGAACTGTGAGAGGAACGGTTACGCCGACGAAGTACCTGTCAAGGCTGTCATATGTCCATTCAAAAAGGTGCTTAAAATTAAATCTGAATCGGTACTGTTGTCGACGTCGACAATCTGACTTTTCTTGGCGCCGTAGCTCGAGCAGCGAGAAGCGCGGCGTCCGCCGCCGACTCAGCGTGTTAAAGTTACGTGTTCGACCAAATTACCGAAAAAAGACATTTTCTGTATCGATCGTCGCTCTACCACATGAGACCACATCTACATACTGCCATTGAAGTATGTACATTGCCACCATCGTACTTTCGCTTTCGCTGCAAAAATTGTATTGAGAAGAGCCACACATATCGGCACGTTTACTTGGCACATTTTATCTCTTTATAAACAGGCCCTACTCAACGTACGGCAGTTATCCGCTAGCTTGGCCGGCTACTTGTCCGTCTTTGTCTCTTGAGCTTTTTCACCTTGTACCAACAACATTATCACTTTTCCTCTCCACCGCACTACCGGCTGAACACATAATGTAACCTCGGCCATGATATCTCTCTATTACGACTTGTAAAACTCCTTTTTCAACCGTGTTATTCACCGCGCTTCTGTCAGATGGTCAATCAGCTGTGATACCTTTCCCCTACTGTGATGACAACATTATGATACTTTCCAAAATTGATACCCGAAATTTTATTGGACCCATTGAAAATCTTCGTATCTGGGTGGTAAGTAAAACTAATCATAGAGAAGCACTATAAAGCAGCCGAAAGTACCGGAACTATCGTAGAAGAATTCCGCATATAGTGTACCGTACTTTCTTCTACGCACGACGGTGGAATATCTCGAAGAAAATGTGTAGAAAAGTTTGCGGTGTATTTTTGGGAAAACATTTGCATATTGTTCAATGAAGCGTTGATGGATGCCTGGTCTTAATGGTATCCTGTGATGAATGTACACACATCCGTCACACTCCAGACTGGACTAAATCTGGGACAGTGGCACAAACTCGATAACTGAGATGCCGGCACCGCTTTCGCTTGCTTTCACGTTTTGCATATTTTACATGCCGTAAAAGAGGCCGGCTGACTTTCTTCAACGTCTCCTGTTCTCGAAACGGGAACACGTTTGGGTTCCGTCAGCTGTCGTATTTACTCATCCGATTACTTCCACTTGCGGGATTTGAGATCATTCGGTTATCAGAAGCGGTCTCTTTTTCCCCTGTGCACGCACTGACGTCACTGTCATTCTACAAACCCGCTCTAAAATCTTTTATTTTGACAAGCCTGAAGAACTCGTCGTGATTTACGACGGACACTTTCTCTTTCATCATCCTTTTCTCACTTGGATCATCATATTCCTAAAGACTTTGAAAGTAAAGCTGATGATTATCACTTACATTACTCATAAATTAAGCGACAGTTGTGTCACACAAAAGAGGATAAAAAACTAGAGTAAACTGTCAAAGCGCTGTTACGAGTCGAATAGTAATGTTCCCTTCAGGCTAATATGTTCGTCTGTTTTCCTTTGATCGAACAATTTCCGTCCCCACACAAAACTTACAAAAATGCAGCTGTTGAAGCATGAAGCGAATTTCTCCTGTCAATACACTGACGTCTGCTGGGTGCATGCCACGAACGAGCAGTAAGTAAACACCGGTCATTGCTTGTGCATGCCGTAATGTCTTGTCTTGTGTATACTTTAATTGACTTTCGGCTTTTTTGGTCCATTCAATCTCCTCGCAAATATCTCATCCAGCCAAATCGTTCTGCAAAGAATATTACTTCTTCAGTCAATTAAGCACAGCGGGTGGGCAATGTACAGAGAATGAAGAAGAGCACATCAACTGGTCGTCGACCCTCAGTCCGAATTAGCATAATATTCAAGGCATGCTGGATATGTGCAGTGATCATATGTTTTTCCTATTGATGACAATGTACCGAAAGCATGGTGCTCTTCCTTCCATGCATATCGAAATGTTGACGGACGCCTTATCGACATGTCGCAGTGCAAATGGCGGTGGGGAGGTCTCCGTCTGCTGCTAAAAGCTTTTGAGCTTTGTTGTGTCGATGATGATGAGAGGGGTTTATTTAGTGGAGGAGACTACAGCGCTGAGGGTAATACAGTGTCGTGGCCTTGCAGTGGCGCGATAAGTCGCTCGTGTTTGTATATTGGTTCGTTGCCTTACTGACGGCTTACACTTTCGGCGACTCGATATAGCCACCTATTTTTCCCGCCGGCTAACGCAGCTAGACCACCTTCGACTTGATCAACGTTGATCGGACGAGATCACAGCCTCGATTTTTACGAAGATACCCATATCATTTCCATACGAAGGTTTTCCATCAAAGTTCGAACGAAGGGAAACTAAGCTTGCTCTTTCACTAGGCCAGACATCGTGAAGAACCAACCTTTCCTTTTCCAGAACCAACCTTCGAAACTCTTCCTAAAAAATTCGCTGTCTCCATCCCTACATTTCTTTATCGAACTCACGCTTTCGTAGTGTAAGTTCAGGTTTTCAGCGCAATGAAGACTTGCATAAGCATGTAATCTATCGATCATGGATCCATTTTGCTACGGTTTCTGCAAAATGTCGCGCAGCATCAGTACTTCCCTGTTGTCGTTTCCCTTTTTTAGGACAACAGACTACCTCATTTGCACATCCAAAAATAACCCCCACATATTTTATAAGCTACCCTATTTGAATAATTTAATTATAAAGCAATCGTTCTGCAGTTTAGCTGACATTTCCGTGTGCTGTTATGAAACGCTGTAACTGATGAGCGAGTTAAATAAAGTAGTAATCAACACTTGACGGCGACAGCGCTTATTCAGCCATACCAACTGCACATGATATTCCCCCACCACCGACTCAAAAGTTAAAACTCATCCTTGAGTAAGCATAAACATGTTACGAAAGCAAATTGATCGTGAAGTATCCCCGAGAAGTCCTCTCGTCGCTTCCAACCATTGCCAACTGATCAGCATCTCTTATCCTTCGTCAAAGCTAGTTATGATGATCTTCAAGATGCATTCTGTCCTTCGTAACATTTATGAACTTGTGATAGCTAGACAGTTCGGGTGGATTAAATCATGAACGGACACATTCCCGCGGTGAGAAATCACAGCTGTTCTTTTTCGGTACGTCCTTCTGTGTAACTGTGTTGCTTTTTAGAGGGATGACGTGGGGAGTTAGTTTATACCATTGAGTCGAAAATGACTTGTGTCGGCACAGTTGGACATATTCTCAAGGGAATATGGAGCGAGTAATCGTTAAAGAAAACAGCTGTTACGCAGTGTGTGTTTTTTCTTCCATTATCAAAGCCCGATATACTCCTTCGATGTGCTGTTTGATCGGTAATCGGAGTCTTGGTAAACAACTTAAAAATAAGAACTCTGCAATATTGTATAGACGGTCCTTCAACGTAGGCTATGACCCCGCAAGCTCTTGTACTAAATTCTGGCCGTGCAGTGCATTCTTGGGTAACCCAGACGTGTATTACTGCTGCGTCCCAAAATTTTAGCAGACTGCAGCTGACTACTTCTGATTTGGTTGCGAAACCTGTTCAGAACTTCTGTCTTTATGGTATGATTTCGGAGAAAGACTGAAGATTACTCATACAGACGATGTGCGTTTTTCAAATCAACCATATACTTACCATTCGTTGTCAGAGCGAAAGCTAAGTGCGAGCTGACTCACAATGATTCAACCCTGGATGTACTCTAATGTTACAGTTTTGAGAAATCCTTTCCAAGCAGATTTAAGAGAAAGTAAGACAGCAGGCCTTTTCATACTTGAGTCAGCTCATTACGACCATCTTGATAGCTTGGTCATGCTCTGACAACCGGACATTTTAGTTGTACCATTTCCTTCCTTACTTTCCTTCCTTCCTTCCTTCCGAATTTTGCCGCTATATTTAACTCTGTTGTATTACTTGGAACTTCGGTCTAGTAAACGACGTGGCAGGCAGGCAGCCTTTGCATTTTGTAACGCCGCTTAACGAGGCCGTTGCGGAGATTAAGCTCTGGCGTTGGCGGGAAAAAAGGCAGTGGCAGACATGTTTACAGCTGCTTTCCATCCTTCAACTGCCGCCACGGATGCATAATGTGCTCTTCTGCGCATCTTCCACTTGTATCTTTCTTGCTCTTCTTCTTCGCTCCCAGGGCAACTTGAGCTCATAGCCAGCTGAGCTCATTTTCCCAGTGCATCGTTTTCGAAACGCTAAAGCGTGTCGCCAGTATGTCTAGCACAACTCTCCAGTGCTGACTTCCTTCTTTTCACTGAGCTTTCTCTCCGTCGGTGTTACGACGTAGAAGACATAGTTATGTGCCAGATGCGTTGTGGGACAGGAAGAAGCCTAGTCTTTGGATAGACGTCCCGGAAAGCTTACTCCCTTGAATTATCGAAATTGCTTCCGGCAACTTGACACATTACCGCGACGTTTATTGTCTGTCTTCAGTGAGCCGGTTATCGTAATCTCTGAAGCCATTCTGCAATCTCTTTCGGGTTCCTTCATCTTTTTCGCCTATTGTGTGTACGATCCTTTAGAACTAGGAGTCCAGCGCGAACTTGGTAAGATCCGACGAACCTGTCATTCCTCCTAAACTTTTGAATAATGACGTAGACCTTAGAGATTGCTCTCCGATTATCTCTCAGCTCCCAGCTCCTAAAATTCAACTCGAGTCTTTCTTAGACACAGCATTCGAATTTTTTGGTAAAGACTGATGCTTTTTTTCTCGAGATTTGTGTATGACCAATCTCAGCTCCGTTTCTTAGCTTCTGGAAAGTTGACCGACGCGAGCTGTTTTTTGAGGGACTAACTTGTAACACGGAAAGTTTTCCGGGATGCGGATTTTGCGTAGCTGCGATGATTATTTTCGACTGTTTTTGGGGATTCAGAGCTGATGGTAATATTTTGCTGTCAGTGGTAGAAAGGCGGAAGCGAGGTAGAGCTCCGTGGCATCTTGGCCCGCATAACGATGCTGAGCCCGTTTCGTGTAATGACATCCGAAAGTCCTATATTTCAAGCTTCCGCACTTCACAGAGAAGCCGGCATCGCATCTATCACTTTCATGCAAATGCCAACTCGCTGATGTTAGGCTTAGTCAGTCACGCGTAGGATCTCGCTGACTAAACTATTTTTTCCCAGAAAATAATACTGACACAACCCAATCAGCAATTCACGGGGGACCAACGCTTGCCAAAAAACTGATTTGCTGCAAATCTCAACGCCTTCATACTGGACGGCACTTTATCTTTCTGAGACACTCCATCCATTCATCATAGTAAGAAAGGCTAGCCGAAGAACCAGACCGGAAATCACAACTGTCGAGCTTACTTTTTTTCAAAAGATAAATGAAATTAAGACCTAACGTCACAAAGAAATCATAGCGAAAATAAGACTTTCACAAAGAAATCATAGCGAAAATAAGATTTGTGGAAAAGTTTGAAATTGCCCTCCTTGGTGTAGTGAAGTATCGGGAACTGTCCTAATGCTGGATCGCTACCGGCATTTCCTCTTGGTTGGTTCTGAGGTGACTTTCTGGGGGTTTGTTTTTGTTGTTGCCATGCGAAGATTCGAAAGTTTAGAACCTAGCTGTCCTTCCTTGGAAGTTAATTTAGCCGAGTTCGGTTTCGAATTCGAGTGTTAACTGTTAAGAAAAACTTGATATTTGTATACTCACTACTTTCATCCTTTGATTCTGATCTTTTGAATTTGCAGATGACAAGGACCCTTTGATTCCCTTATTAAAGACCAAGACATATTCCCAACTCAAACTGATTGACTGACGACCCAACTGGGATCCTAGTGCCTTCGGCGGTGTCCCGCTCTAAAGCTCGAAAATGAGCAGCCATTCATCGGAAGATCTTCTACAGCCCGGTCACGTCATCAAGGAACGCTGGAAAATCGTAAGTACAAGTGCACCGGTTTCTTTTCGTTAGCCGGGTTATACAAGGAACTTTAGACACAAGGCGCGGCAAATTCGACCCGTAGTTTCCATGTGATTAGGCCTGACAAATGAGACGCTAACGAGCCTCATCCTCATGTAGTATCTCGAAGGAGTATTCCGCTTTGAGAGTTACGAACTAAACCGGGCCAGCTATTACCGTAACTCTGGCGGATATTTATATCGGATTTGTTTCAGGTCGAGAAGGTGGGCGGTGGCGGTTTCGGGGAGATTTACAGTGCCATGGATCTCGTCAGTAAGGAGATAGTCGCTGTCAAGCTCGAGTCAGTGCAACAGGCCAAACAAGTGCTAAAAATGGAAGTAGCCGTCCTAAAAAAACTACAAGGTGAGCCGATACACGAACGACGTTGGTGGAATTGTTGAAAATGCGACCCTCACACCTCATACTGTCTGATGACTCTGATATCCCCGCAACATAGCATCATGCTAAATCAATGTATCCAGAAAAACGTTAAATTTTAGTCATAAGTGAATTCACTTCCGTTTGCGGAAGATTTGGCACTACTATGTCGGGGCTTGTTAAAACGCTAAACTCACTAGTACTGACATCTCTTCATTATTATGATGCTATGCCGCTCGTAGGTAACTTGACTAGAAAATTTTTAGCACTGCCGGGATTTCCAGAAGATAGATGATTGGCAAATTGTGCAGAAACCTGAGGCAGGGTATACCGCACAAGTTTACATAATGGGTTTACGGCACTCTGGTTTGCGTCTTGCTTTGATGGTGAATGATATTAAGCATTTCCTTGTCTTGTATTGGGGACGGACCACTGGTAACGCACGCCATCCGAGATCATCTGACGATGACGAAGAGCTTGCGACCGCCGATACGCCAGCTATTAACACTGAACAAATTTGAATTTGCATAACACTTTGTTGATGTCTGTAGCGGGTAATTTGCCATGAAGGGGGCCAAGTGTTGGTGCGCCACGTAACTGACACACGGGACACTTGGCACGGCTCAGCTTTCAAGTGTGCGCCGCTGAATAGTTTTGACCATCTGACGCACGCTCTTTCTGATATTTTACAGGCAAGGAACACGTCTGTCGCTTCATCGGTTGTGGGCGCAACAAGGACTTCAACTACGTCGTCATGTCGTTACAAGGCAAGAACCTGGCGGAACTGCGCCGTAACCAACCCAAAGGCACCTTCTCCATCAGTACCACACTGCGCGTTGGCGTGCAGATTCTCAAAGGCATCGAAAATATCCACTCAGTGGGGTTCCTGCATCGCGACATTAAACCGTCCAACTTCGCCATGGGAACGTCGATCAACAATCAACATGTCGTGTACATGCTAGATTTTGGTCTGGCAAGGCAGTTCACCGGTCCGAACGGCGAAATCCGAGCACCCAGGTTGGTCCGCGCAGTCTGTGCTTACATCAGACATTAGCGAGAACCTGTTCGCACCCTATGGACTGACATTGATGTAAACATGCCCCAGATCGAGGAATAAACAGACAAGAACGAAACATAAACAGTTACTAAATCAATGAAAAGTTAATGCGTAACTGCTTACCAAAATGACGTTGTCGACGAAACCCAGGCTTAACATCTGTCTCATGTCTGTTCTTATCCAGGTCAGCAGCTGGCTTCCGAGGCACAGTTCGTTACGCATCCCTCGCCGCGCACAAGAACAAGGTCAGTTTACGTCGACAGGCATCTCGTTAACTTTACGTAAACACTCCATATTAATTTTGCCTTGGATCACATTGCGCTCATTGATCGGGGTTAACTGTTTTCTTCACAGGAAATGGGTCGTCAAGATGATTTATGGTCGTTGTTCTACATGCTAGTCGAATTCTCCGCGGGACATCTACCCTGGCGGAAGATTAAAGACAAGGAGCAGGTCGGCACGATGAAGGAAGAAGTTGACCCCAAAGTGTTGCTCAAAACGCTGCCGAAAGAATTCGAAGGCTTCCTCGACCACATTGCTTCACTCAACTACGAGGACACGCCCAACTACCGCTACCTCCAGTCCATCTTCGAACTATGCATCCGGAAACGTGGCATCAAGCCCAGTGACCCGCTAGACTGGGAGAAGGCCTCGTTCGACGTGTCAGAGAACCTGTCAACGGCCACCAACCAGCTGACAGGCACCAGTGTTGTCGGGTACGCAGCTGACGAATTTGAAACCTCGCCTGAAGACGTGATTGTTTTTGAAAGTCATGTCGTGCGTAAAGTCGAGCCGGTACATGTAGCGGAGGAAAGACCGAAAGTCGAACAGGCAGGAGCAGTCAAGCCATTCGTGAACCCAATTGCAAGCCATGTGCACAAGCAGGTCGTAGCAAGCGTCAGCAAGAGGAAGATGCCCAGTTATTTCTCCAAGTCATGCTACCGTCAGACACCTGTCAGAATCTCAAGTTACAGGGCAGAGTTCATAGTGCAAGCCTTGACAAAGGGCGAAGGTCGCTGACGTCAGCGCCCAGCTTGTCATTCGCATGCTGACAAGACCACGTGGCGGACAACTAACGCGCCACTGCACGGTATTCTTAGGTGACATTTAAAACACTATGGTTATTTTCGGAACTGTCTTCTATACAGCCATCAACAATTGAGTTTCCGTCAGTTCGAGCCAGGTAGCGTAATTCAACTGTAGAACAGTGACGACTCCAAACAACAGTGGGAGCAAAGTCGTAAAACCTTTCAATTCCTTTTTGGTCTCATTGACAGTATACGTAAAGTCAATGTTCTGGGTGGATATATCTTTACTAGTATTTCGCTTCAGGGCGCCACAACAAACGGTCGAAAGTTCCTTGAAGCCATCCCTTGTGAAACGCGACAAACCGGTTATGCGCGAACTAGTAGAGAACATGGCTGCCAAAGCCGATGTACCCGTTTTGAATGTGTCGAAAGAAGATGCGGAAGAGCGTGTGCCGGAAGAAGAGCAGAAAGACAATCCTGCCGAGATGTTCCGACGCAAAGAACCCAAGCATAGTCCGCGTCTACGCCGACGCACTCGCGAGTTCCGCAAATCCCGACCGGAGCTGCTCCGTTTGACAGGCGGCGGTGAGGGAAACGCCTCGGTTGACGAAGGCTCAAATCGCCCCGGAATGAACGATCAGATGACGACCTACACTACGCAATTTGCTCAGGCCGACGATGATATTGTCAGCAATGTCGCTCAAATGACTAAAGCTCCATTAACCCTGATGTCGCAGTACCGTCCGTCTTTCGAAGTCAGTGATGAAGATACCGATGACGACCTGGATGCTTCGGAAGATGGCGACAAAAAGCAAGGTATGAACCTAGCTAGGATACCATCAGATACTGTAGCAAGATGTCTTGATACACTATTGACCGGTATTATGCCTCTCTTATGTTATAAGAAAATTCACTGACGCAGTCCAGCTGCACTACTACAAATCTTCGATCACAAAGACTTAGTCTGGTTTTCACCGACTTTACTACAGTACAATATGTGCTTTGTACTTTTTCAGATGGGAAGCCTACCACGAATGGTCACGGAAGTCCACGTCTTCAGCGCAAAGCCGCCATCGTCAATCAAGCCGGCAACCGCGTGAGCGAATTGCGCCGTTCAGGTCTTCTTCAGAAGTTCGACCCCAAGGCGGCCAATCAATCGCCCGACAGAAACGCCCTTACTCGCTCACAGACCCTACCGGACTTGGAGCGCAATCAGCCCAATACCGCTCAGTCCCCTTCATCACTCGTCCCACCTAACCCTATGCAAAAAGCTACGTCCGCCACTAACCTCCCATCTGCTCTGTCCCGCCGCTCAGCCCTCCGTTCATCCAACAACGAGAACCGTCCACCTGAAGTTCCACCCAAACCATTGGAAGAGCTGTCCGCTCAACGTCTGAAAGAGATCCACGAGGAAGCCGAACAAGAAATAGCGATGACGACGACCCCGTCACCCACTCCACTGGGTCAGCCCTTGCTGGAGAACGGCGAAGACTTGACTATGACGCCGTCTACCTTACGAGCCAAGAACGGCAAGATGCAGTGGCCACCGGTACAGACTAACCGACGTCTTTCGGCAGGAGCCGACCTGGGTATTCATGCGGCAGCCTTGAAGGACGGAAAGGTTACACCAGAACCCAGTCCAGTCTTTCAGCATAGGGTAGTTGATAAACCGGTGCAGAATGGTAACGGGGACGGACTACCGGATGTGTTGAAGTCAGAAGGGTGGATACGATACTTGATACCACGTCCACCGCTGGATCAGATACTGCCTTCGTACATGAAAACGGGCTGTATCGCTGCTAGGTAAGTTATCATAGGACATCGTGAGATACTGCCCGAATCTAGAAACGGAACCAAGAACCTGAATACGCAATTTGAAGTCTGTGTTTTCTTTCTTGTAGGCGTAGACGCTACAGACCGACTGCAATACTAGACAGCAATTCGCAATGGAAGGAATACGTTGGTAAGCCAATGTGATGAAGATGCCGGTGCTTTTTCTGTTGGTACTTCACTCTGTGCATGGTTTTTTCACTGCTGCCGCCCCCCTTTACTTGATATTCTATCACTCGTACAGTTCTATTTCTTCAGCTTTTTCTGTGAAGGTTCATGTTCTCCCGACTCTTATTTGTACCGGTGAGAAGAGGGGCTTGTTTGAATCTGTACACAATACAGGGTATTTTGTTCTGAGTGTCAAAGTGCTTTCTGCTCCCTGAACGTGTATTGATGGCTACAGTGAGTAAGCGCTGCAACGTCAACGATTTCAGTACGAGTACGCCATAAAAAAATCATCTTTCCGTATGGATGAAAATCAGAGTTGTGGCACAGTGGAAAAGTGACAGAGTTCAGTGCGTTGTAACAAAGGCTTGATATTCCCATATCCAACCGGGAACCCAAGACCTATAACTGTGAGTAGCAACATCTACAGTAGATAGTCATGAGCTAAATCAGAGAAGGCCGAAAAAATCAAACCGACTACATCGAACGAGATACTCTGTATGCAACGCTGTCAGCTTCGTGAGTTATTCGACTGGACTGCACCCATGGAATCGCCACAAGTAACAACAGAAGCGCATGAAATCTCCGACTCTGTAACAAGATGAAGCTGATCAGTTGAATGTGTGTTCAACTGAATTCCTTCATACGACCAATTTTGATGACTCCACCACAACTTGTTTCTGAGATCGGACCTGTGATACTAGATGCTGGTATCCTGTGCGGATTTTTCAAAGCCACAAAAAATTCAGCAGTAGGTGCATGTTATGGGTCCAGGATGAGCTATGGATAAGCACTTTCAGCTCCTGCGAAACTATTCGCTTTTCAACTGCCCACCACAAAATTCTTACTTCTTTCCCGTATTTTTTACAATAAGACATCGTTGTTTTGCCATACGGGAGCCACATGCATCGTTCGTTTTCAGGGACCACATTGGGGCTGCCTGATGCCTCTGGACAGATCCTTGCGTCACGCAGATAGTATGTTGCAACAGCACAGCGGGAAGTTTTATCCTTAAGTGGCTGATCTTTGGTACACGTGTACGTACGGTCGATATGCACATGCGTGTTTAGCTCAACATCTTGGGCACGCGACGGGAAGCGCTTCGTACAGGTTTAGACCACGGATCTGCCATGGTTAATGTTTTCCCGGAGGTCCTGAATTTCGCTAGGGATGCCCTTAAGTTGAGGACTGTACTGTAGTGAAAAAGTGCACATTTCGAGCTGGAATACAGTGTGACTTCTAGAACCGTAGTACATTATGTCATGGCTAACGTAGAACGGGGAGATGGTTTCGACCCTCAAGTGGAGCATCTGTCTTCCGCTCGCTGGTTGCAGATCACTACTTTGGGATCCAATTCCCTATTGCCAACCCCTACATGGAATCACAAAGGCTCGTAGACCGTTGTACATTGCCGTAAATTTTCTTTGAGTGTAATCGTGAACAACTCTCACTGAACTTCCGGCAATGAAGAGATCTCAGCTGTTTCGCATCGTTCAATATCATCCACAGGAGATCTCTAAAATTAGGAAAGAGTGTGAAGAACATAAAATTGCTTTACGGATGAAAAATGTGTCAACCAAATGCTTAAGCCAGGGCATTTCAGTTCGAATTTGATCAGCTCGGTTACTATGCGAGTTACCGGACTGCCTACCAAATCTTCCAAACTAGGTCACCGTTATGAAACGATATTTTCGCGATTAGATCAACTCAGCCACGCTTCCGATCTGAAGATTTGAAGTACAGGGTGTTTTAGTCTTGGGAATGATTTCTTGTTCGTGGAATTTCCTTGCATGGCTGATCTCGGTTCTATTGATAGAAGAGGAAGCTATTGCTCTGGCTGCTGTCGTGATAACGGTTGGCAAGAGCTGTTTGCGTTATGGCGGGGGGCTTACTGTCTCGTTCTACCGAACTTGGCTCCTACTAGTTTTGAACTTGAGGGTCGATCCGAAGTTCTGAACAATTAGAGCCACCTCAGCCCATAGAGTACCATTCTTTACTCTTCGCGACTTTCTGAGATGCCCGCATTTAAACCGAGTAAGGTTGAAGGATACGGCTGCCATAAGAGTAAGAGTTGTTTTCTGGATGTTTAGCCCTGTGAGCTGGCTGAAGGCAGCGACGCGTTAAACCACAGCCGAGAGAGTAGGGATGGTTATTGCCGTAAGCGGGTGGAGATTTCCCTGTGGACGGACGTTTATTCAGGCAATCAGCGAACGCCTTTCACTCCGAACTTTCTGTACAGATGGATATACACGACAGGGTGGATGTGCCATCGATCGCAGCGCTTAATATAAGAGCATTCGGCTCAAGTCTTGATTCAATTACTGTTACGTCACTAACACCCTTTCTACCGTGGCGATTTACCCGAGATACAAGAAACAGTGGTTTGACGTCACGTTGTGCTGGCGACAAAAGATGAGCTTTTTGTCTGGGCTGTTAGACGACCCGTCTCAGCCAACCTGACGCAGCAATCACTGTGGTTGAGATACACTGCCTCCAAGGAAAAACCGACCCCCCTACTCTTTCGCTCAAAAATTCATGACTTTAGACCCGACACTCTGATTTCTAAACTTGGAAGTGATCCTTGATGCTCACTGTTTGTTCAACGCGATCACGTGACTTTCCGAAAAGGCGATCAACGAATCAACCGGTATGGTAAAGTTCGCCATCATCGAAAAATAACGTACTTTTGGAGCTGTATTTGTACAGAAGCTGTACAGGTACAGTCCGGTCGCTGGGAATCTGGAAAAAAATTTTCGATTTCAAAATGGGCAAATCATGTGAAGTTCACGGTACTGCGCGCCATGCCTATACAATCAGGAACCTGCGACTTGATTGTTTGATTACACCCGTCAAAGCACGGTGTAATATATGTGTTATGTAATTTTGGCCCTGGGCTTGGCCTGCTGTATCGTGAACGAAGAGCGGGCTTCAAACTGGAGTCGAAAACTTTTGTCCAGATTTCGAGCGACCGGACTGTATCATAGTAGGTACATGTGTGCAAAACGTGCTTGATTAACCATAGGAGACTCCCAATCGGACGAAAAACAATAAACCTTTCTGCACGAAAGGAGAATTTACAGAGAGTCAGAGAGGAAATTTGCGCGAGTTCGACTTTCGTACCCCTTTTTGACCTCTCAGAGCGCTCCAAATTGGAAAACCACATGTTAGTAGCAGATGATGCATTCAATTATCTACAGAACTGTGTCAGCCGAACTTGTATCCCAGGTCCTCAACGGGAGCAGATCTGGACAGAGACAGAGGACGTTCAAAACTTGACCAGTGGCCGCTCCTATCAGTCATAATGTGAGAGAAGCCTGTTCTGCCCAGTCTTCCTACTCGAACATAAGACCTGGTCTTCTGTTTTGCTTTACCTCGATGGCCTACAAGATCATCAGCTGATCACTCGTAAGCAGAGCTCAAGAGGGACAAGAGAGCTCGAAGCGTTTTTAGCGCTCATCATTTTACGGAGTGTGAGATTGAGACCTCAAACTTTAATTCCTCCTTCCATCCCGTACGTGCGGCCACTATTGAGCCCCGCTTAATAATACACTGTGCTTGCCATTAGAGATGGAAAAAGTGTGATTTTCAAGAGTCCTTCAAACAGTCTAAAACTAATCATAAGCCCACCATAGCCCAGCCTGCAAAGTGGGTCCAAGCTTTCTCCCCCACGTGCAGATGCCGTTCTGAGGGTACTGCAACCCTCCGCTTCCATGTATGCATATTGGTGCTGGAAGCCATGACCGCAGTATGTAGCTTGTAAGTACCCGTAACAAGCCCGGTCTCGATCTGCAACAAGAAATGAATCCGGTCGAAAGCATGTCGGCCGAATGTTTTGTGAAAACTACTGCTTAATGCTGTTGTTACTACGAGGAGAATATATCGTTGTTGTCCATGTAAAATCGCATGGCGGAGTTGTCCACTCTGAAAAAGTTACACAGAAGCGTGAACGATAACTTGACTGAGTAACATCAGGTGATGTTTCGAAAACAGGATTTTTAACATTGCGGTGACTGTCCCTCTTCCCAGCGGATGTTTCTCAACGAAGCCGCTCTTCTTTCGTGTATACCATGTTTGACAAATAGGCCGATGTTTTCCCTGTCGGATAAACCAAAACCAGTAAGGTCTGCTCAGCGGTCCATGAGTTCTGGGGTGGACAACACCACCGTAGATTTCACATGGACAACTCCGACATATTCTCCTCGTACTATTACTAGCAAGTGGTATACCACTGGACAGCCGAGCTCAGCCTAGGCCCAACCAGAAGAAAAAAATCCGGACGAATCCAGACAAACCTCAGCAGTTCTCAGCCTGGAGGTGAACGCCCTGTGGACGGCCAAAATAGACGCCCAAAATTAACGATAATTGATAATTCAAACGTACTGTATGTAGCTGGAGGCACACGTCCAAATGGACGTCTACATCCAGCTTACATACAGTACGTCAGGAGTATCTGCAAGCAATGTTTATGCGGGTGCATTAAAGTGCATTTGAGTGTGAGCATTTGGCTCCGAGTCCGCCTCAAAAAGTGCCATCACGTGGGTGGTCAAACTTAACATTGCCCGAGGCTCCCTTTGAACACGCCTCGCTTCGCTCGGCTAGAAGCTAGAGTTGAGAAACAGGTGGCTAACACGCCATCTGTCGGCGAAAACTAAAAGGTTTGCTTAGATTGTCCAGATCTGATCGTACCATCTCTCGGCAGAAATAATCGGTTGATTATCGACAGAGTATTTCTGCGAGAACCGTCGTCGTGGTCCAGGCTGAGCTTCTTTTTGGCATAAAGCATTAGTGTTGTCGAAATGATTTCGATTCGCTAGAAAATTTTCTTCGTCGCCGAGTGATTTGTGCAAAGCCCCACGGTCATGATGTCACGGTGAGCCAGAGTGGGCGGAGACCAACTGGTACACTGTGACAGTAATAATTCCTGGGAATCTTCTGGCTTGAAGTGCTCACAGAAGATTCCGGTCGCGTATCACCAGGGCTGCGTGAGGAATGGTGGGAATGAGAATACCTTATCAAGGAAACGTCAGATAAACCCACCAAGTTAAAAAAGAGCTGGTCAAAATGCGTTTTGATTGTTTGATTGTCCGGGCCGGAAGCCCTGCGCTAGCACAGGCACGAATAACGTTCTTCAACGATGTCCGCCAGCCGAAGTATTTCTCAAGGATATTAGTGACCGACTCAAATCAACGGACAATTTCTCTCGCGGCAAACGAAGCGAACCCCCCTTCGTTTCGTGAGCCACAAAAGAATTCACAATTTTTTCAATTCTAAACATTTTTAAATGCATTATTGTATTAAGTATTATCGTATCGATTACCGCAAACGAGATCTCCAAGAAAAATTTTGCACAAAAATTTTCCGTTTATGTTCTACGGCCTACTTTGCAACTAATTTCATGGACGAAACACTTTTACTTCGAATATCATTCTTCGTTCTCGCCCGATTCCTGTGAAACAAGTATCCCTAGCTAGCATAAAGATTACTCTTTTGGACGAGCATGAGTTTCCAGTGTAAAGCCCGCAACTGAGCAAGAAGAAAAAATGCTGATCAATGTTTTCGAAAAACGTGAGCTGTAAAACCCATGCGGGACATTTTTGCGCAAAATTATTCTTGGAGATCTTGTTTGCGGTAGTCGATGCAGCAATGCTTGGGCTACATTTTAGCTGTTTCGACATCCCCATAAAATTGTCACGCGTCGAGAGATCGCAGCCAAAAATAGCCCTCATTTTCTTGTCCGCACCTGATTGCTCACCAGGTTGATTGTCCTAGTGACTTGATGGTAACATGACCAGAAAGTAGAAAGGTTGCTCTACATGGTAGTGTTTGAGTTATGTGCTTACATACGTTCCAGGTCTGGAAGCGCATAGTAAAGCTTCTACCAGAAGAGCTTTTCACCCTATTCCAGACAGGCGTTCTGCTTCAGGTCCAGGCTCATTCCTCAGGTCGACATCCAGGTTCTGAATATCGCAAAGGAGGACAACAATGATCTTGTTCTACTTGTCTTTGAAGACCTGCTGGTGCGCTATCTTGAAGTCCAGCTTGGCCCATTCGTGCTTCAGGTGGTTCTCCAACAGTACAAGGACCCTTCTCTTGCTCAGCTGTACACCTTGGATGATTGACACGGGTGTTCGCATGCCCAGTGAATGGTCTAGGTAGTGAAGGAAGAGCTTCTACTTTGACGACCCAAACTCCAGTGGAGGAGCCAGTTCGCCCGAGACCAGATGCTCGTCCCAATCGCTTTATGAGATGGAGGCATCACAGATCTCCTTGTTCCAATATTCACTCTCTTCGTCTTCAGTCCTCATCGACAAACATAACCGTAACCTAAACCGCGAGTACAGCCTCACTTGGATTTTGTATCGGTATCGGAGGATCAATGCGACCAGCACGATGACCAGGAAGCAGACACAGCCCAGGACGATGCCGTCCACCTCCATGAAGGACCGGGTGCCGACTCGGACACGACGGAGTGCTGGCTACTTTGGGTGTTCTGGGCATCGAGCAACGAGCAGTGTTCGAGAGGTCGCTTCATATCGCGTAAAAGGGCGGGATACTGACTTTGGTCGTAGCGTGTGGTGATTGTCCTGGATGCTGGGAGCGAATTGGACCAGCCATTCGGTCAGACCCAACTCCCTTTCTTCGTTACACAGGCACTCTTAGACGTTGTTGAGTAGGAAGAGCTCTCTATCTGGCTGTTGGTCAGGTACAGCGACGCCATCCTGGTCCTTCCGATCGACCGATCGGCGCGTACTCCGGCAGACTGGGAGGCTGGGAGGCTAGGAAGGAGGTTGCCGTCCAGGTATTCATCGGAGGCTTCCATGGGCAGCATGATGGGCTGGTCGTCGATCGAAACATCATCGACTTGGCACTACAGTCGATGATGTTTCGATCCCAGTTACGGTTGTGCTAGCAGGTACAGTGTCGGGACAGGTCATCTTGCAGCCACAAGCCCTGAGTCGAAATAGCAGCTAAAATGCCGAATCACTAGAAGTACCCAATACCACGCATTTGAAGTATGGGCACAAGACTACTGGGTGGCCTTGCCCGATTTAACTTTGCTGTTTTCCTGGTTAGGTGGCCTGCCTGAACATGTAGTTCTTGGTGGTAACAGTTGCAGAAGGACGATGCGTTTGCGCCATCTGTAACTTCCGAGAAACGTTTTGGCTTACTGCCCGCGCGGGCTTTGCGGTACTCATCCTTTTCTACCCCGCATCAAAGTTCTTCGCTTTGCCGCTCCACGCTTCCAGCTGTATCCCGGTTTTACGGATACTGTATGCAATGTGACTGTTTACTAGAGCGTGGGTTCAGCTTAGGGATTAGATGTGGATTTGGTTTGACATGCCTCGCCAGTGATAAACATCCAGGAAGATCACGCCAGCCCATACGTCTGGCTGGAGGCTATTGCCGCGCTGTACACAACTGATGTAATGACGGATAGATTCCGTCTCATTTAATCACATTGCCCATCCACACTAATGTCAGTCAGTGACTCGCATTCCCAAAAGGGTCTCCCAGCTTGATTGGGCCCCACTCGCCAACTCTGTCAGGCTTTTGCTTTGAGTAAACTTCCTGTCAGAAATTGAGTCAGTCGCGGATAAAGTTCAGCTGCGCCTTCTTCACTCGTCAATAAACTCCCTTTCCACTTCCCTCATTTTCTTCTTCTCTCATTCTTTCACTTCCTTATTCAAATCACTGAATCGGATAATGCTGCTATGAACCTTTACAATGTCATGTTTCCCCAGTGAGTTTTTCCCCATCTTGAAACATGGAAACTTCCATCAGCTGAATTGAAAAATTATGCGATGGATATTCAAACGTACGCCAATGCGGACGATCTGATCAGTAGCAAGGAGCGACCATCTCGCCCAACGTTTATTGCCGTCAAGACTTGGGAAAACAATAAGGTACGTAGTGGAACTTACTTATGCAACACTATTGGCCCACGTAAATTTCGAACTCCTGACGCAGAACAGAGTACCGCCGTAAGTAGGCTCCACATTCGGGAAGTACTTGTGGCAGTTCTTTTTATGCTCTACGTGTGAATCAAATTGATGCGTCACGGTTGGTTTGATGTCTCACTCTAATATCTGTGAGAAAAGCTGTCCGGCACTTGCTCAAGTTTGTTTGCCTGTTCAATTGCTCAATTGATCGACCCTAGAGTAATGGTGCTGACACTAATGTATCAAGAACCATTGTCGTTTTCAAATTTCAAGTCAACCTCGGAATACGTACAGCGATTGCGTAATTCTTATCAAGTTCCCGCGTCACTTCCCCAAACTCTCCCCTGCCCATGGGGGACATTCTGTCACTCCGTCACCCGTGAAAGTTTGAGAAAAAACTAGATGGTTTACATTAATTCGTTTACGAAGTTGTTGAATTAGATTACAGCATGTGTTACACGTGTACTGTATCCGGGAGTAATGCGGTACATACAGTACTGGGCCATGGTGGTTTCTGGGCTCGAATGTGCGGTACATGGTGGACTGATGAATTCAGTGTGATATCAGAAGCTGGCCGTTACGCCTCACCAAACTTTATGCTCTATGAAGGGTGAAGAACAAACAGAAAAAAACTCACTTACAGTATCGTTTACACGTCCTGGTGTTGATGCAGGCGATTCTTACGTAGTCGCGCTTGACCAAGCCGCACGCAGCTACTGTATGTTCTACAGTAAAAGTTCTCTAGGTACACCATGGTATCCTGATCTTGGATATTGATATGTATTATCGAATTGACTGTTCGTCTTGGGTTCGATTATTCAATGCTTTCGAGTCAACGCGATAGTACGGCAGGGCGCAGAAGCAGAGCACCAGTTCAGGCCAGGTCGTCCCATCGCTGACACTTCATCTTTTCATCCTGAAAGCGAGGTCCATCGATCCATCCGCCTCCTCGATCACACTCCGTTCTCTGGCAAGCCCATTAGGCACGAGCTCCTTTACCTGTCTCGCTTCGATCTGATAAGCTTATGCAAGGTGCCTGGCTTGCGACACATACCTGCGTACACCTGTACGCCCCACCATTGATCGGCTGGTGCGGCATGGTTTCTCGTACCTCTGTAGCACAGAAAAGGTTGTCAGCATTGCGCGAGGTACATCAATTGAAGCCGTGGTTATGCCGCCATCCGCGAAATATTGTCAAAATAAACCGGCGTACTGCCAAAACCGTTACAGACTTGCATACCTACCATTGTGCCTGTACTTACAGCTTGCTTCGAGCTCCAGCCTCAACTTGACCGTATAATGCATAGACCAGCCTTTCAAAGGCCGCAGAGTACTTTCAGGGGTCGGTAAATGTTCTTAAAGTCTAGATAGTATCTCTTTGATGACTGTGAAAGTGTGTATATATGAAAGGGATGCTCGTCGGCCTGGCTGCACATTATCCTGTCCCCCACTTCCGTTTGTGACTTTAACGGCCTTATTTGAGTGCCAGTATTCGGCTTGTAGTACAGAGACCGTATATTTGCACCCATTCGTTCTGCTAGCTTGCATCTGTGCGTACTGTAGTCGTGGAACATAATGCATCAGACAGTATTATCGCTGGAATTGTCCGTCGTTTGATTTTAATCTTTCTCTCCGCCGCTGCGTTATCCGGCACTTGATGAAGGTATTTTCCGGTTATAAATTACTGTGAGTTTCTTGGAGGAACGACGTCTCGCCATGCGCCAGTTCGCCGAGTCTCTGTGCTTCGTCAAGCCAACCACATGAGCGACTACAGGCTCCAGCCCTTCTTCGGTGCGGCTGGAGACTGAGGGCCGCATCCGGAGCTTCATCTTGTTCTTTGACTTCCGTCTCTAGCCGTCTTATTGGATACTGCAAACAAACACGTGTTTGCTTTTGCTCGGCGTTTTCGTCTTTTGTATAAAGGAAGTTGATCCTCGGACTATGTGAAGCATTTGTTGTGATACGGACCAAATTCCCTACTTTCGTTATTTATTCATATAACTTTCACCCTGTATATTTTGTACATAAGACACAGTTTCCCCTCTCTGGTCGTCGTCTATTCTTCCCCGTTGGAACATGTGTCTGGTTTTTGGATCTCCCATTGATTTGACTCATCTTGATGTTTGCACTTTCGCGCTTTCAATCCTCCCGTCTTCAACCGACGCGAACGAGACCCAGTCGTCAAAATAGTTTCGGGGATATATTGCCAACTACAGTCCAGCTTTCGCTCGGAACGTAGTTAGAGATATTTCAGGAATAAATTCCGACCTCGATATCGGATATTTATTACCGGAAGTATCTGGTTTTCCTGTCTGCGAACTGACAGCCTGAATTGCCATGGGAGGTTCTCTGAGAAAACAGCACTCCGTAAGTCTTCGATCGCTTTCTCGTCCATATCTAAGAGACTAGCGCGTATTTGTCTACGCACGCGTATACGGCATTGAATAGCACGCTTCGCGTATTCCTTTGACCTAATCTCGTTGGTATCACAATATCGCCACGTAATTGTGTAACCTTCGATGCTTACTGAGCGTTTCCTTTGTATTTCGATGTTCATAAAAATGTCGAACGTCGACCTTACATTGACGTGGGGTGATGGAACGATGGGCCTTACAACATTCGGTTCTTCATAGTGGGAAACTTCGTACGCTGCGCTTCGCGTTGTTTCCGGTCTCACCAGCTTCATTGTAAAGACAGTCCATTCCAGTGCGGCTAGCTTGCGTAAGTTCTCCGGAACCGAACCCCATCAGTGTTTCCGTCTTTAGTTCGCGAAGGTTAGCAGGCAGATTAGCGTCGTTGGACTGCATGGGGATTACTGAAATAGTGGTGGAGTAGGTCATCTGGGAGTATATTTGGGGCAATCAAGGACAAAAAATATGCCCAATTGGGTTCATTTTACATCCCCCAGTCGAAACATTAGGTGTCACGCACCCTCACACACCCTGTAATTTGCCGACAGGGGACGTCTTGGTGTTGCTCCCAGTTGAGACGTTTCAATCTCCCTTTCAGGCCAGCATGAGCTCCCTGGAGATGCAATTGATCCATCAGCTGTAATTTAATCATACGTCCAAGGATAGAATCACCTCGCCTTACCGGATTATTATCCACTTTATCGATTTGAAAATAGCTCTTGAGCGGAAACAAAACATGAAAAAACAATAGGGAAGTGAGAAATTTTCCTTGTGGTGAGAACGGCAAGCTTGATTGTGTCGCATGCATTACTGCTGTTGGAAAAAGTGGTTCTAGATCAATATTGGTGCTTAATGTTGGGGCTATTCATCAATCTGTGATGTTTGACCTGAAAACGCGTGAAAGCGAGACACGGCTTTGCGGTAATCCCAGACCTTACTGCCGCCTCGAGCTTGAACTCGTATCATCCCAGAGCTTCTACGGACAGAGATGCCATGATTTTACGAGTTTTAGCTATGGTTGGAACAACGTTGGTCTTACGTAGAACTCTCAATTCAGTCCGCCGTGATAGAAAGATACTCAGTCAAGAATTACTTTGCCCGCGTTAGACTATCTTGTTTTAATGACGCGAACGAAGTATTCATCGAGGATCAATGAGAGCTTGATTGCGGACTTTGAGACCTCTTTTCTTGCTGGGGTAGCGTATTGGACTGTTAAGAGCTGAGCCCCTTCTTGGTTGAAGATGTCTGCTCACTTCAACTCGCGTTTCGGAAGCCGTGTCTGTATATTTTCAAAAACCTAAAAAGCGGAGTGATGTCACCGAATTTTTTTTGACGACCAAAATCTTTGATTGAGGAAGCATACAGTCATGGTTTGATCCGAGTGGATGTGGTGTCCGGACGTCGTGCACAGTCCTAGCTGCTCAGTGTTTACTGTCCTGTAATGGATCTGAGAACACAAGCTGTTGGCGGCAGGCACCAGCCCCCAATACAAACTTCCCTCTAGGTGTCGCCGTTGTGCCGGTGGGAGATCAGTACCATGGAGTTTTCCAAACTAATCGACGTGCCATTATCGACCGGCAGGACTTCCCCACTCAAACTTCAGATAACGTCTCCGGTCTCCCCGTTTTACAGTTGGAAGACACACTTGGCCTAAAATGGCCTACTGATGGCCGATTCTATGTTGAAAGAGATTTCACCCCACACTCACTTCTCTGCTGGCGCATCTACCCATTGATAAGCAGATGGATCGATTAGTACATCCACGGGCTATGCTGTGCATGATGTGCTCGGATATGCAGCTGTAACACGCGACACACAAACTAGCATGTATCGATCACTTCCTATCCCTTCCTCAATTTACGTCCCTCCATCCGAACAGTCAGGGCAGTCAATACCCCTAATATCATTCTGGCTGAATACTGTGGCATCAAGCCATGAACCACAAGCCATCCTCCGTACGTTGTCCTCTTTCAATCTTTCCAGAGCTGAAAGTGTCTTCCCATTTGCATCTGCACAGCATCCTCTTCCCCACTTTGAATAAGTTTCATCAATATTCGTTTCCGATGATATCAGCGTAATTTTGTCACATCTGGTCGACTTCTCGAAAGCCAGGTCCGAGTGCGCTAATCCATCCCTTATCACGGAAAGCTGTGTTTTTTACCACGACCCTTTAGAGTACTGAGGCTAATGGATATCCTTGCATATTTCACGCAGTTTGGATAACGAGGAACTTAACTTTCTGTGGAACTTTTCTGCCTGAAACATGCCTGAACCAACTGGCGACCCTTCTGTGGTCAACGCGACAACCCAGGTAATTAACTTTACCCAACCTTCCTTTAGCATGATTGTGGGTTGTGATTAAAGTGTGAGACGAGCCAGCGGATATAACGACCGTTTCTAAACTGGGATGGATTAGCTCCAAATCATTTCCGGTTGCCCGAATTATCTTGACATGTATTGAGCAGTATGAAATATTGGTTGAAGTTCGGTTCACGTTCGGATGGCTTCTCTTCTGACTCACTCTGGTTGGTCACAACGTCAGTAATTGACGTCGCTATGATGCAGAGTTGTGGAGCGTGAAGGGCATGTCTACAATTCAATCCTCTTCTGATCCTATCTGTGATGCAGTAGGGAGGAAGTGCAATCGAGAATGTGTTCGTAGGGCTCTCCCCTCGACTCTCGCTAGCAATACAGCCGAGCAGATGAAGATGGGAAGCACTCTGTGGGAGTGTCCCACGGTAATGCAAAATATCAAACGCCGCAAACTTCCTGATTTTCTTCGGTTTATGTGTGAAGGTTGGAGTCTTGGATATCCATCACGTTAGGACAGATATGCGGTGTTCATCGTTTGCTGTCGAGCGGAAACGCTAGTGGTGGATGCGTGTTGGAGAATCCTGTCCAAGCTGGGGTTAAGTTGGTTGCATAATCCAAGAGTTGGTCTAATAATTTGGTTAGGTCCAATAGCAAGGCTATAGTGGATCCCATCGCAATAGATTGTTTCCGTCCATCATCCATTAGGCATGAGCCCAAGACGCTCATCAAGCGAGATTAAAGGGTGAAAACGGCAAACATAGACACTAGTTCCTTAGCTTCAGTGATGCGCTGTTGGTGCCACAGTTACCTTTCCGTTGGGAAGGACTGGGTCTGTGGTGGCGCCATCTTTGGAGCCCCGGATGGTTAGTAGCCGGTTGTTGCATTGATTTTGAAGAAAACTCGACCAAATCTTTCCGTCAGGAAATGGTGAAAAGGAGACCTTGTTTTTGTTATTGGTGCTACTGCAAAACAGTCGATGTTTTGATTATACCCCTCCAGTGGAGGAAATGCGGCTCAATAACAGGATATCTCGGTTCATATGGCTTCCTCGTCGTCGACTCATCATTAGAGGAAAATTGTAGACTCAGCTGTTATACTCGGATCGCCGTCATTAGCAGCTGATAACGACACATGTCTTACGGCTTTGCAACCCATTACGTTGTTCAATTAAAGCAGCCAAGCTGATCCAGAGCTGTAATCAAAATGTCGGCGGCTTTGAGGAAGCCATGCATCTAATGCCGAAGCATGGTAGCTGTCTGTTATTGCTACAGTACTGCTGTCGATGCTTCAACAGTACAGTCAAGAACTGTGAAGAGAATCAAACGCACGCGTGCTTCTTACTGTTGTATCATCGATTTTTGGTCCGCGTTGATAAATATAGCTCAGGCATGGCCTTTACAATATTTCAAAGGGGAGGAGCAGGGTATACAAAACTATTCGTGTTTTTTCCTAACCGTGCTCGGTTCTTTCTGCGTGTTGTGCCGACTTGTACGGTTTTTCGTGCCGGTTACGCCCATTGTCGGTAGTCATTCAGGTGTGGTTAGCTAGTGAGACTCGCTTCGGTACAACAGGTGCAGTACACCGCGAACCAACGGAGAAAAAAGCTGGTTACGCAACGCTGACGCACAAGAAACCTGTTTGACGAAGCAGTAAGCCCGTCAAATAAATTATATATTCAGCATTTATGATTCATGATTATTGACAATGCTTGCTCTGCCCGGCATGTGGTCTGGGAAAATGGTCCGATGTACGTTGGGCTGCTCACAAGTCAGTACCGTCAGTGTACTTTCACTTCAATTTTCCACCATTGTGTGCATTGTGATGCGGGACCTTATCGAACCCAAAAACTAACGAAGAAGCTCCGAGTTTTCGAAGGCTCCTGAAACATAAAGGCATACCTCAAAAGCCATTACACCAACTGGCTTGATAAAGTAACCAGAATCTTTCAGTTCCCACCGGGTGAAAGTCGTGATATCATCAAACAGGGGATCGTTTTAGAAAGATAGAATTTGCTCAGTGTTGCGATGAGGAAGCTTCGGATATCACGGTTTCTTTTTTCTGCTGTCTTCTGCAGTGATGCAGACGTGCGGATCGAATACTCTAATGAGCAATCACTAGTCAACCCTTCCCCCGCGGATCGACTGATTCTGAGAACCTCGTTCATCTGAACACCATGAACTGAGACAGGCAACTTCCTTGTGCAGAACCAACAGCGAAGTACGTACAGTAGGGTGGATAATGCGTCATGGTTGTACAGTAAGGTTGTACATGATCAGGTTGCAAGTTTAGGTTGACTTTCCAGTCTGGCCGTGCTCGCTTTTCCAGCAACTTCCTACTGGCATCGGTTTCAACTTTAGGCCTGGCATTTTAGTTTATGCGTGTTTCAGCAATGGCAGGCTGCTGAGCGGATTTACGAGGCATAGAGTTTATCGTTGTCTGGCTTCCTCCTCCTACCCCCGTAATTCCCCCATCGTTTATTCTGCTTTCTCTGAAAATATCCTCCGCCTGGAGGCATACTGGGAATATACTTCTCCATCTGGTTCATAATAGCTAAAGCGGTATTTTATCGGATAATATTGCTTGGTAGTGAGAGCAGACGCCAGTATGGCCGAAGCTGTGTTGGTTCGCCATGAGGAACACGGAATGACGAACGGTACTTCCGCCCGTGACAGTCCCACCCTTGTCAATGCGGCTAACAAGGCTCTAGCTCTGGTAGGTTTGACTTTTGAGTAAACAACTTGAACTTCTCAGCTAGACTAATTACAATTAAAGACGGAAGGGTTGGGTAGATGATACCTCCAATTTGTGTGGGAAACCAGCCGAAAATTGTCGCTTGACAAGTTGGTAGGATCAGCTTAGGCTGAGCGGCTTCGCTTGAACGCCATCCGGTAACGCTATTTCTCGCCGCTATTTGCTTTCCTCTTTCTGTACTCGAATGGTATAAGCAGGGATATTTGGGTCAAGACAATCATTAAAATTTCCAAGATTGCTCTGTAAGTGTAGTCGGCAGCTGGTTTATTTTACAGTAGCGGCATTGTCAATTGGTTTGTTAGTTTTGACGAGTGGCAAAGTGGGTTAAAAATTGAAACCAGATGTGGCCACTTTCTTTTCCTTGTCAAAACTCAGTCGTCTTGATAATTCAAAAATCTGAAAACATGGCCCATTACCAGAATCGGAACGTCTGGGCTTTCGCATCGATGCTCTGAAATTTTAAGCCTCAGATTTCAATCGGTTACTGTTGTGAGCACTGTTGGACGCTTGCCTTTTTCCTACAGTTTGTGCAGCACTCAAGAATATAAAAATCCCTCTGGAATTTTCTCAGCCGAGGTTTTCGAGAAGCAACTTGAACGTCGCTTTGCACCTATATCTTAGAACCCAGAAACCAGCGTGCTTGAGCGACAAGTTTTGGCGTCGGTTTCAAGCGTTGTTGAGTAAGAGAAGGCTCTTAATCGCAGCTTGGTCAGGACCTTGCTTTCACTCAATCAAAGCTGGGTAATCGTTTGATTGTTCCTCTCTCCGGTGAGAGGGTCCTCAGAGTCTTCGGCACAGAGGTAGGACAGCCCACGCTTGAAGCTGTCTCGTAACGCTCAAAAACTGCTGCATCGGATGTTTGCTACTGTGTGTTATTTCTTGCCGATGCTAGCAAGAGGCACTGTCCCAATCGATAGCTGTCAGTTTGGAAATGCCCACACGCTGGGTCTTGTTCCCTTTTACCCTCTTGTCGATCACGCCAGACGATCGCATATTCCCCGTTCCGAGCAAGCTTACCATACGAGGTCCCGTATGATTCCCTATTACGCATGCCTGATATCGACTTGATCAAGGCAGTTCTTCTGCATGAGCAAGGCAAGGGACGTCGAGCTATATCTTTCGGCCCACAAACTGTCACGACAGCACAGTAGGAAAACCCCTAGACATTAATCAAGCACGAGCTCGCTGTCCGCAAAATCGATACTGTGCAGCATCAAACATAGAGACAACTCTGCGACATTCACTATCTCAACCTCCAGACAGTCTTGTTTGCTCTTCGGGGTTGGTTAGAGCGAAGAGCTGTGGTTTTCCGCCTAATGGTCCTTTGGTAGCTTCGATGGTTTTCTAATTTCCCGTGGTACTCTCGCAAACACAGCGATATGAACCAACAGTAAATCGATAACAAAAGCTAACACTAACGGACAAGAATGTTTCGATGTGGGCGACGCATGCATTAGATGACGCGATTCGTAGGCGTTACATCACGCAGTCGTGCAGCTGCTGCAGCGTCCGCAACGATTGTTTGGTATTCCCTCCGTCATACATATCTCTCGGCAATTTTTCCGATTAGAATGCAGACTGGCAAGCTGCATTGTTTGCTTATCAGACGACAGTCGGCAGTGAAATTACTCTCTAAACAGTACCGAAATGAAAGAGTCAAACTCGAGTCGAGAACCCAGACGTGGTTTACGGCGTAGGCCTGAGTTCCAATCAATACTGACATGCACCACAGCTTCCGCGCTCAACGCGAACCAAGCAGTAAACAAGGCATTTGTCTGATTCCATTCAACTCAAACTTTTGATGCCGCTATTACGAGACGGACTCTTTTCCCAACTGAAAAAAATATCGAAAGTTACTTCCTTGTTCTGGATTAGTGTTAGAGACTGACCACCTGGGCGCGATTTAATTGGTACTCGTTTGTCCAGCACTAGACCGCGTATGGTTCGACACAATGAAGATCTATAGAGTGCAAAGAAGATTCACCACACTGCATTATCGCTTTGTGTCCGCGGATGTGAATGAAAGTGATTGCGATGTACACTTTCAAGATGATAGATCACGATTACAAATCGCTAGTTTACGCTTCATACCAAAAGCTTGAGGTGAGGCAGAGTTAGTCGTAAGTAGCCTGATGATGGACCGGTCAATGGCGGATGCTGCGTCGCCCGCGGATAGGTTTTGCTAAACGGTGGACACCTCCGAACTGGTCGGTGTGTCTGCAGTCTGCTGAAACATAATAGACTTCACAAGGCAACAATCTCACTCGCTAAACTGAAGAAAACAAGACGAGAGTGAGATAGATAGATATGGTAGCTTGCTAGAGACCTTGGGATGCGGATCTGCGGTGGTCTCGTGCAGTCAGCTACATGTTAACTACACTCGTAATCCGAAAAGGATGCTGCAAAAATAAACCACTTCAAACCATCACCAGGTCCGAAAATAATGCATACCTCGTTAATCATATCTGTGGCATCTGGTATTTTGGGTCTGTGTATATCGAGAAACTTCGCAGTGCTTTGCCAAAAACTGTCGTGGACATGTGGACCTTGAAAAGCAATGTAAAGTCCACGGTGCAACAGTCTTAACTTTTTTGCCTGAAATTTATTTATTCTGCAAATACGTTGATGGCCGCAGTGTCGTCATCGGCATGCAGGCAAGGAAATACAGACTGGCCTGCCGAGCGGCCACTTCAAATCAAGTAATCAAACGAGCGGAGAATATTAGGGTTTCATCGTTCAGAAGACTCAGAAGAGTAGGACGAACAGTCGTTCAACTTCGGTGAAATATCTTTTGCGTTTCAAAACTGGCACAAGCCATCGTTTACAATTGCTCCCGTTAGGTATCAAATTTCGGCATATCGTGCCATGAAAGATGCTCTTTCAATGAGGATATAGCCCTTCTTGACATTTCCTTCGTGTCAAGACGGAATGAAAACAGGAGAGGAATGGACAGTAGGACAGCTGTCGTCCACCAGCGCGTGTTTACACGCATTGATTGAATAGCCTGATCATCCCAGAAAGGAGGTCTTCTCCTTGGCAGGAAACCGGGAATTTAGAGCGGTGAGAATTGGGCTAGCCACATTTCCATCTGAATGATGCCTCGGAAGTGTAGATGGTGTTTGGCTTGTAAAATGAAAAGAAGGGCCTGATTGGTGTTGCTCTGACATTTGGGTGCATTCCTGACAATTTTCTTCTATTTACAGACGGAAGGGAATGCTAGCTTTCTTCGAGCAGCTCGCGCTGGCAACATCGACAAAGTCCAAGATTTCTTACGCAATGGACAAGACATCAATACGGCAAACGCTGTAAGAACGAAAAACGAATCCAGGAAAAAGTGCAGAAAGATGACAGGATTCCATCTCCAGAGCGTGGCGAGCGAGCAGATCGAAACTTATTTGATTGATCAGAAGCTGACTGAGCAACTGTGTTCTCTTGAATTCCACGACTTAGTGTAATATCCCTCAAAGATATGCCTTTTTTCTCCCTTGACAGAACGGCCTGAATGCCCTACATTTGGCATCCAAAGAGGGCCATGTGGACTTGGTGCGACTTCTTCTGGAACGCGGAGCGGCAGTTGACGCCGCAACGCGGGTAAGTTTGACTTTCCGGCATTGCAAAACTCTGACAGCTCGTCTTTCAACGTGAATGACCGCTAAGTGTCTTCTGGAATTTGCAGAAAGGAAACACCTCGCTCCATATCGGATGCTTGGCAGGCCAGACCGAAATCGTCAAGATCCTCATCGACCACGGCGGATCAGTCAACGTACAGTCGCAGAATGGCTTCACGCCATTGTACATGGCAGCTCAGGAGAACCACGTCGACATTGTCCGGTACCTTCTGGAGCACAGCGCAAACCAAAGTCTGGCTACCGAAGACGGTTTCACACCTTTGGCCGTCGCGCTCCAACAAGGCCACGACAAGGTGGTCTCCATTCTGCTCGAGAGCGATACTCGGAGCCGAGTACGTCTTCCCGCTCTGCACATCGCAGCCAAGAAGGACGATGTCCGTGCTGCAACTTTGCTTCTGGACAGTGACCAAACTGGACCGGATGTTACTTCCAAATCGGGTAAGAATTTCATTATTTCATGTATTTATAAAAAATCACTTTTATTCTGACTATCAGACCCGTCATTATGTTTGATGGTCGTGCCACGCTTCTGCACGTAGATGACCCCTGCAGAAGCGTGTCACAGCGGTTTGCTTTCTAAACCGGGGCGTAACCACACGAAATTTTTACTCTGATTCATTTTTCAGGTTTTACTCCATTGCACATCGCTGCCCATTACGGTAATGTGGCTATCGGGACTCTGTTACTGGATCGCGGGGCGAATGTCAACTTCGCAGCCAGCAAACACAACATTACACCGCTGCATGTGGCGGCCAAATGGGGAAGGGCCAATATGGTGGAGCTTCTATTGAACCGAGGAGCGGAAATCGATGCCAAAACAAGGGTAAGTGGAACTCTAATCCGTGAGAGATCGTCTGAATATTCAAGAGTTGTTCTCGGTAAGCGGATTAACACGGTAGGATATTGAAATTGTAAAATTTGAATTGTGTTGCAGGATGGATTAACACCTCTTCACTGCGGTGCGCGAAGTGGTCATGACAGGGTCGTCGATCTCCTTCTCCAGAAGGGATCGCCCAACAGTCCAAAAACCAAGGTACAACAGCTGGTTTTCATTACGGTTCCACGGTATCAAAGTAAAGGCCAGAATATAGTTGATACACCCAGTAAACAATCTTTGGTAAATCGATCGGAGTATTTTTCTACGATTTCTTGCAAAACTTATTCTCAGTCTTGTGAGTATTCCATCACAAATTCAATGGCTCAGTACTCCATCCCATTATCTTACAGAATGGTCTGGCTCCTTTGCATATGGCGGCCCAAGGCGACCACGTGGACAGTGCTCGAGCTCTTCTCTACTACAAGGCTCCGGTGGACGACGTGACAGTTGACTATTTGACACCACTACACGTCGCGGCGCACTGTGGCCACGTGCGGGTAGCGAAACTTCTGCTGGACCGCCGTGCCGATCCCAACGCCCGAGCACTGAACGGTTTCACACCGCTACATATCGCATGCAAGAAAAACAGGATCAAAGTGGTCGAGCTACTTCTGAAGCACGGAGCTTCCATCGACGCTACGACCGAGTCTGGTCTGACCCCTCTGCATGTGGCATCCTTCATGGGGTGCATGAACATCGTGCTGTACCTGATCCAACATGGGGCGAACCCTGACGTGACGACGGTCAGGGGAGAAACACCGTTGCATTTGGCTGTGCGCTCCAACCAGACAGACATTATTCGCATTTTACTCCGCAATGGCGCTAAAGTCGATGCCAAAGCCCGAGTAAGTCACATGCCCCAAGACAAGCGAAGCATTAAATTCAGAGGCCCTAATTATACATTTCGAAAAAGCTAACGTTATTGAGTATTGGGAGTGAAAAGTCGGAACATCCAATAGGTTGAATTTTGTTCTGGTTTTGGTGTCGCGCAATGATTTCTCGGTGGATCACAACGATCTACGCCATTTTTTATACAATTTCATAGCGAGATAGCGAAGTTGCGCACTCGCAATGAAGAACGTTTTACTTAGGAAAACCAAACGCCACTGCACATCGCCACGCGACTGGGTCATCTGGACAACGCGGCTTTGTTGATCCAGCACGGCGCAGTGATCGATATCCAGACGAAGGATCTGTACACGCCGCTGCACATTGCGGCCAAGGAAGGACAGGAGGAAGTGGCCATGCGGCTGATTGAGCAGGGTGCCAGTCTGACGGCCACTACCCGCAAGGGATTCACTCCGCTGCATCTGGCTGCCAAATACGGCCACCTCAACTTGGTCAAGCTCTTCCTGGATAAGGGCGCCGCTGTCGATACACAAGGCAAGAACGGCGTGACGCCACTGCATGTGGCCGCCCATTACGACAATGTCCAAGTCGCGCATTTACTCTTGCAACGCGGAGCTTCCCCACAGGCAACAGCCAAGGTACGTACGGAGTTTGATAATACAACCGTAGAAAGCTGATGCTGTTCTGGGCCGGGATTCGATGGGAACGCATCACCATAAGTGATCGACACGCGGACAAATATCTCCAGCTCGGATAACGCGGATTTAAGAGTTCTCCGATTAATGCTTTCTTTTTTGCAGAATGGTTACACGCCATTGCACATTTCGGCAAAGAAGAACCAGCTGGACATTGCCAACAGTTTGATCAAGTACAAAGCGGACCCCAATGCCGAGTCGAAGGCTGGATTTACGCCGGTGCATTTAGCTTCCCAGGAAGGCCATACCGAGATGCTTTACATGCTGGTGAAGAATGGCGGCGACGTTAACGCTCGAGCTAAGGTACTTCCAGGCTCATCTCCTCACGAAATATGGTAGTGCTTCCTTTGGTTCTTCAGCAATTAAAAATTCGTTCTGTGTTTTAGAATGGCTTAGCACCTCTTCATTTAGCGGCTCAAGAAGACCATGTACCCATTGGCGAAATTTTGGTCCAGAACAAAGCTGAACTGAATCCCGAAACTAAGGTCTTTACGAACGAAGAAGAACAATTTGGCATTTTTCTAGGCTAGTTTTGTCCTAACATCTGTAATGGTTTGCAGGCTGGATATACGCCATTGCACGTTGCCAGTCACTTCGGCCAGCTGAACATGGTGCGCTTTTTGCTGGATCAAGGCGCCGACGTCAACTTGAAGACCTCGGTGAGTAAACTGTAGCCACTCAAGGAACCTTTGCCATTTAGTCTCCTTCACGACATGGCACTTTATGCAATTACATAACCAATACATAATGCCCAGTCAGCGGCTACGTGGGCATAGTCTGTTCAAGCGCTTAACAATCATGCTTTGCTTTCCCATTGAAAGTGATCTAAATTCCACGGTGCCGATTTCAGTCAAAAGTCCCATGTGAAATTTTATACGGAAAGAAATAGCTGTTCTACGTTTCTCTATGTGGAGTTTTGAATGTCGCCTTGTTCTTGCAGTACGGATACACGCCTTTGCATCAAGCAGCCCAACAAGGCCAGACACAGGTTGTCAACGTCCTGTTGCAACATCAAGCTCAACCCAACGAAGTCAGCAACGTAAGTATTCCCTCCACGAAAAGTTTCCTCAGTTTTCAGCGACAAAACGCGCTGTTAAATGTCTTCATCATACATCGATTTTCAAGTTTATAACACCGATATGTGCGTGCCAGAATTTGTAAAAATTTTGGTACGTATGTATTACGCTGGTCAATCACGATGTGGTCTCACATGTTCCGACGTTTCGACCGTTCATTGGCGAACTTCTCTCTAATAATTGTGTCCGTGATTGCAGCAAGGGCAGACTGCCTTGTCGATCGCTGAAAAGCTCGGTTACGTGTCGGTCGTGGAGACCCTCAAAGTCGTCACCGAGACTATTGTCACTACCACAACGACCACCGTCACCGAAGAGAAGCTCAAAGTCCAGCAGCCCGAGTCGATGCAGGAGGCCTTCATCAGCGACAGTGAAGACGAAGCTGGTGAGTGCTGCAGTAAAACCCTAGGTCTAGGCTTTAGCTTTTTTCCGTCGTAGTAAAAGTATTACGTCTCAAGTAAAGTACGTACAGTACGGTTCGGTGGTTTTTCAAGTATCATCCTTGTTACGGTGGTGGGATGCTTTTAATTTTCCGTCCAGTAACTTTCTTTGCTTCGCGAAATGCTCTCGGTGGTGGGACGGTGCTGACTCTGTGCTACTTCAAACAGCTACGGATGACGACTCTGACTTTTCGGAGCCTGAAGAATTAATCTGGTGACCGGGTCTACCTTCTCCTCTTCTTCTTCTACCCTACTCTTTCTACTGCACAGTTGCTCAAGTGGGTGACGGGGCTTCTTTTTCCGCGTGAATGTTTCCCCTGCACGAATCACCACACCTTTGCATGACTCTGTCTCCCCTCATGTAGACAAACGCATGGATGACGAGGAAGACGAAGGTCTGGCTCGCTATAGTCCCGATACCGATCATATTGTCTACTCCCCCACACCGCCCGAGCGCCACCAAGTAATGATCGAAGAACGCGTGGTCCACCAAGAGCTCCCAGGTATACCCACCCGTGCACGTAACCCGAAAGTTACCACCACTACCATCACCACCCTCATCGCCACACCGTCCATCCGTAAGGACCGCTCGAAGAGCCCAGACTACCACGCTGAACTTTCGTACGAAGACTCGGCCGGTATTCCCCTGCAAGGCGCCTACGATGACGATCAAAAGGAACGCGAACATTACACCGAACATGTTACACAGGAGCATATCGAGCCCACAGAGTACGAACACACCATTCATACACGCAATGCTCCTCGCGGTGGACGGTCAACCGAAGACATGGTCCCGTACGATGGTACCGATGAACAGATCCAGTACCAGCATTCCATCGTGAAGAACACTATACCGAAGTCGCCCGTCCATGTGACTTCAGACTACAAGCAGTACGAGACTACCACCAAGGAAGTCACAAATATCGAGTCGCGAGGGTACGCTCCGCGTCATGTCCCTGATGTGGTAGTGCTGACTGAACGTACCGAGTCCCGCTCAGGCATGACCTCGCCCATGCAGGTTCGCACCGGGGAGTACAGTGAGGCTCAACGGGTGCCGGCGAAGTCCGCGCAGGATAACGAGAATTTCATCCGGTTCGAGCTGGTAGCGCCACCAACACCGCCTTCGCGGAAACGTGAGGAGAGTCCGCTGACGAATGGTACCAAGAAGAAGCGTAGGTGGTTCTCGTTTGGTAGTCGTGACAAGAGTCGGCCTGCGGCTGAGAACGAAGCCAAGACTAGTACAAAGAGCAAGGATAAGTCCTCGAAGAAGCGCAGTAAGTCATCGGTGGCCGAGTCCGCTGCGACCGCTTCCAAAGTCACCAAGCGATTCGACTCTCCGCAGATCGAAACGTTGCACGAAGATCAGACCGAGTCATCCGCAGTGAAAACTTCAAAGGAAAAATCGAGCAAGTCGAAGGATAAGTCCAAATTCAAAGAAAAAGTCGCCGTGGTCGATCAGCAGTTTGTGAACGAACGAGCGTTGAGGTCACCCAACACGATTGAGTCTATTGATGAAAAGTCCCGAAGGGAAGTTCTTCCGGACGACGCTGAGCTAACTATGGAACGGCTGGAACAGCGTGAGCGGGCATACAAGGAGAGTCTGGAACGTGCGCCAAATCAGACAGTGGAGCGTCTGGGCGAGGCCATCCACCAACTCAGTCCCGAGTCAGCCAAATTAGCCCGTCGTACCACACCAAAAGACGCTACCAACGAGGCCATTCACGCGACTTACAGCCAGTTTAAATCACCCAAAGACCGTCTGGTCGAACAGCTGTCACAGGGTACCGCGCGAGTCGTGGTCGATGATGACGACAGGGTAGAAACAGCTTATTCACATAGTCCGAGTATCAGGCACATCAACGGACCACGGGAAGGTACTGTGGAACAGTTGAACGAGTACACTCAACAAAACGTCCAGCCTGACAGCCCAACGAAGAAAGACCGGGGTATGGCCATGTTCGCCCACAGACGAAAAGCCAGCGAAGTCGATAGCGATGACGAGAACGACGCCCTTGAACAGAACACCCAAAAAACCAAAGTCAAAACACCGAAGGAGAAGATCGTCGAGATGTTGAGTGAGGGTCGCCATGAATTCCAGGTAGCTGAGCATGAGGATGACAGTGATCGAAAGTACAAGAACAAGCCACTGAACGTCAAGCGCGCGGCTTCACCTGGGGATGACGAAGTGGAAGTCTTGGACGAAAGTGTAGTCGACACCGAACTGGCTGATGGTACACAACGTAGTCCGAAGACTGAACGTCAGTCACGTGGCCGTACTTCCCCACTAGTCGAGCGCGCAATTCACGATCGGGAGAATGTCCACTTGGAGGAAAACGTTCTGGTGCAGAATATCCCCGATAGCCCGCAAACTGAAAAACGAGGGAAGAACCTGAGCGTTACGATTACCCCAACAGCCACGAAGAAATCCAGTATGAAGGGAAGCTCCCCAAGGACCGGAGCGACAGAACACATCGATGAGTCGGTTCGATCGACAAGCGTGGAGGATGAAGGAAGTGCTCAGAAGTCCCCGAGAAAACTTCAGTTCGCTCGCCGGTCGGTGTCTCAACAAGGTGAGACGGACACTGAAAGTGAGACGGACGACGATGAGGTTAATCTCGACGAGAGTGTTCGCAAGGACAGGATCAAGAGGAAGCCTCACGTAAAAAGACAGAAGAAGGTCTCGAAGGAAGGATACGAGGCAGTCCCGACAGACGAGTATTTGAACGAGCGAGTATCCCATAAAGAACTTCAACGGGAAATGTCTCTCGAAAAAGTCAAGCCCAAGAAGGACAAGGATAAAAGCACGAAAGAGAAGGTAGTGACAACTCGCCCGTTGAACTTGGATGACGAAGTGGGCCATGAAAGGGAGAACTTGGACGAGGCTGTGGTCATTGCGACAAGTCAGAACTTGAAGAACGGTGTACCGCTGACCGATGAGTACTATCAGCAGGAGTCGTACAGAGTCAAAGGTTCGCCTGGAAAGACCCGTAAAACTTCTCCTGGTCGACAGGAAAGAATCGAAACAGAGGTGATCACTACGATCGAGCCAGTTGAAAAAACAAAGTTAAAAGTCAAGCCCGAAAAGCCACCTAAGCCAGAAAAATTAAAGAAGGCGAAGACTCCCGAAGTCCCAATCCAGGAAGTCTTCGTGAGAATCGTGGACGTCACTGGTGCGCTGGAAGAACCCGAGACTGAAGAACAGCGACTGACCAAGAAGAAACTAGAAAAGGAAAGAGCCAAGCAGGAAAAGAAGTTTGCGGAAGAACGAGATAAAGCTGAGAAGGCCGCTGCGAAGGAACGGGAGAAGGCGGAGAAGGAAGCGCAGAAAGCAGCTAGGAAGGGTGCGACCGAGAAGAAATCGAAGGAGAAGGAGGACCGACTCGAACGTATCTCCGAGATCTCGGAGAAACAAGCCAGGTTGACACCTGATGACATCGAAATGATCGATGAGAATGTATCATTGCGCGAGCTGACTCCCACACCCGAACTCAAGACTAAAGTTCAGAAGGTGTTTCGAGAGAAGACGCCCACGAGGATTTCCATCGCGGAAGAAACTGAACGAAGCCGGATACTTGACTCCGGACTGGGTGACTCGCCTGTCGCGAGGAGTCCTTCGCAGCCGTTTTCGCCTGTTATCAAGTCACCGCGCGTGGAATCGGAGCGAACACAGAGAGCGGAAGCTGTTTCGCCCACGATGGAACAGCTAAAGGTTGGTGGGCATCGTAGCCGGTCAAAGTCACCGGGTGGCGACAAGACCGTGGTGGATTTGAACGAGAAGGTGGCAAAGACAAAGTCGCCGACAAGGAGTGACGCCGAGGGCGAAGGTGATGGGAGGACCCACGTGGAGCTGTATGAAACTCCGTGGGTACCGCTGAACAGGGAAGAAGACCGCGACGACGAAGGTCATATTGCTTCGTCGAACAGGAGGACGAGTAAGTATTATGAAACATGAAGTCCAACATTAAGTCAATAGGTTTGCACGAATGGGCTGGCTGATAAATAAATGAACGAAGTGACCGCATGGGCAAGACCTCACTCTGCATCGGCATGAAGAAAACGTGAGATGAGAATGCTGAGTTTTACCGCAGTATGTGGGCAAGCAGTCATCCCACCACCGAACATCGAGAAATTAGATGGTTTCAGCGAATTAGAACAAATTTGTCATTATTTAACCACGCGTGTTTTAGGGCATGGTGAACTAATTTATCTATTTTAGATGAAGTGCCCGCCACATCGCCACCAGAACACACGTTCAACTACATGCAAGAGGCGACTCGAACGTACCCTGACCATCATGCTGAGCGTACCATGGAAGGTCAGGCACTGTACGCTTCCGGCTACTCGGAAGGTAAAATGAGTCCGCAAGTCGAGGCGAAGACCAGCCCGGTCCGAGTCTTGGCGCCACCCATAGCGGTACCACCTACTCGTGCCGAAAACGTAAACCAGGAAAACGTCCGCACCGAAAAGCGTCCCAAGGAGAATGGCTATCAGGAAACCCTATACGAAGACAGCGTAACGCACGCGACTCAGCAGCCGAGGAAACCGTCGACGTCTTGGAACCAGAAAGAAAGCTTCGAGCAAATGTAGGTTTGATTGATGAATCACGAGTCAAGAATTAGAGATAGTACTCCTGTAAATTAAGTTAATTGATACAGACCTGTAGAGAAATAACTATTGTCCGGAAGTTCAACGTTACCAACACAGTTTCCAGTTTCCTAGCACTTTGCCCGATGATAACATCATTGGCGAGATGTAGCCGCTAATGTTGCTCTGGATTAACCTTTTTCTGGTCCACTTCTGAAAATATTTCCTTATTGTTTAGCATACGGGAGGCCGAAGCGCGAAGGACAGATCAGCCCAACTACCATGCTGCGATTGTTGGTCACGAGCCGGAAACGGTTCGCGACGACTTGCACGAGCTGGAAGGTACCTTCGCTCCGGACAATGTCGATCTCCGAATGAACGCACCAATTCGTGGCGGGTAAGTGAATCTGAATTTCGGTTTTGACTGCAAGCTCGATGCATGGCGCCTTTTTATACCTTACTGGCTGCCACATAGCTTGCACTAAAACATCAACACCTGCTTGGGCGAAGCATTTCATGAGTTGAGGCTTTTACTTTCCCATATTTTCTCCTTGTAATTTCCTTGCTCAGTATGGCACTAACCCCAAATTAGCTTCCTGGTTCGCACGTACCGGTACTTTGGCCCTTTTTCCTAGCTCCTCGTTTGTCCACTCTCTAATGTGATCGTTGTGTGATCATTTATCCTTGTCAACTCTTGAAGTCTCAATGTCGTACTGACGCTGTGTTTTTCTCCGGTTTGTGCAGGAAACTCAGATGGAAAACGTAAGTACTCTGTGCACTTTAACGTACACTACAGTAAGTTGCTTCATCCAGCTATCCGCTACTCTCTTGGTTCCCTGTGTTCGTTGGGCTCTGGTACCGAAATTTCTAGTCGTGTTCACCGTGCTGGTACGTGTGGCCCTGACTTAACAAAAAATCTATAATGTCTGACATCCGAAAGCCCCTTTTTTCTAAGCTTTCAGATAACAATTCGGAGGTCGGCAAACGAGACGTACAAGATCTCTATCTAAGTGGCGCATACTTCCGTTGCCATTGGCTGGAAATGTGGGCCACTTCAGTATCAGTCCAGTGCGTTCTGTTTTTCTGCCCTCTAATTACCCCCAATTACCAATTTACCGTCTCCCTAAAATTATCCAGATACTTTCAAACTAATTTCCAATAATTTAACCTAAAGTTTTGCCGGGTGAAACTTAACCATGAATTATCAGGTGGCGTCTTTCATTCTCACATTGACAGCACGGCATTGCTGCATCGCACACAAAACACCGCCGCGCTCAAGTGCACCGCGTGTTGTGATTAATTTGCCATCCTACCAGCGTATATTTCTTATTTCATTTTTCCAAACGTCGTTCCAAGACAGTAGTGTTGATTGACTGCCTTTCTCTCTCCTTTCATGCGTGTGACAACAGTACCTTTTTGCGAGGCAGTTTTCTGGTGAGCTTCCTGGTGGATGCCCGTGGTGGCGCCATGCGCGGCTGCCGTCACTCTGGCATCCGTGTCATCATCCCACCTCGCAAGGCTCCTTGCCCCATGCGCATCACCTGCAAGTATTTGACCAAAGACAAGGTGGCCATACCGCCACCGCTGATGGAAGGAGAAGGTCTGGCTTGCCGCATTTTGGAAATGGGGCCGCTTGGAGCCAAATTCCTCGGGTAAGTACAGACCCATCGCCATGAGTTTTCGTAGGAAAAATTTCCAGTTCTTCAGTTCTCCCTTGTGAATCTCTGATCGCCATCTGTCTGCCGTATTGATAGTTACGCTAGTGGCGCAGTGAAGAAAACTATATTGAATAATTCTTTTTCTCAGACCGGTCATCATCGAAATTCCCCACTTCGCCTCCCTGCGAGAAAACGAACGCGAGGTCCAGATCCTGCGCAGTGAGAACGGCCAGACTTGGAGGGAACACACACTGGAAGCTACGGAAGATGCCGTGCAGAAGGTTCTCAACGAAAGTTTCGACCCCGATGGTAAGACGATATTTTTTGGGATTGCATCTATCGAGCACACGGCGAAATTAGTCGAAGGCGGAAGAATGCAACGTTCGTCTTCTTCTTCAGAGCTGAGTGCCATTGAAGATCTGCAAACCAACCGCATCATCCGCATTCTCACCACCGACTTCCCTCTCTACTTCGCCATTGTCTCGCGTATTCGCCAGGAAGTCCACGCCGTTGGACCTGACGGTGGCATCATCACATCGACTGTCCAGCCACAAGTACAGGCTCTCTTCCCCGAAGGGGCTCTGACCAAGAAGATCAAGGTCGGAGTACAAGCGCACGTCATCCCACCTGACGTCGTTGCTCGCCTCTTGGCTTCCAACCGCATCGCCGTCAGCCCCATTGTCACCGTCGAACCTCGTCGCCGCAAGTTCCACAAGCCCATAACGCTGACTATCCCTCTCCCTCGAGCAGCTGGCAAGGGCATGGTCAACCAGTACACCAGCGACTCGCCCAATCTGCGACTCCTGTGCAGCATAACAGGTATGAACTATCGTAGAAAAACGGCTGATTATGCGTGCGTTATTCAGTTTGCCATAAAAGTCCGATGTGGAGATTGGAGAAAATCGAAATATTGTGAAAGTGTGATCTGATGAAATTGTTTCATGGGCCATGCTTTTTTTACAGGTGGTACCACGCCAGCCCAGTGGGAGGATATTACGGGTTCGACGCCCTTGGTGATCGTGAACGACTGTATCCAGTTCACCACGACGGTCTCCGCCCGTTTCTGGCTGATGGACTGTGGGCACAACATCTCGGAAGCTGTTCGATTCGGACATGCTGTATACTCCGATGCTTGTGTTGTACCGTACATGGCCAAGTTTGTCGTGTACGCTCGACGCTTCGATAACGAGGAAGCGCGACTCCGTGTCTTTTGTATGACTGACGACAAAGAAGACAAGACACTGGAACATCAAGAACGCTTTGTTGAGGTAAGAATTAGCTGACGCAAAAGGGCGAAATGCCGCCGAGATACTGGCGAACTTGTTATCGCTTACCGAACTTACCAGTCAATAGCAAACAGGTTCAAGGCATCCACATTTCTTGTTTTAGGTGTCCAAGAGCCGCGACGTGGAAGTGTTGGAAGGCAAGAACCTATACATCGAAATGGCCGGAAACCTGATCCCGGTTACCAAGTCCGGCGACCAGATCCACTTCCCCTTTTACCCCTTCCAAGAGAACCGACTACCCTTCTTGGTCAAAGTCAAGGATCCCAATGACGATGCTCAAGGTAGACTG
Organism: Ramazzottius varieornatus; assembly: GCA_001949185.1. Lineage (NCBI taxonomy): Eukaryota > Metazoa > Tardigrada > Eutardigrada > Parachela > Ramazzottiidae > Ramazzottius > Ramazzottius varieornatus. The sequence goes on from BDGG01000004.1 coordinate 459,625, forward strand.
GCTTTCATGCGTGAAGCCAAGTCTGGACGAAACGACTTGCCTCAAACACCCATCTGCAACCTGAGCGTTCGTCTCCCCGACGAACTTAGCGTAAGCACAACACCTCATCCACTCCTTGTTCACGTATGACAGATCGTAATAAATCACCACGAAAGTGGTCAACCCATTCGTGAGTGGAGTAACGTTACGTTGACTGAACTTCGACGCAGCGTAGTTGAAACGTTGTCTTTCTACAGCCAATGGAACCAACTCAAGCGAAGGACCTGGTGACCATCGTCCGACGTCCCGTCTACATGCGTGAGATCGGCAAGGCCGGATCAGTCCATAAGGCTGACGTCCGGTTACACGACGTGGCCGATATGGTTGGATCTGACTGGCCCGCCTTGGCTCAGCAACTAGGCTTCCGCGATCCAGAGATCCAGTCTCTGATGGACGAAGAGCCCAAGACCAACATTCAGGCCTTCAACATGCTGCGCCGCTGGATCGCTCGTCGCGACGTGACCAAGTCGGCCGGCAATGAACTGGAGCAAGCATTGAAACGCATTGGTCGAGACGACATCGTCAACAAAGTCATGTTTAACGTCAAGCTCCTGACGGACGATCTGGACCGAACCATGGCTCGATTGAGTGTCGACCGGGACCAGGTGGGCTTCGATGCCTTGCACGAAGAGATCGGTCCGGGAACCAGCGCGGTGGAAGGAGGCACTGAAACCTTTGTTCGAGACTACGTCAGAGGGTAATGACTCGCTTTTACTTCCCCATTCCTCACTTTTTCCATGTATTCTAGAAGATAAGTGTATCATATTATACTTCTCCAGATACCGGGAACCAGTCAGAGCAGAATCGGAACCGACCAGTGAGACCACTTCGCTCCATGAACATGTTATGGAAGAAGGTATGTTGAATATTCAGCGGTGTTCCTTCGCTACTGTCCTCCTACAGGATTTGAAGTAGTACCGATAATGCGAAAATATCTGTGTAGAAGTGGGAGCGAATCGAAGTGGAGAACCAGCTACCAAAGAGGTGCTCCATGAGCGTGTCACTCAGCAGAGACCTCCTAGCCCACCTCAACGCCAGATTTCCCAACGAGAAAGGGAGGAAGCTACGAGCCGGCTTTCTTCTACCATGCGATCTATGGACACGCCGGTACTCATGCGGGATGTCGAGAACACACGCGAAAGTGAGCGTCTGTACGAAACTGTCTGTAAGTATAACACAGTGCGGGCAGAGTACAGTGGCCGAATTGCTGTAGAGAAATGTCAACAACACTTCACACCATTGCGTTCCCCATGACATGAAACGCACTTGATGAACGGCATCGACTTGCTTAAAATACATGAACTTCGTCTAACTTTTTTCCAGCTCAACGGGAAGTTGTGGAACCACGCGCAGTGGAAGTCCGCACGCTGACCGGACAAGTGTCGCCAACAGCCGAGGTGGTGGTCAGTCGTGAAGATGTTCGTCGTACTTCGCCCGCAGAACCTACCCCACCTTCGCCTCGAACCAAGCCTGTCCCACCTCCCCGTCACGATCAACCCCATGTTCAGTACGCTGAACACGTCTCGACGTTCGAGTTGCCCAAGGAGACTCCCACCTACGTTCGTGAGGCCGGAGTGGACGAGTCAACGCCCACAGTCAGCGAGGCCCGTCGCCTGTCCGGCCCTGCTCCTGCCGACGACAACGCCCAAAAGTCCATCTCGCAGAAACAGTTCGAGACTGTCGAAACCGAACACGACGAAGACGGCAACTTGGTCACTAAGAAGACTATCACTACGGTCAAGACCACCCGCTCCACACGAACCATCACTGGTGGTAAGTAACGTCCCTTCGTTTCACACCATACTGTAGTACCGATGAATGACTACTGACTTACTTTACAGACCAAGACGAGCTGATCAAGCAAGCCACCGAAGGTGAGCTCCGCAATATCCCGCAAAGCGTCCTTGGTGACGTCCAACAGCAAAGCCGAGTTGATATTTCTGGGCCGGAAATCACCGATGTGACAGAATCTTACGTCAGAGATAACCAGTCAGCAGAAGGTAAGAGCTGAAGCAAAACAGAAACAGAAACCGCGACAGTTCAATCAACACTTCAAACGCCCAAAGCATGAAATACCAAAGCGAAATAAAAACTGGCTGCACCACAACTCAAAGCTTCCGTTCGAAATCTAACTTAGCCATTTGATTATTTGTTCGATATTTTCATCTACTTTATGTTGTGCATGTGTGCTTGCTTTCACATATGTTGAAGTGAACCCATATGCGGAATGATGGCCACTCTACTACAGTAACTGAATCTTACGACCGATAAGTTATCTATGAAGTTTCTACCGCCCGCATTGGGCATCATCTGTAACCATAGGCGCGATTAGCTCGGTACCCGGAAGTGGTTTTTGGACAGCAAAAGGCGGTCGTCAGCGTTAATCAGGCTATGCTTGAAGTACTTTGAACAGCAGAAAGATGTTTTGCTATTCAATAACTGTTCATGTTGGAAGGAAGCAGGCCGCCCTTGCACTCCGCTTGACAGTTTATTTTTCGAGACACTTGCAAGACATGGCAAGCTGACATTTAGCGTAAACCTGCCATGGACAATTTACGATGCTCGAAATAACCGGTCGTGAAATAAGTGAAATCCACCCGACACCTTCTCCTTCGTCAGTTCCCACTCAGTTCGGCCCATATCTTTCAATCGAACAATCTCCTCCTTCACTCACGCTTTCTTAATCGAAGTCTTCCGTACTTGTCCAGCCACAAAGTTCCTACGGACCTCAGTCTGTAAAGCCTTGCATGTTTTCTCCGAACCTTCTGTTAATACCATGTTTGAGTTTTTGATCTAACGAGTCAACCCACCGTCGCCGGAAAAAAGATTCATCTGCCTCTAACAACAACTACCATCTCGGCTGGATGTCCCCCTGACTACCCTCCACTGTGATAACAACTTGACGCTACCGTATTGACTGCACGGATCATGTTTCAAATACGTAAGAATGACTTCAGTTTGTCCATTATCTTCGCTGTAATGCTTACCATTTCCGACGGGTTTTTTTAATGTTCCTCGTCAGTCATTGGCTGCTCGATTTGAGCTGACTCGCTGTTTTGGGTATAGGAACCACCATTCAGTACCATGCATTCGAACCCGCCTCGGAGGATGTTCCTCGCGATGTGGAGACCCTCATGCGTCAGTTCGAAACCGAACCCACCACGTCACGCACACCTCGAGATCCACAACTCGCCATGGCACTTGGCTACTCCTCTCCAGTTCGACCTCGTCGAGTCCAAGAGCTAGCTGAAAAGCCCATCCCGCCACCACGCGGTCGGGTGGTCTCCACTGAGCACCGTGGGTCGATCGACGGAGGTTCCACCACTGATGATTTGTCATACCAGACCGCACTCGAGAGTGCTAGCGAAGGTTCAACCTACTACACGGCGCGAGAAGGAAGGAGCGCTAGCATCAGCAGTGGCGCCACCTTGGTCTCCGAAGGAGAGGTGAAACAGATCGACAGCGACGCTGAATCAGTGTTTTCCGGGTATGAGCAAGGTTTGTCGGGATCACGACAGACACTGGTGACAGCTGAACGGGAACGAAATGGCCGCGAACTCACGCCGGTCAATGAAATGCTACCCAGTGCCTCGAGTTTAGACCTAGTACCTGAGATGGTCAGAGAAGAGTTCGATGTTGAGGAAGGACCCAACTACTTCTTACTGTCAAACGTCCAGGGAGAACAAGAAACCAAACTCCAGCCTGAAATTCCGATGGTCGTTGATACCGAGCGTGAGACTGAAACCCTGATAGAGAGCGTACAGGAAAATGACGAGCCAGTGTTCGCGTCCGAAATGATGGTGACGGACTCGCGAATGACTCGAGAGGAGTTCTCCGTTGACTCGTTGAATGAAATTCAGCAGCAAGCACAGCAGACTAGTGAAGGGGAACAGGAAATCACCGCGGAGGAACAACAGCAAATCGAAACGTACAATCAGTCCATTGACGACACATTACGTGACATGATAGCCAATATGGAGTTAATCAGGCAAGAGTCAGGACTAGCGCCTACTGAGCACGCGACCTTTGACCAGTCAACAGGTCGGAATCGATCAAGGACAAGCTTGACAATCGAAGAACCCATTGATCGCGAAACCGTCGATGCCTTACTAGAAGAAACGTACTCTCCTCGTTCTTCCCGTTCGCGAAAAGAGTCATCAGACGTCGTCACCTCCGACGAACAGTCACATGCACAAGAGCTGGAGAACCTTCGGTTGCACGAGTCGCTCTCCGTCCAACAGACCGGCGAGTTCCCGGGAGAGTTCCTGCGAAGGTTCATCCAAGAAAGGGACAGAGGTCGGACGTTCTTCACGCCAAGACCGTTGGGCGTGGTGATCAACCCGGATAGCCCAGAGTTCGTCCAGCAGATGGCAGCTATAGTGTCGGAGGAGACGCACTTGTTGGAGAGACGACAGCAAGAGATGGACGAGTTCCTCCAAGAAGGTCCGAAGCAGGTTATGATAACGCCCGGTGTGTCGACCGAAGAAAGTGAGGTGGTGACCACCAGGCAGTACGAGGAAGTTGACGGTAAAATAACCAAGATCACTACTCGAGGCTCCATCAGTCTTCCTTGTGGTCTAGTCTTTGAACCTACCATCCAGATAATCAATGTCGTTCCCCACTAACCAATCAGACCAAATTAACTCACCATTTCGATCATAACCAAAACAATGAAAAATTAAAAACGGAAACTAATTACCCGAATTGAACAAACCACACACTAGACAGATCACTTTAACACTGCATGACCACCTACGGTAGTGACCTGTACAGTTGCCGTATTGGTCGGTTCGCCGTCCGTCTTTGTGTTCCTGCTTCCAAATTCGTTCGTGCCCCTTTGTTCGCCTGTTCTCTGTGCGGGAATGCGTCGGAATGGAGGCTGCTCGTTTGCTGTTGGCTATGCACTCGTCTCGTCCTCAACCAATCAACCAAACAACTTTCCTGTCTGTATCAACCTTGCCCTAACCTGCTCTTTTCCTCGGTCTTTTGAAGAACTCGGACGTACGGTACGCACCACCGAAGAAGAGCGACTGATCACGGAAACCCGTCGCGTGGTTCATCATGGACCCGGCGCAGTACAGATTACTGAAATACCGGCAGAATTCACCGCTGCTTCCGGGCAATCTCATGAAGAACATGAAGAATTGTCCGAAAATGTCGAAGAAATGGAGGTCGTTGGTGAACGACAGAACAAGGAGGCTTCCGTGAGTTGAAACTTCGTCACGGTTTCCGGTTTTTTAGTTTAGAGAAATATGGTTTGCTTTGCATAGGAGCTTTTACATGAGACAGTGAGTCAAGTAAGAGGTTCTTCGTCCATGGATGAAGAAAGTAGCCTTGAGAGGACGGCTGAAGAAGTTGTGAAGGATGCGGTGGACAAGGCGGTGGAAGAGCTCGAGCGCGAAGACCTGCGAGGAGAAACCAGTGAGTGAAGGGTGTGCCGTGAAACGCTTCAATCGATCAATCGAGTGTATTGCCGCTACATTGTAAAACCCGCACAACACGCGCGCTGGCTGGCCTGCCTGACTGCAACCTGCGCTGCATTTGCAACTTTGTGCCCAAAAAGAAAAGCGAAATACCTTTTCGACCATTATTTTTGTCAGTATCATCCTTTTCATTTGTCCTTTTTACAAACGACAGAGTTTCGGTCTGTGTGTGACAATTAAACCGGTGAATATTGTTCCTGTGTGTAATATCATCATTTAGTTAGAGTGACAGTTGGTGTGCGCTTTGCTAGCTGAGCATGGCGCCTTGATTGAGTGATTAGCATCATATCATACTTGAGTGTCGTAAGATTCACAGTGTGGCCATCATTTCTACTTACTGACCAATCTACCAGTCAAAAACCATCCTCCTCATTTTCTTTTCTTCATTTCGCGCTCGTATTTCTGTTGCCTTATTTTCATTCTGTTCTGTTTTTCTGTTTCTCGTCCATCAGAAGCCACGTCGCCGCAGCGACCTTCGCAGTTGTTCGCCGGTGGATTCAGTGGGGCGAGGTTGAATGTTGATAGCTCGACGGTGCCCATTATTGAGACACCGTCCACCAATGTCCTCATTGACACCACGGAGTTTGAGACACAAGGCCAGTTGTCGCCGGTCGAACTGACAGAGAACCAACCAGAATTCCGCGATGAAAGTCTGGCGGAAACCCAGATGCCCATTGTGGAAGAACCTTTGGGTGGTATGACGCCCAGTGCAGGTACAGACACAAACACTAACACCTTTTGATATCCTAACGCAGCCGACTAACAACTATCAATGCAAGCTACTAACCCCGCGAAACTAAGTGTTACACTTCCTAAGTCGCGAAAGGTCAAGTGTCTCTTGTTGGAGTAACACAGTGCTTAGTTTCTAAAATAGACTAGGTTTGGAGATGCCACCAGTGCTTTCTGCCGGACGATACTGAAACCTCATTGCTGAACAACACAAAGACTTCGTAGGCTTGTCAACAAGGTTACCTTCAAGCTTTCGTGTTCAGGGCTACTTCAACAACTACAACTTAGGGTTACTTCGACAATAAGGCTCTTCGTTCTTTCTGTTCCTTCAAATTCATTCGGCTGAAATGATTGGTTGGCTTGCTTAAACCGCTGCTTATTCAAATACCGCTCATCTCTTCGTTTCGTTGCGCAACTGGACCTGCCTGAGCCATTACTCGCTGCCCATTATGCATGATGCATCCCTGGCCTTCCTTACCTTACGCGCGCTCATGCATGGAAGAATTATCCCCACTGATTTGCTGATAGGTAACACATTCCCCTGCTAACTTCCCATATAACCTGCACTTGTCGCCATCAAACACTCTGACTAACTTGAATGTCTTTTTCTCTCCTCACCCACCAGTGGCTGACGTTACCTCACCCGGTGATCAAGCGCATGCCTCAACTACCACCAGTACGCATGTGCGCGATGCGTCACCACCACCGCGCTCCTTCGAAACATTCGAAGAACCTACAACGTCCTTCCAGACTTCATCTTCAGGCTTTAAGCGTACAGTTCAAACAACTACAGTCACGTCAGAAACCATCGCTACGGTCCTTCAAGAATCTGAATCTGAAACCGCCGAGAAAGCCGCACTGTCGCGCAAGTTCACCTATCGTCAACAGCAACCACACACACCACATGGCTCACTTGACATCGGCGAGGAAGAGGCACCTAACCGCCTGGAACTATCCAACTTTCAGCTGCGCCGCTTGTCCGAAGTAGCCGATACCCAAGCCGAGGAAGAGCGACGGATGAGCTTGAAAGAGCGCGTTGCGTTCTTTGAGAAGAAAGCCCAAGAAGCAAAGACACCTTCACCGCCTTCCAGCTACAAGAGTCCCTCACCTCCCCGCCGTGAGAAGACACCTTCCCCACCCGTTCAACGGTCACCCTCGGTCACACTCTCTGAAGCTGAAGTTGGAGCAACAACACCTTCGACGCCCATAAGTCTACCACGAGAAGCCTCCCGCGAAACGACCCCATCACCATCGCTGAGTGTGGGCGAACGACCAAAGTCACCGTCGCCACCGGTCAGCAGTCGATCGTCCCTCGATCAGTCAGCGCCACCATCACCACCGCCACGCCGTATCTTCTCACCGGAGTCCGAACAACCACCCGGTCACTCCATCTTCGCTCCCCAGCTGGTCTCCGCTGACAAGCCACCGCTACCCCCGCTTCGCATCAAGTCACCACCGACAATACCGGTGCGTGGAGATACTGAGGTGGTTGAGGATGACAAGACACCCACACCGACGTCTTCTCGACCTCAAACGCCACCTTCGCCACCAGTGCGACAATTCTTCACAACTACCGAAGAAGACTACAGTACAATGGTCACGTCCCGCAAACCATCGCCGCCACCTCGAGAAGTGTTTGTCCCACCGTCACCTCCACCACGTACCGAACCCTCACCTGAAGAAACGACGTCCGGAGAGAGACTTCATGAAGAAGTGACCGAGATACAAATGTCCTCTAGGGCATCACCGGCAACCGAAGAACAGTTACACGAGGAAGTAACTCGTTCTGAGCCGATTAAAGAGCGTCCACTGCATTCAGAGCGATCATCAGTATCGAGTAGTACCACCGATGAGGAACTGAGAGAAATCAGCCAAGCCGAGGTTGACTTACCCTCACTGGCGACTGAAGTGGAAACTTTGGCCAAGGAACAGGAGTATATGGCTGAACGGGTGCCATCTCCAGATAGCCCTAAAGAAGGGCACGTACGCGAGGTGGTTCATCGAATAGAGTCCCTCATCTCGTCACAGTCAGTCACTTCGCGGTTGTCTGAACGATCGCGAAGCTCCTCCACGCAAAGTCGAACACCGTCACCCCCGCTACCGGTAGCAACTGTCGCCTCACCTGCTTTAGCATCCTCCAGGCAGATCTTTACTCCAATGGGCGTCATAGACATAATAGATATCGAACCGGAAGTTAGAGTAAGGCAGATGCCAGCTGTGGTGGAGCATGTTGAGACGGTTACAGAACGTTACCTGAAGCGGAATGCTATTGAAGTTGCTTCGGAGCCCAGCCCGGGCTCCCCGCATGTGGATGTAATTGAGTCAGACGTCTCGCAGGACTTTGACGCATTGGAACGAGCGTTAAAACAGGAACATGATGAAAGACAAGAGCTGGACGCACACAGCGTAAGTGGAAAATATGTAGTAAAGTGACAAACACCCAAGTTGAAAAATGATTGAAAAGTCTCTAGCATGATTGGTTTTCGTTAAGCACTCGTGTTCGAAATATTTTGTTAGTAACAGAAGTGTTGTATGAATTATACTGCTGATGTCCGCAAATATGATTTTCATAGAGCGAAACTGAGGATGTATCGAAGGAGAACCGACTCATTTCTCCAATGATGAATCTTCGTCTCGCTTCCTTCGAAGAGCCCCTGCAAGAGCCCGCTGCAGCTCCCACTGGCTACCAAACGGACACCACCCCCAGCTCTACCCCGCGAAGCATTGTTCTCTCCACAAGCGAGGAAGAGTCCACTTCATCCTTACAAACTTCTCCACGACCCGCCGTCTTCCCTATTGATTCGCTCTATATTACCACCACCACGACCACTACCAGAATTTCCTCGCCGGTACCCGACACTCAGCCGATGATTAGCCCGCGCACCCCAGCTAAGCTGTCACCAACCAACAGCTCTCACCTAGTGGAAGAGTCCATGATGATGCGCAGTGCATCTTCCAGCCCGGCTACTTCGCCGCGGCAGCCACCGGCCAAGATCTCCCCCATGGACCGACCGATCTTCGGTGGCCTGTCGTTCCCTACACCTGGTCCTACTGAGAAGCGGCAGCTGTACCTGCAAGAAAAACTGGACCGGTCGCGACCTACCACGCCCAACGGAAAGCTTGATCGCAGATTGTCGGGGGAAACTTCACCAACAAAAATTCCGCCTCGACATTTCGGAAGTGAAATCTTGGAAGAGAGCGTCTCTACCGCGCATGTAAGTATCTCTACTTGTGACGTACTGTACTCTTAACCGGGACATTATGCGGCCCGATTTGCACAGTTTTCCACCAAACTTCCCGATTGATACTATATTCTAAGCGGTAACCGGCAAAATTGTTCAGGGTGCTCCGCATACTCCCTCTCAGGTCGAGGAGTCCGAGCAACTGACCGAAACCGTCATCAAAGAGCATATGTCGCCTGTGATTTCCCCAGTGGACACCTTGACCATCGTGTCCGACTTCTCCACACGCGCTCACCCCGAAGTCCTTCAGTTCCCCACAGCTCAACCGGACTTTGACGCTAGCTCAACGGCCGTCGAGACTTCCGATACGACCCCTCAATCCACACCTTCCGTATCCGATTACAACACCCGTCAGACATCTTTCGAAGAAGGGGAGACCCAAGCGGAAGTGCCACATGACAACGCCCGTCAATTGCACAAGTCGCTGTCTTTCGGTGCCAACCAGGCTTCCTCTACGGCGTCAGAGTCCTTACTCAAGTCTCTTGCTCACAGCTCATTCGAGAGCACCATCACCACTCACACAACTCACAGCGAGACGATCTCTGCCATCACGCAACTTCCTCACTCTTCTTCGCTGGAACAACTTGAGGAACGAGTGGAAATGATGGAGCAACCTCATACAGCCAATCAACGACGGGCATCTATCGTTGATCGATTCGGTGAGACGGAGAATATTCCTGCAGCTGTCCGACACGAAGGTGGACAACATCAGTTCAGCCACCAAACGGAAGCTGAACATGTACCTGACCGCTCTCAAGTCTTCGAACCCGAATCACCTTACGCAGTTTCTGAAAAGGAACTGATTGAGCGCACTTACTCAACCCAGCCTGCGGAAAGACAAGTGCCACTCGAACCTGCTTCACCTTACGCCGAGTTTGGCGTGGAGAACATCCAAGAAGCCGAAGAGGCCGTCTCGCACAGTGCACAACGGCAAAGCGTACCGCACTTACAGCCGGCTTCACCTTATGCCGAGTTTGGCACTGAAAATACTGCACAGGCCGAAGAGGCAGCATCCGAGTCCGAACCCGGGGTCAGTCCCGCCCGACTGGAACCAGCCTCACCCTATGCCGAATTCGGTCAGGAGAACATTTTGGAGGCTGAAGCGGTGTGGCCAAAGCGCTTACCGTTGGTTCCCGAAGGACCCTATGCCGAATATGGCATCGAGAATATCCACGATGCCGAAACCGTTATCGAGCAGCAAGCCATTCCGCGAGACATTTCTTACGAAAATATTGCTGAGGTATGCACCGTAACAGTATTTGCAATTTCAGAATATCTCAAACTTTCGGAGATTGTCAGCTGAGACGTAGGCAAATGAATTGCACCGAATCGTTATCTCGACTGCCGCATGGTTTTTGCTGTTGTTTGAAAGTGTGCGCCACTTGGGAAAGCGACCTGACGCATTCTTTTGCCCATGTCTTAACTAAATGATACACAATTGATCTTGCAAGACATTAGACGTAAGACTTTTTTCCGTGCTGTAGATTTCTCATCAAGAAACGCCAGAAGAAATTCGCTACACAGCTGAGGAGATCACCGAAAGCGTCGTCGAACAGGCGATAGGCGATCTACAGGTCAGCTCGGTACTGGACCAGCAACGTGAGCTGTTCCATTCCAATGAGATCCTCGAAGAAGACGTAATGGTCAGAGAGGTTGAGGCTGAAGCTCGGCCAGATGTGGAACGACGAGCCTCCATTGAGCAAGTCATCGAGCGTACAGGTAAGAGTTTACCACATTTCACCACGATGATTCGATGCGCTACTTGGTTTTCCTGTAGCCTAATTATATTCGCAGGTCCATTGGAAATACACGCTCGATCGGTTCAACAAGAATTCGACGAAGCCGCCGACAAGTTCGTCGCTCGTTTCATCCGCCGAGCTTCCATGGGTGGTGACATTTCTCCCGAAGACCTCTCCGACGCGGAACAGCTCGAAAGCCGAGAAGAACTCCCGGGTCGCCAGTCCCCACCAGAGTTTCACACTGTGGCTCCCCCAGACTTCCAGTTGCCCGCTGTTCCCCTCGTACGAGATTCCGATGAAGAAAGCGGCAACCAAACCGAAACCGAACTGTTGGACGAACATGTCACCCAAATCGGAGTCGAGTCTCCCACCGAAGCACGGGAACGTGTTCAGTACAACGAAGCTGTCGAACGTACAGCAGACGAACTGACCGACTCCGTTATCCGTCATGCTGTCGAGACCATCATCACACCTGAGGAAATCCAGGAGGTTGTAGCGGAAGTGCTAGTTCGGCCTGTCTCACCTCCACGGCCTCTCCACTTAGCCGCTGTGTTGCAGTCGAGGGACATCAGCTCGCACAAGCGTGTCAGCTTTGACGAACACCCAATCGAGATTGAAACCGGGCATGTCATCACCGAAACCGAAGGGAGTGAACAGGCCGAGACTTCGACCGAAGTTCTACACGAGCATGTCACCACACGGAGAATCCACTCGCCTCCTCCGCGACACTTGAGCGAAGCTTTTGCTCAAGAGGAACTGGAGGAACAGGTTGTAGCGGAACATATTCCCAGACGAGTCAGCTTCGATGATTACCCAGTGCAGATCAGCCCGTCGGTCTCCGAACTGACACTGTCCAGTCGAGAGACCACGCTGTGGGTACCCAACGAAGAGGCCGTGGTGGAGGAAACAACACCGACGACGCCCACTTTGGAAATTCAGCCCCGTTCAGCCTATACAGAGTTCGGTGAGAGTAACCTGCAAGAAGCGGAAGAGACCTCACCGAAGAGGTTGCCCCTGGTACCCGAGTCACCTTATGCAGAGTTTGGTCGACAGAACATCGAAGACGCGGAGACGCCAGGTCAAACGGTCTTGGCAGCCAGGAGGACCTCTTATGGTAGCGCGGCACCGGCTATCCGACCGAGCGAGGTGTACACGGAACAGGTAAAAGACTTTTCGAGAAGGAGGAAACTATTGAAAAAACCATTTACGAAAATACTCACCAGTATCGCACCAGTCTCCTATCCTGGTAATAATTCTTCATCTTGGTACTTTTGACACACGAATATGAAGCCGGTGTCTTGAGTAAAGTCGTGGTATTTTTCTACATGTTTTCACCATCCATAAGCTGTATGAGTATTTTGATGATCAAAAGTGTTGTTGCTTTTTATAGCTCCAAAGCCAGGAGACGCAAATGTCAGCTCCACAAAGGTTCAGCATGACGATGGGTGAGACCGAACACCTGCAGGAAACCGTCACCGTACAGCACATTGAATCGCCTCGTACTACCGAGTACCTGCCTACTGCTGAACACGCCGAAGAAGGAGCAGTGGAAGTGGACCAGACACTAGACCCGCCACCCGAACGCATCGTTTGCGAATTCCCTCCTCTCGACGAAGGAGCGTTACACCGAGCTCCTACCCAGCAAGACCAAGACGATGAAGAGCTGAGGCGAGAAACCGACAATGTCCATACTCATGTGCTGGAACAGCCACAGGAGGACTTCATCGTCGAAAATACCCCACTCGATGAAATGGCGTTACGTCATTCCCGACATGCAAGTATTGACCTCTCACCTGAACATCTTCCGGATATTCGAGAAGAAACGCGGACAGAGAAGCGTCAAGGCCAACGCGAGGAGCTACAAGAGTCCGTCGAGGAAACGGAAGTCGACCGTTCGCGTCTACTCGATCAACCGCCCGAGCTCTTTGTCTGTGAGTTTCCTCCTCTCGATGAAGTCGCTCTTCAGCGTATTCGCCAGGAAGAGATGGACCATTTCATTGCTCAACAAGAACAACGAGCGGAAGACGCAGAGACTTCACTGGAGTCGGACGTTGATCACTCTCGAGTGATCGATCAACCACCCCAACGATTCGTCTGCGAGTTTCCACCGCTTGATGAAGCCGAGCTACGTCGAATCGAGCTGGAGGATATCCGACGGAAGCCTTCGGAAGAGATGGAAGGTGTACCTATCATGATGCGCCATGTCCGTTCTGATTCCTTGACCGATACCACCGAGGAGGAGCCAGAAGGTCTAGGACGCGATGAAGCTGGAGTTGATGAGCGCCGCTTTGAGGGTGATCGCTCGCAACAGTACGAGCGACGTGACCGGGATGAACATGAGGTGTACGAAGAAAATGTGGTGAAATATCAAAGCGAAACTCATTCCGAACAAGTAAGTTGACCCGAGTTTGTTTGAGCTAACCTACTGTCTGTTGAATCAATGCCTGATGTCTTCCTTTCAGCAGGTCCGTGAAGACTTGAGTGAGCATGAGCGGACAGAAGAAACCGTTAGTGTAGAGCGGACCATGCCACCACAACGTTTCGAGCAAAGAGAGGAAGCTGAAGCTGATGAACTGTTGGACTTCCCGCCCATGGAGCACCACATCCGTCGCGCGCCCAGTGAACATGTCCGGTTCGATGATACCGTTGCTGAACACCGTCTACCGTCACCTGAGCGATCCGAACAAAAGGAACAGGTCGAAGAAGAAACTGTTCTTCGACGAACCGAAATTTCACTCACTGCAGACCCCACAGCCGGTAGACCCGGTGCGGATCTTGGCGCCGTCATTCTTCGCGACTACGAGGACGATGATGAGCTCGATCGTTTCGCTGAAGAGGAAGCCGAACGCCTCGTCAATGAGGTCCTCGATAACGATGTTACGTTAATGGAATCTATGACGTCGACATCCAGCAGCTCGCAAGATACACCACGGTACCGCTTCGACTACAGTGTCGACCAGGAAAGTGGCAGTCCCACACTGACTCGTAGGCATTCCCAGACACACGAGACGTTGACGCGCCAGTCCACCGGTATCTCCACTCAGTCACGCGACTCGACGGACGTCGAAGCGGAGTCGCCTACGAGAAGCCCTTCACCGAGGCAGGGACGGGTCTTTGAGACGGAAGACAGTCCGCGGACGAACATCGTCGTGGGTACTGTAACTAGTCCACAACGACAAGTGGCGCCGACTGAAGAGTACGGGGAACGGACCGAGACAAAGACAACGAGAAGTTCGATCACGCATACTCCGTTGGAATTTAGTGTGGGTGAAAGCAGGGTGGGAGAAACGGAGGAACCGCAGGTGGTGGAGCAAGTGACCATACGGAGCACTCGGTCGTCCGTGGCTAACAGCCCGGCTAGCCCTGGACAACGCGAGTTTCCGCCGACAGTGACAAGTCCAGAGGATATTATGCACTACACTATAGAACCCTTCTCGATGAGTAAGTAAAATTCGCTCCTAACTTTGCATGTTTTTCGCAAAGTACTCAAATCGGCTGTTTACTGAGGAATACTGGGCTCTTGGAGAGCTGCACCATGTGACATTGGACCAATAAAATAACGCAGAGAAATGGCCAATAAATAGAACCAATGATGAAAACCCTTGTATTAGGTTTTTGAATCTTAATTTTGTTTTCGGTGAATTACTCCATCTTGACCTGTGTTGTGTATATCTTACAGCTGAAGAGACAAGTGGAATGACGACATCCCAAACCACTGTTCGCACATCCGTGCGCACCGTTACTTCGGCCACGATCGAAGGCGAACCTAACGAAGATGGCGAACAGATCGTTACTCGCGTCACCCGTCAGACCATCACCAAAAGCCCCGCTACTTCCCCTCAGGCCATCGAAAGCCTCCCAGCTGTCACTCGGTACGCCAGCACCGGACCTGAGATCATCGAAGAAGGCGACAACGAGCGCACAGTCACGCGCGTCACGACTACCACTATCGTCTCTCACCCCGCGACTACCCACCACGAAATGACGGCGACCTTCCCTCATATCAGCCACACAGAATCCCAGCGAAGCCTCAGCCCTTCTCAACAGCAATTCCAACATTTCGCTACCGAAACCCTCGGCGACGAAGGTTCTCAAACTATTCAACAATTCCTTCCCGAAGGCGTTGTGGAAATCACTCGAACAGAAAGCCGATCAGATGACAAAATCATCACATCCGAAAGTCGCACTATTAAACGCGAAAGTGAAAATAATAATGAGTACCGTACTTCGACGACTATCACGAGGTCGACCGTCGTCACACACCGAGCGCCTGAACTGGCGGAATCATCGTACGAACGAGCTGAATTAATCGACTATCCTCGTGAAACAACCGAATTGGCTGGCATCGAGAATATCTCGTTCCAGCACAGTCCTTCAGAATCGCCTTTCCTCGAAGAGCCGGCGGACAGTGTAGAAGTGGACCGAAACATCCCACCTGCCTTGCGTAGTTACCTTCAAAGTACAACCGAAAGCGACACCGAGCTCGAAGAACTGGAGCAGCGCGAACCTTCCGAAGAACGAACTCCGCGTGGTGGATCGGCTGACCAACTTACTGGTCTCCCATCAGGTCGACCGCGATCGCTCCTACCGACAAGCTCCATCTCAATGCCGAGTTTCGGTTTGGATGACACCGTCACCGAGACTCAACCTGATCTGAACAACCAGATACGGTCCGTCTCCAACACGTCATTCGGAAGTGACATACCGATGTCCTCAGGAAGAGTTACCAGCGAGTCCAGTCGACAATCAAGTCCTGAATCGCTAACCGGAAGTGATTTGACCATCCGCAGTGGCTCCAGCGCGACGTTGCGACAAGCTTCACAGTCAATCTCGACTTCTTCGTCGAGCCAGCAATACGAGTCGGCCTTGGCGTCGCCGAACGACGATTCGTACCACACAGCAAGCGAGAATAAGCAGTCGAGTACGGAGTACGATACGGCAGCCACGGACTTTTCGAGTACGCCGTACCAAACAGCAGGCGAAGGAGGCTTTAGTTCACCAGGGTCCCGGCAGCTGAGTGCGGTAGGCTCGCCGGTAGGTACTTTATGGCGTCAGGATGACCTTGAGGTACGTGCAGGAGCTGAAAAGGCGTCGGAAGAAATATCAAAGCTGACGGAAGAAGTTCTGGCCGAATTCGGACAACGTTCCATCAGTAAGTGAACCACAGTATCGACGTTAGAAATTTGAGCTATGGGCAGAGTGACTCAGGAATGACGTCATGAAATCTGGTCTGTTGAGAGATCGCGAGCGAGCTCAGGTTTGGCTTTGATGACGACAGAATGCTGGTTGGTAGTTCGTTAAATCTGCGAGAAAATGTGCCAGTTGACGACACGATAGCGTCAAACATCCACGCCACAGTGCGTCCGCAATCGCTCAACAAGTCGCATTTTTACCACGTGACACCTGAGTTACTTGGCCCACTACTCATTTACTCTGATTAGATTTCGATCACGAAAACGCGAGACTGCTGTATGTAGTGTTTTGGATAACTCGCAGGGTTATCAACTCATAAGAGATCTTTTTTGACGTAGTGTACCAAAGCGAAACTCAAGCTTTGCCATTTTTATACGGTATTTTTCATGGATTTTTCACTTTGCCGAAGTTGGATGAACAAACAGTTTTCAGTTATTCTGTACAACTTGTAACTTGGTTTTCTGAGTTTTCACTGTATGTCTGACTCTTTCTGACTTGCCTTCCACAACGTTAACTTTTACAGGCGCGAGTGGTTCCCGACGTCAGCCATCATGGGAAATGATTGGTCCCGACGACATTAACGAAGTCCGCCAACCTTCCCCGATCGACCTTCACCTCGTTTCAGACGCTGAGTCCGAAGACGATTTCGAGCACATCTCTATCCAAGAGATCGCCGAAGTCTCCGCCACCGATCGACCGGCAGAAAGCACCGGCGTTGTCTCCGAGCCTGAAACTGTTTCTCGCCCTGAATCGCAAACAAGCTCACACACCACAGATGACACTGTGATTGAGGTTCCCAGTGACACAGTGGCACCTGACCAACAACCCCAACCCATCATCGAAGAAGCAGGTACACCGTCAACCGAACCTTCTTTTCTTACAGCCCAACAATCCGAACGAGTGACCGAAGAAACGGAGCACACCGAAGACGACACCTTTGACATGCGTCACTCGGTTCCCGGTCGTCGTAACCGTACACCCGACCCGACACCCGAACTACCGGAAGAACGTTCTTGGACACGAGCTGACTTTGGCTTCCGACCAACGCTGGGTATGCGTCAGTACTCCGAGTCGGAGTTCTCCGAAGCCGAACTGCGCGACCTTGCGCGTCGTCCATCGGACGTGTCGATCCAAGACTTGCTCCCGCGACCCATCTCCCCTGAACCCGAGAGTTCAGCTTCGCCGCAAGTCGACCTGGACCAAGGTATCAACATTCAGTCTACACCTGAGGACGAAGAAGCACCAGAGTACCTTCCACCATTGGAAGACATCCAAGAGGAGAAAGAGTCCACCAGTGGTGAGTCAATCAATAACGTGCAGTCACGCAATCGCGAAGTAGCTTCCTCCGCTTCGGGCTCGCTGCAAGAGTTTGAACGCTTAGAACAGCAAGTGGCTGTTGAGGAGAAGGAAGACCGCAGTGACAGTACAGTTGTAGCACCGGCCACCGCCCTGTACTCACCCGATCAACCCGAAAGCATGAGCCATTCCGAGTCCAACATTTCCAGCGATACAGCCAGTACCGTTATCGAACGGACACAGAGCGACATGGAAGACGTCGAAAGTCAACACACCGACGGCGACGTGAACGAGTCTGTCGACATCATGTCTGACTCGCTGACCGAACCAGAATTCACCGAACGGCTGCGTGAAACCGTTACCACTCGAACGGTCCCTGATACCATCATGACTGATTCCTTGACCGACCTCGGTGGTATCACCGATGTTCGCATGAGCGACTCACTTGAGAGTGAAACCATGCGACGAGTGATGGAGTTCGACGCTAATAACATCATGGCCGATTCCCTGATTGAAGAGCACTTTCCACGGGAAGGCCAGATTGAGATTCCACCGGCTGACATCTTTGGTTCGACCGGTGATGTGGTGACAGTCCGACGTTACCTGGTCACAGGTCATCCATCGCTCAACACGGTCAGTTTCTCCGGACCTGACTCTGTCAACCTGATGGAGTCATTCTTAATGGAAAACCAAGCCTTGTACCCCGATTTACAAATCTACGAGTCGGAAGAAGAGATTCTTACCAAAGAGACTGAAAATACCACGACCCACGCAGTGACCACCACGCGTATCGTCAAGCGACGCCAGAGTGACTTGAATACGCATGTGGAGACCGTGACCTTTTCGGGTCACGATTCGGAGCGCGAGATGGCCAAGTTCTTGTCCCACACCATGCCTCTCGATTTCAACGAGACAGAGATTATTGAGTGTGAGACGCAGGACGAGTCCGGCGATGTAACGCGGACCATGACACGCCGACTGTCGCGTGTCGATGTAGCGTCAGGGTTCCGGCGGACCTCCTCCGCTTCCCTGACCGGTACCAGTGATATTCCCCAAAGCTCAGCTGCTGATGTACCCTCTTCTGCTCATAGCGGTGAAAGCCGAAGTTTCATCCGAACTTCCTCTCAACCAGGTACCCTACTTCAACCTTTCCCGAGTGCATGATACCTGCCAGCCTGCATCCGCCTTCCTTTGTTACTTCTCACTGCATGATCCGTCCTAAAGAGATAACCCTCATCCCCAAACTTCCAGCATGCATGATATATTCACTCACTAAACTGCATGACCCTCGCCGGCACACTTGACCACTCGTTGTCAGTTTACGTTAGGCTTTTCAGTTTGTATTCACTTTGAGTTCACCTCACCGTTGACACAGTTCGCCAACAAGCTTCCGTCGCAAGTTTATGTTACGCTCTAACAGCTTGGCTACAGCTTGCTGAAAGTTGCCAGGTCTTAATGTTGCTTCTTCTGATCGATTTGTGTTGTTGCAGAATCGACTGTGATGGCCAGCAGTCTTCCGGAGGAAGAAACCGAAGTCCTTGAAGAGACTGTTGTCAGTAAGTGACCATAGCATCGTACACGTTCGCACTGTTCAAAGGACTTCTGATCATTACTCTCTCCTGCAGCACACGACGAACCAATTGAGGAAGGATCCGAGGAAGTTGATTTGACGGAACATGACGTGAAAGAGCAGCAAAAGCGAATGGAAACCTAAGGTACGTCCTCCGACCAATCGTACCGCAGTACCCGAAAAACTGTCTTGAGCGCACGTTGCTTTCTCGCAGGTGGATCCAAGTAAAGTTGGACATTGCATATTATGCTTTGCATCGGTGCTTTTAACAGAGCTCTCCACCAACTGCGGACTTCTGGACAATGCAAATCAATCTTGCTAGTTTGTTACACTTCATGCTTCCTTTTATTTTTCCGGTTTGAGACTTTGCTTTTACGTAGTCAGATTTGGTTGGGGTGTCTTGTTTGTTTACCATTCTACCCGCATCATAATCACCTTCATCATGCAGCTACTGCTAATCTTACCCATTTCCTCTACTGATACCTAACAAATCTGGTCTTCAAAGAATATAATTTCTGAAACACTTTACTTTTGCTTGTCTTCAATCTCTTCTTCCCTTTGTCTTCGTAAGAAACACATCTCCCTAACCTCCTCCGTGTTTCAACCATGAAGAAAATTTCCAGTCATCGACATCAACCACTGGAAAACTATATTCTTTCTGTCAAACGAAATGCAAGAAGAATAATTTCAACAAAAATCCGGGGAACAGTACTTCATTCTATTTCTTTGCATTTTTCGAGGCGTTCAACGCATTCTTAATATTAGCGTACCTTCCACTACTAACCGTTTCCTCCTCGAACGGCCAGGGCGTCACGCCTTCCGCGAACCTACTGTTATCCGGTAGGACCTCCACACCCGAGAAAAAGCCTAAATCAGGGACTGAACTAGTCTTCAACAAGGCCGCTGCCTCTCTCCGTGTCACCGGAGAAGGCGCTATAGCCGAAGAAGACGTTTCGGTCATTTCGAAGCGTTCTTCTGTCTGTGCAGTTTGGACAACGTTACGAGTAACCACTACCACTTCCCTCTCCATGGCAGCCACCAGCTCTTCTTCATTCTCTGAAGGGGTGGGTGAGGCGGGTGTGGTCGACTCGACGAACTTGACGTCGGTACCTTCGCCGTCCGACAAGTCCATCTCTTCCGGTTGGGCGTCTGGTGACGCTTCTGGGGAGGGCGAGCGGGCCTCGACGCCTTTGCGGACAGCCTGAAAAAGTTATCAGCATGTATTGGTCTCTACAGGATTACTCTTGGCTTACCAGTTGTTGGAGGAAGCGCGCGACGGCTTCGTTGGACTGATGCTCGTGTTCCTTGTCCTTGCGTATTTTCACCAAAGGAGTCTATAAAATACGAAAAGATAGTCAGGCGAAGATAACAACGTAGAAAAAGGCCGAAAAGGGAGATGAGCTGGAAGAACGGTACGGGACAATTCACAGATGAGAGAAATCTCGCTTTAAAGTCTACAAGACAATGCAGATAAAAGCTACTCCTGTGGTCCAGATATTTTTCCTTCCCAGTATTAATAACCGGAATAGTCAGCAGGTACTTGTCGACAAGAACTACTTATCACTTATCAATTACCTGTAAAACGTCTTTGGGGTGTGGTGCAGAAAATCCAGGAAAGACCGGTAATTTGGACAAGTCGTACTTGACTGCAAAACAAAAGCGTCTGGATAAGTTAGAAACATCGCAAAAAGAGTGAAAACCGGTCTGTAAGGTACACATTACAGTTATGGAAGAATGAAGATTACCTTCCGTGTGAGCGAACTCCTCTTCGGCGTCGCCTTCGTTGAAGAAGGTCAGGCCACAACTTTCGACCACACAGTTACGTATCCAGCCGGGCGGGTAACCGCACTCACGCATCCGGAATATCCACGAGGGGACATCTCGACGATCGAGACTTAGAGCTGTCCTCAGCTGATCACTAAAACCACGCAAACACGTTAAACAACCTTCACCAGGCCGACTATTAAGGTACCATCCACGACAACCCAGTACCTTATGTGGCCAGGAGCAACATCTGGAAATTCGTCAGGTTTGATCACATCCTCGCTATCCGTTCCTTGTTCGTGATAGCGGCTTCTGGAAGAAAGAAAACAACAACTGATTACACCACAGCGCACAGAGAATGTTCTCCGTATTCGAGACCTTAGTAAACCAAAGATCGGCGAACCAAGCTGTCGCAGACCTGCGTGCATGAAGCCATTTATTCACAGTGATGCACATGCACACAGGTTCACGAAAGACGGCAGATTTCCTCTTAGAGATCGAAATTCGTTATTCAGAAGTGAAATGAGCACTTACGAGCTTGAAGAAGTATTACTGTTATGAAATTCTTTGCGTTTCACATTGATGCGGGCAAAGTCGCGCGGCTCGGCGCACTCCATCAACGAATGATTTCCACCGCAGTTGAAGCACTCTTTCTGTCGTATCGGTGTCTTGGGTGTCGCGTTCTCCAGCCTCACTTCATCTTTCAGTTCCTGAGGCTCGATGTGAAGTTGAGGAATACTGCTGGCACCAAGACCAAACAAGCTAGCCTTTTTCGAAGGCCTACTAGTAGGGTCTTCTTCGGTTGAAGGCTCCACTGCCAGCGTGTCTACTTCAAAGTGGTCGTGATACGTGATCGAGACCTGCAACAGGAGTCAAAAGACGTCACAAAGACTCTCAACTAAAGGACCCAAGCACAGCCACGAATAAACGGAAATTAAAAGTAATTCAGGAGAAAAAGATGCGTACCGGTGCTTCGTCGGTTTTGGCGGTAGCAGCTCGAATCGACGCCATGTTCTGTCGCTCCCTGACAAGGATGCCTTTGATGACGGTCTGGAAGACATGATTGTACTTGCTGAAAGAACAAAACAAATGCAGTAACCAAGCCATGAAAGTCAGTTACATCCGGTGCAGTTAGGAGAGTCCATTCTCGTGTGCTCTAGTAAATCCACACTTACTTCGCTATGAAGGAATTCAGAAACTTCACTTCGATAAGTGGTGCATGATCCCCAGTCCTGGATGAGAAGATTTCTTATCATAATCTACAATAGAAGCAGTCCAAAGACGGAACCCGTCGTCCAACTTACTGATTGTCTTCCTCTTCCTCCACGAAGATCTTCTCTTCACGCGGTGTTTCCAACGAAGCGAAGCCCAAACCGACGATCGAATCCTTCGCTTCTTCCTCCTCTCTGTCGTGGTCCTTCTTTGCTGTACCTTCAGCGGAGAACACAAGTAACACCATTAAAATCCCTCTTCCCAAGTTCAGAAGGGACGTTCTTACTTTTCTTCTTTTTGAGTTTTCTGGCCAATGGTTTCTCTCTCTTTTCGATATCCGTCTGGATTCCCGAATCGCTCGACTTTTCCTTTCTCGCCGACGACACCACATCGCTCTTCTTCTTCTTCACGGCTGAGTATTTTCCGTTCTCTTCTTCTCTCGAAGCCGATGCACGACTGCCAGGCGAATAGGATCGAATTTCACCTTCTGACAGCGACGCATCATCGTCGTCATTCGTCTTACGCTTCGTCCTTTCCGTCTTCTCCATGTTCAGTGTCGATGTCTTCTTCTGTTCACTCAATTGCTCTCCATGTATACGCTTCTTCTGATTCTCTGAAAGTTTCAGGGACGGGGCATCGCGAGAATCCGACTCAGAGCCACCACCACTTCCGGAAGACAGTTCAATCAAATCAATGGCCTCCCTTGATTGGGGCCGTTTCCGTCGACTTGAAGATTCCGGTACAGAGCTCAACTGCTGCGGCCGTTTTTCTCCGTTCACTTTGCACGAAGAGAGTTTCGGGGAGTTTACCGACGCATATTTCGAACCAACCGAGGACGAAGAGTTCCGTGAAGAATTTCTGGAGGATGTTTCGTAGTGACGACTGGGGCGGGAATCGTTGTGGTAACGATCACGGTGATCAGCGTCTGCTCGCGACATCTTTCTGCTTTCAATACAGCACGAGCTCTTCTACCACCTATCAAAACCGGGAAGCATTCACCGATCCGGGATCACGGTATCAGATGACGGAGGAACGCAAACGATTACAAAACTAGAAGAAAACTGCTTTTTGTATTTTCGTTTCTCAGCGTGGCGTCACTGAGCACAGCCCTGAGCATCCTGATGGAAACCGGCACGGCCTGGAGTTGTCTGACGTGGAAGCAATGCAACTGTGTACTGTGGAACTGCGGACTCTATGTCATGAAGTTGTGGGTATTTCGATTAACCGGCGGACGACGTAATTTTCATGCCAAGCACCGTTCAGACCTTTACGCGCAACACCACGTGTCCTCATTACGCCACTATCCGGACGCGCGGGACTGCGGAGTGCGGAGTGGAATCCGTTCAAAACCGCGGACTCGACACTTCGAAAGACCACAACAGCAGTTTCCGCAAACCAATCCCGCTTCTTCCCCGAGCAACATGGCCAGCCTGTACCGTACTAAGTGGCATCACACCAACGGGATTTCCAGGTGACCGTTGCAGTCAACGTCATTACGATCTGCTTCCGTTCGTTGCTTTCTTTTCGGCCGTCAGATTCTTTCTTCCATCGTATCTTCCTGTAAAATCCTGCTGGAAATTCGGGCTAGACCATCATGGCGAAGCTTCTTCGCCTCGGCGCTCTCGCCGGTTTGTTGCTTGTGCTTTCTCCTGTAGTGTTCGCCCAAGACGCCAACACACCTCCAACGGATACCGCTACTCCTCCGGCCGATCCTGCCGCGGTTCCCGCGACTACTCCCTCTCCTGATCCCAACGCTTCTACCGGCCAGACTACTCCTGATGCCAGCCAGGCATCAACCACGTCCCCCAACCCTAACCAACAACAGCAACAAGGTGGGCAACAACAACAGCAACAGGGACAGAACGAGCTGGTGGTCGAGAATCCCGACTACGACTACGCCCTACCGCAGTCTCCATGGTCTGCCGATCGCAAGTGCACCTACCGCATCTCGGAGATCAACTGCAAGGGCCGCATGCATGCCGGCACACCCTGGAGTAACGGTCAGTTCCAGCCCTACGTCGAGATCGAGGTGTCCTGTCCCGCCGATCGCAACGTCCCCTTTCAAGCCGGTCCCGGCCCCTTGACCGAGAATCTGTACCTGGTCATTTGGGATTTCGAAGCGGAAAAGTCTCGTGTCATCCTGCCACTGCGCGAAACCCCGACGGCGACACCCCGTGGCGGTAACAAGCGCTTCTTGGTGGCTTCTCGCGATACTCCCGGTAGTTCGTGGGCAGTATACGGCACGGCGTGGGCATGGCATGAGGGATGGTATGACAGGTTTTGGCAATTTATATTTCTTTCTCATGTATATAATCGGCGATTCTTTCGTCGAATATGTGTGGTTGAATGTGGGGTTCGGTTTTGCAGGTACAACGACATTGAGTTTTCCCGCGATATTGCCTTCAAGCGGGATGTGTACCTCAAGGCCGAGGATCCCTACTACTTCTCCTGGTTGCCTTCGGACGACTTCTACGGCGCTGTGGCCCTGTACTCGGACTGGAACGTCAGCCAGATGACTCCTTGCTCCAGCCAACTCTACCGATACAGCGATGGCTCTTGCAATGGCTTCAAGTCCGTACCTCTGGACGTTTCGCAGATTGTGGTAAGCCAACTGGTGTGATTTCTGAATGAAAAGCGATCGTAGGTAGATGCTCGAATATGTTCTTTCTCGAAACCTAAAACGTCCAAAACAAATATTGATGATCCTCTTGTGATAGTTCATCAATGAATGTGACTGCTTTCGATCGACTTTTCCAGTACTTATTCCTCCTCTGTTGATCGACATTCCAATGAAACTTAAAAATGGAACCTTTTTCTCCATTTTTTGAAGGACAATCCCCTGTTGTACGACTTCGTGCCTGTCAGCTGCGGGGCCCAGAGCAATAAGACATTCTCCAAGTACCCCGAGATGACGTTCTTCAACGACATCACGGACAGTGAGATCGATTTGTCTATCTCCCGAGTTCTGAAGCACGAGAACGGAGACCAAGGAAGCCAGGACCAGGATAATCAGCAAGGCCAGATCGGCCAAGGAAACCAAACTCAGGGCGGACAAAGCAACCAGACTAGCCAGGGAACCCAAACCAGCCAGTGGACCCCGGCCGATCAGGGAAACCAGACATCCCAGGGAGATCAGGCTGGTCAACAGCAAGGTGGTCAACAGGGCAGTCAGCAAGGAAGTCTGGCTGTTCAACAGAGCCAGAGCGGACAAGGCCAGCAATATCGGTATAACTCCTTGAAGACCAGTTTCGTCGCCAGCCTTCCCACACCGGGAGCTTCCAACGTCCCTTTGTCACGAGCTCAAGAATGCCTGAACTTCCAAGATGGGCAACAAAGCACAGCCTGCCGGTAAGCTACTGTATTTCGAAGAAGGCTGAAGTGGAAGGTCGGCAATCGAACTCGACAGGACCGTTTTTCCCAAGTGGCGCACACGTCAGCCAATAACACTGAAACATACGCCACTTGATAAGATTGTTACCATCGATTTCTAAGTGGCGCATGCTTTTAACCAGGAACCCCTGGAAACCTTGCACCACTTGGGAAGACTGTCTTGTCGACTTTGTTTGTGGGCTCCTAATTCACTCGGAGTTTCACGAAATAGTATTCTTTGCAGAGTACCCAAGGTGGAGACCAAGAACCCTTTCCTGTTGGTCCAACGTGACAACCAGTGGGCTCAGGCCGCTCAGCGACTGGTCGAGAAGATGTTCGTGATTGACCAAAACAAGACTTCCGGTGGAAATGATGGCGGAAACCAGACCAACAACGGAACAGCAGCTGATGCCGGAAGCGCCACGACCAACACTGTGGCTGGCGCCCCCACGGACAGCACGACTCCGACCGCCTAAGGAACTCTCTTGAGTTTCACGGTTTACCTGTCAGATTCACTTTCCTTGTTTAGACTGTAATTGTGTCCTGATGTTGCTGCAGCAAATATCAGGCACCGGGTTTTCTTACGAGCTCGTCTTGGTGGAGACGTTCCCCGACTGCAATGAATGTTTTTCTTGTTCTTGGTAACTTTCTGCTTATCTGCACGTTGATTTTTCGTGCTAGTTTTTTCGATTGCTTAAATTTTAGAATATGATGTGAAGACCTCGAATCTCATCCTAAAGTTTTTTGGATAACTGAGCAAAACTTTCTCGCAATGGAAGAGCTGCATTCTTGAGAGGTCAGCACTTCAGATAGTTTATCGCAGATTGGGCGGCATATCTGATAGCGATTAGTCGAGGCTGCTTCGTATCCCTGATTTTCTGGTTATCACTGGCTTCAACAATGTATGATTTAATATTGCGAATTCTGCGATAAGTGTCTCGTATTTACCTACGTGAAATTCAACAGTATTGGAAATAATGCACCGTTGGGAAATTGTCGGTCGGGTCTTGGCCAGTTTGCAGTTGTGGGTCACAGTTCGATCTAATCTGCAGAACACCTGATCGACTAGTCAGACCAAACGTTGTTGGAACTTATCCTGCTATAGAGATAAACTTCTTTTTCTGGAACTGGTGGAAACTAAAGAGGAACTATTATTTCAGCCGATCCAAAATTCAGCAGTTCCAAATCCGAAAACTGGAATACATGCGCCAGATACATCCCTCTCCAAGGATTTGCGGTAAGTTGTAATTCGGGAGTGAAGGACTCTCTGTGTGCTTGTTGTAGCCTTCGAGATTCAATCGTATTAGTAGTCGCGCTGTGAATTGGTCGCGTATGCACGTGCTTCCGTACCGCTGTAGCGAAAAGGTCTGTTCCATAATTTCCCGTCGTGCGTGCAGTCCCTCCGGGACAATCCACAAATCGGATGGCCAGGATAACGTGATAACGTGATTACACTTGTTTTCCATACAGAATCTTTGTGCACGTGCTGGTGTTGGAAGGGCGAACAACGCGGTCCATTTCCGGTCTGTTTGATATGCTGAACGGATCTGAATAGATTCAATGTTGAATGACAATTGCCGATTAGGAGGAGTGATCTATATCAAAGCGAGCACCTTGCAGAAAAGAGAAAGGCAGAGGTCGACGTACGTACAACATGGTGACGTCAGCGCCCCCTACACTTCCGCCACGTGGTTACGGCTAGACACTCATGGAAGCACGTGATATAGTACCAAAATAGCCCATTGGGAAATCTGCTGTTTTCATTTTTCCGTTATCTTTTGAACGCCAGCCGCCAGATGCAGACCCCAGAGGGGCATGCCAGATCTTTTCTCGTCGTTTATTCCACCTTGATGCCTCCCGGCGATTGATGTGGTTCACACCTTGAAACTTCACCGCAAATGTTGGTTTGTGCTTGCAGATTATCCATCCCCTGCAGTCGTGAACGATTTGGCCTGCAACCATGACTTCGTCGCCAGAGACGTCGCGAGGAAAGGCAAACGTGCCGAATGGTCAGCTCAAGCTTACCACCAACGATGAGAGCTCAACGCCGCTCATCCTGCCTCGCCACTCCGGCCACCTTGACCGTAAGTATTAACGATCCCGTCGACCGCGCACTACCCTGTGGGATAATCAGGAATGTTTTCGTCGCCAGGTTCAGTCAGTCCACGGTCGGACAAATATTCGATCGCATCTAGTTACTACGAAGTACCAGAAGAGCTGATCGGCGTGGAAAATTTGGATAATATCACTCTCAGGTGTGTTGCACATGCTTCATACATGCTCATAGACGCTGAATCAGAATTCAATTCTAAACAAAAATTCATGAAGATTGCATTCCGTAAATTTGTACCGTGGACGCTGCAGTTATGTAACGGTGTCGCCCCCGTGCAATTTTACGAATTACATTGATAAAAGTATTTATCGATGCTTTCGATAAAAGTATTTATCGATGCTTTCGATAAAAGTATTTATCGATGCATTAACATTTACATATGTATTCGATTTCGGATGGATCGTGAGGGAGTTTGGCCCTTCTCGCTGGCCGTAATTTATTTGTTTCATGTTGACGAATGTTTTTGTCTTGTAGTTGGTACGGGATCAACGTGTGGCTTCCCCCTCCGCCTGCAAAGCTCTGCGGTTTGATCAAGCCTCCACCGGAACAACGGGTGCGGAAGCAGATCGTGAACAACGTCAACGGAATCGTCCGCCCCGGAGAGCTGCTCGCGATCATGGGTGCGTATTTACCTGTCACAACATCAGACGAGATTTTGCATAGTCATTCATCAGATTGAGAGTGACTGCGATCGGTGAAACTGAACGTGCGAATTGCCCCGCAGGTGCCAGTGGAGCAGGAAAGACGACGCTATTGAACGTCCTCAACGGGTGAGTGCCGCTTTTATCCGCATGTCGCGGCTAATTTTAGCGATCGTGTAAACCGGATTATATGCCATGTCCTTACAATCGATAGACGGAACCGAGGCGCCCTAAAGATTGAAGGATCGATTTGCATCAACAACAGGAAGGTTGGCAAAGCCATTACCAGCATTTCTGCCTACGTTCAGCAGGTAAAAAAAATGCTTCATCACGACGGTCTGAAATTCAAGCAGTTTTGAGCTGTTTATAGGTCAAAACCCAGTAGAAAATACGAGCGCAAAATGCAGTCACACAAGCTGACTTCTTTGAATTAAGTTAGGTTCAACTGTAGGAATTTCCAAACCTAGAGTATTCGCCAGCTCTTTGTTTTTATTTTGAAATAATTTTCAGGTTGATTTGTTCATCGGAACTCTGACGGTCCGTGAGCACCTCATCTTTCAAAGCCAACTGCGTATGGACAAGCATATGTCTTCCGCGGACCGGATGCGTCGCGTGGAGGAAGTCATTGGCGAGCTGGGGCTGATCAAGTGTCAGAACACGATGATCGGTATTCCCGGCCGCATAAAGGGTATTTCGGGTGGGGAGATGAAACGTCTGGCTTTCGCGTCCGAAGTCCTCACGAACCCTCCGCTGATGTTCTGTGATGAGCCCACCTCTGGTTTGGACGCTTTCATGGCGCAGAACGTCATTACTGTTCTCCGCGAGATGGCAGCCAAGGGCAAGACGGTGGTTGTCACGATTCACCAACCTTCGTCCGAGGTCTTCGCCATGTTCGACCGGCTGCTACTCATGTCAGAAGGACGCGTAGCTTACCTTGGTTCGTTGGGGATCCCTAGACCCTTTCTCGTCCATTCTCTGACGGTTTCTGGTTCGCGAAGCTGTCAGCTCGGTTATGTAAAGCGGACAGGATAGTCTTTCATGCACCTGCATTCTTGCGTTTTTTCGTAGCTACGCGCTTCCAGTATGTAGGTGTGTCAAAGATAATCTCTTTTGTCTGCCGGCCTTCCTAGTGCTGGTACAGTACGGTGGAACTGAGAGATTATGACTGATGATTTTCGGAACCTTTCGACAAACTTTGACGAATCTTTTCTGGTGTTTTTTTTCAGGTCGTGCCAACGCAGCCAAGGACTTCTTCGCTCAGCTCGGCTCTCCCTGTCCGCCCAACTTCAACCCTGCTGACCACTACATCCACCGTCTCGCCATCGTTCCCGGCAAGGAAGCTGAATGTCGAGAGCGAGCGAAGAAGGTCTGCGACACCTTCGCCTCCTCCAAGAAAGCCATGAACATCGAGGACGTTACCAGACAGATGGCCGACGAGAGTAGCCGGCTACCTACCAGTGGGGCCTCCAGCAAACGTTCGGCCTACAAGGCTTCGTGGTTCAGCCAATTCCGTTCTGTCTTGTGGAGAGCTAGCTTGGGGCTGATCAGGGAACCGCTGATCATTAGGGTCCGATTGTTCCAGACGGTATTCATAGCCTTGCTGCTGGGGTTGATTTACCTGCAGCAGGAAATGACCGACGAAGGCGCCATGAATATTAATGGTGTTATTTTCCTGTTTCTTACAAACATGGTAAATTATGAATGAGTTCTTTCCGGACTATTGCTTCAGACGATAATGTCTTCCTTTCTCTTTTCAGACTTTTGGAAACCTCTTCGCAGTAGTCAACGTCTTCACGCAAGAACTTCCCATCTTCCTTCGTGAGCATTCTAACGGGATGTACCGGGTCGACGTCTACTACATCTGTAAGGTGCTAGTCGACGTTCCGACCTTCATCGTCCTCCCCTTCATATTCACGACTATCTGCTACTGGATGATCGGCCTCCATCCGGACCCCATAGCCTTCCTGACAGCTTGCGGCATCGTGATTCTCATCACGAACGCCGCCGTCAGCTTCGGCTACTTCCTATCTTGCTTGGCGGGCACCGAGAGCCTGGCGTTAGCTCTGGCACCAACCTGCATCATTCCTCTGATGTTGTTTGGTGGTTTCTTCTTGAACAGCGGAACTGTGCCCAGTTACTTCATATGGCTAGCGGTAAGTTTACGTTTTAAAAAATCATGCCCGGTCATGATTTCCTGCTACAATGCACCTTTTACTGCTGGCGCCGGGAACATGGTCTGTAGTGACTGGGCGATCATTTTCTGTGTCGTGTTTTTGCAGTACATTTCCTGGTTCAAGTACGGCAACGAAGCCCTGGCCATCAACCAGTGGTCTCGTGTGGAGAACATCACCTGCACTTCGACCGCTGCTTCAAGATGTGCCAGTAATGGTCATGCCATTTTGAGGATGTCGAGTTTCAAGGAAGAAAACTTTGCGCTGGATATCTGGATGCTTTTTGTTCTGATTGCGGCTTTCCGCTTTTTGGGCTTTGTCGCCTTGGCTATCCGAGCTCGGCGAAACTAGAGCAATAATCCTGATGGCGTTTACTTCAGAGTATCTATCTTGTTCACTTGTCCGGCAAAGGAATACGATTTTTAAGGTGTTTCTTTGCACTGAGCACCTTTTGCCTGTGATTCGTTTTTTTATGGTGGTCATTGCAATGATTTCCTGCCCGATGCAATGATTTGTGATCGGAAGTTTTATGATTAGAAAAAACTTAGTAATCTGATCACGAACCTGGTTTGAACTTACCGCAGTTTTAGATTGGATCTTGCAAAGACTTTGGTTCTGTACATTTGAACGTGACATTTGATATTAGGAGATCCGACCAATACCCACCCTATGTAAGCAATCGCGAGATTTCCAAGACGAGAACGTTATTTACGTAAGATTTCGGAGACCACCACACCCGCAAAGTGCAGTTTTTGATCGTAAGTAGAAAGGTCACTTATAATTAGCACTACAGACCGTGCACGGTCCGTGCTGCTTCGCAGTGTCTGGTAAGAAACGGTACTATGACCTAACAATCGAGAGAAAAATTACTCAGAAGCAACGTCTTCAGAAGTGATTCAGCTAAAGAGATCGCCTGTCAGCTCTGGTCCTTCGGAATCGTGTCCAACACCACATGCTATACAAACATTTCTGACTGTCAAGTGTCTAATACCATCTGGCTGGGTGTTTTGTGCATCCACCACTTGAAAAATATGAAAGCGTTAGGCCATACGATTATTTCAGTTTCTTACGTAAGTTCTGCGAGATTACCCGTCACCCTCCCCCCCCCCCGCAGCGTAAGAAAATGTAAGATTATTACCTGGATTTTCCACCCCATGGGTGCTTACGTAATAGAAATACGGTCCCTTAATACATGATGTATATTAACTGAAACGTCGGCAAATGAATTGAACATGATCGTTATCTCAAGTGGCGCACGATCTCACTGTACGCCACTCGGGAAAACGATCCTGCTCAAGTCATTTGCCGCCGTCCCAGTTTTAACCTACGAGGGAGAGCTTATTGAGTTAGCCGGCTGTAGGAACGGTTGTTGAGCAAGCGACCAGTTATTAGGAGCAGGCCTTCAGAAGGCCTACTCGCTGCATTCTGTGGCTAACTCAACAACCTCGGTCTACGCCGGCTAACTCAACAACCGTTCCTTCGTTCAAGCACGATCTTCCGTACACGCGCAAAGGGAAAGTCTGGCGCAGTAAAAAGTTTGGATCAGACCGTTCCGCTACAGGGGCACGGACAGGTGCTTTTTGCTGCATGTAGAAAACAGCATAACTGGCCTTACTGCCGTACGTACGTGATGGGTTTCGGAACGAGCGGCTAGAAGCGTGACGCTTTTACTGGCTTCGTTGTACAGACGAGCAGCTTCAAGAACCACCTCGCGTTAAGCGAGTCGATCCACCTGGATCTCACTCATCCCAAAAAAGCTCTTATGGAGCTTATTGATTCCTGTTGCTCCCCACTTTGATCTGTTCTCTCTGCGTGTCCTTTGAATGTAGCTCACCGTCGTGTGATAGAGTTGTCACGCAATCACCGGCTCGGCGGATGACAGATCAGTAATCATATCAAAACCGGACGATGTTGAGATTAGGTTGGGGATCTAAATGAGACTTTACTACACACCTAAACGCCTTCGTTGTCGAAGTTCGAATGCCTTCCTTTCGGGAGGAGTCATGCGGTTTCATTGGTGATAGCTATTGAGCTTAGGTGTTGTACGTACTTCGTTCTCGCACAGAGTATCGTTGCGGAAGAAGTGAGTGGAAGCTGTTGGCCGTCTTGGCCGAGAGACTTTGGTCTTGAGTTTGGTGTGGGTTCGTGCGGCAATAAAGTTCCCCCCCCCCCTTTTTCCCAACGGTTTCATCTGTTTTTCCTCTCTAACAAGGCTGAGTGCCTCCAAGGACCTTCGACGACCTTCACCTGGTCAGGTAGCACTGCTCCCGCGGACAGTAGGATAAAGTATCCAGGATTCGGCCAGTAGCCTCTTCAAAAGGGATTAATGTCGGATCTTCGAGGACTTCTTCCTTTCTGTGGACCGAAGCGAGGTAAGTCGTAAGATTTACAGGTAGCTAGCGGTGTGAAGTACAGGTGAGGCGTTTGCCTAATTTCTTGGAGTGCAGGAAGCTTTGTGGTGCGAGGTTACTGGACAACCGGCAGAAAGTACAGGGGGATACTGACGTGTGAGCTTGTGTAGGGAAATTACAGCTTGACCGAGTTTGCCGAGTCCTTTTATTCTATCAATTTAGAGTAACGTCTGAATAAATACTCCTCGCTACCGGACGTAAAACTTTGTTCATCGGGAGTTCTACGGAGGCGACTGCCTTGTATTTCGAGCCGATATTCTTGGGCATTTTGCCCTTTGTAGGAAAGCCTTTGCAACAACGGTGAGGCTTCCGATGACGAATCAAGTACTAGTATCAACTGCAGCCATTGCCGGTATTTTCACCATATTGCTGATATTTTCTTCGTCCAGGTCGGATCGTTCCCCCATGATACCCCCTGACTGAAAACTGTTGCTCGCCTAATCTCCCCAATCATCGTGTTCGGGAAGATCTGTCGTGCGCTAGCAGTTCCAACACGGAAGACTCTGAGAAAGTCCCCGTAGTTCCTCTGCAACGTCATCGGGCGCGCCAACACGTAGGTTGCTGCTTGAACGTGCTGGCATCAACCAAGTGCGAACTGGCAGTTCGGTCGAGCCATGGCATGCAGTGATGTTCAGCTTCGTTACACATAAACCAGCACATTTCGACTACATGGTTCACCATGACACATGGCACCTACATGGCTACATGGCTGGCTGCTGATGGACACAGCTGATTTTCCATCGGGTTATCTGGTGTGAGTGGTGTCCAGATTCACTTCCGGTCGCATGCGATAATTTTTATTTTTTACTGGCTAAAGTTGCTGAGCGCTTCTCATCGCTTTCTTCTTTGCAGGCTATTTCAGATGGACAATGGTGTATGATGCAAGCCTGAAATTGATATCTCGCGATGGCGAAAGCTAAGCAGCAGCGCGGACAAGGTAACCAGAAGGAAAACGCAGCGAAGCCGGAGCGAGCATTAACTGCGCTGGTGAACGGATCGGCCACCTCGAACGATGCCCATCTCGAAGCTCCTAAACGGCGATGGGACAACGGCAAGTCGGCTTCTGCACCCCGGAAGGAATCCCCGCATGCATTGAAGAAATTGTCCAAGAAGAAAAGCTCGTCGGCATTCCGTGCGAGCATTGCTGCCGTTTGTGTGGGGATCTTATCCGTCGGAGCATACTACCTCTTTGCGCATCTTGAAGAGCAGAAGATCCTGTCGCCATTTGCCGGTCCGCTGATCCCCTACGATCGCAGCTACAAGAATTCTCTCCTGTGGGGCACCTACCGTTCGGGATTGTATTTTGGCGTGCGGAGTCGGACACCCGACTCGTTGGAAATGGGGCTGATGTGGTTTCCATACAGCGGGGGCAAGCTTAACATTCGCCATCTGTGTGACCAGAACGACAGACTGCGCTATGGATGGCTGGATCATGATGGCAGAAGCTTTGGCTACCAAGAAATCCTCGACGACTTTGCGAATATCTCCACATCCTTCGTCAAAAGATTCAGGTAAGTGCGCGATGTTAATTAGCCTGACTTTGATTCGAATTAAAATGGTTTAAACTTGGTCCTACGCTTGATTCTTGAAAGGCCGATTCGGCTCTTTCAGGCGATATGAGGCAATGTGATTGAAATGGCTCATGACGTCATAAGTGATAGTGGTGGGCACTTGAAATTTTGCTGTCCTTGTGACGTTATGGGCTCGAGTTGCTGATTCCTCATTTTGTGCGTTTCTGTGCTTGCAGTGAACAAACCAACGACTGGGTCGCTCGGATTTCTCTCCAACAGAACATGCAACACCGCTGGTCGTCGAAGCCTGCCGACTTCCGTTCAAAGATGGGCATCTTCGTGTACTTCAAGCTGGAGGATGCCGGAAAGATTTCGCCCATGGTCTCTAGCGACGAGCTAGTCGGCATAGAAGGCTCCACGCCTTCCCTGGGTAACTTCAAGATTCACTTCAAGCGTCACTCCGAAACAGACGTCAGCAGTCTGTTCGGCGGAGAAACTAGCAGCTTCGTCGCAACGACCTTCACCAAATGGACCGAGCTGAAAGAAACCATTCTATCCAGTGGGGCGATGCTCGAAAACAACATTGGTTTCAAGCTAGGCGGGATAGTCAGCCAGACTCCGAACTTTATTGTCCTCGAACTGGGTGTCTTTCCAAAGTTCACGCTGGATATCGTCTACGAACCTTTGAAGCCCGAAAGTGGACAAAGCAATAGCTTAGGTCCGATATCCTCTTCCTCCTTGACTGAGCTCATTCTGAATAAACGTAGGCAGTTCAACGAAAGGTTTAGGGAGGTGTTTAGAGTGAGGAACGAGGAACATAGAGAGTTCGCTCAAGCGGTGTTCAGCAACCTGATTGGAGGGATAGGGTATTTCTACGGGGAGTCTTTGGTAGCGTCAAAGTGGTCTTCGACCCCGGTCAAATCTTGGAAAGCGGGACTCTACACTGCGGTGCCATCGAGGAGTTTCTTCCCGAGAGGGTTCTTGTGGGATGAAGGATTCCACCAGTTGGCTATCAGCAAGTGGGACGTGGGATTGACGAGAGAGATCATGACGTCGTGGTTGAATTTGATGAACTCTAAAGGATGGATTGCCCGTGAACAGGTAAAGGGATCTACTGCAATCAGTATCGCACTCCCGAACGTCAAGAAGAAACGAAGAAAAAAAATAAAAATGCATGGCATACTCTACGAAAGTGCAAAATTGTGTTAAAGTTGGGAAAACTAAAAATGTTATGTTCTTATGAAGTAAGCTAAGTAAACGACCGACATCGTTTTTCTGTAATTTTTAGATTTTGGGTGAGGAAGCACGCAGTCGAGTACCGGAAGAGTTCGTCGTGCAGAACCCCGAGTACGCCAACCCGCCATCTCTACTCCTCACCGTCGAAGCCATGCTGGATAGTTTGGATCCTGATCACCCCGACGAGATCGACAAGACGCTGAAATTCTTTGAGTTTGCCTTCCCGCGACTCCAAGCCTGGTACAACTGGTTCAACACCACGCAGACTGGGTCTCGACCAGGAAGTTACCGTTGGCGTGGCCGTAATGAAACGACGGACAGAGAGCTCAACCCAAAGACTCTGACTTCCGGCTTGGACGACTATCCGAGAGCGTCGCATCCAAGTAATGACGAAAGACACGTCGACCTATACTGCTGGATGGCTTACGCGTCGGGGGTTCTGGCTCGAGTCGCCGAAGAAGTCGGCGAAAACCCGACAGCTTACCGGAAGTAAGTATATCACTTTACTTAACTCTCGATCCAAAGCTGTTTCTTGTTCTAAGACATGTTCGTTTTTCCATTGTAGCGCAGAGCTTTACTTGAAAGACAACGCTCTTCTGGACGAACTACACTGGTCAGAGAAGTACGGCATCTACGCCGACTACGGCAGACATACCGACACGGCTCGGCTGCAGCGGCAACAGCCCAGTCGACCACTTCCGCCTGGCCAGTCGGTGTCCCATCTCCCGATGGTTCGCGTCTTTGACACGGAACCCAGACTGACTCACGTCGACGCTTTCGGTTACGTTAGTCTCTTTCCGTTAATGCTACGGATCGTGGAGCCGTCTTCGCCAAAACTTAGCTTGATCCTCGACGGACTCCGCGACCCGAAGCGACTCTGGACAGACTACGGTGTCCGGTCGCTGTCGTTGGACAATCCAATCCACGCAGCGCGGAACACGGAACATGATCCACCGTATTGGCGAGGTAAGTGGATGGTTCGAACAAGGTTGGAAACTGGACAACCGAACTGGACAAGATCGCTGTCCGAAGTAGCGCACGCTTACAGCCAGTAATACTAAGAGGGTGCGCCGCTCAGAAAGTCGACTGGAGCGTTTTCCCAAGTGGTGCACGCTTTCAAACTACATAGGTATTACACCGTGCTTCATTAGGGAAAACATCTTTGTCGAATTCGTCAGCCAGCTCTCAGTTTCAAGGT
This sequence comes from Ramazzottius varieornatus, assembly GCA_001949185.1. NCBI lineage: Eukaryota > Metazoa > Tardigrada > Eutardigrada > Parachela > Ramazzottiidae > Ramazzottius > Ramazzottius varieornatus. The sequence goes on from BDGG01000004.1 coordinate 496,542, forward strand.
TGAAAGTACTCTTTTTCCAGGTGCCGTTTGGATCAACATGAACTACCTCATACTGAAAGCTCTGACGTTCTACGGTAGAGCTCCAGGACCATATCAGGACAAGTCGATAAAGATTGCTCAAGAACTAAAGCATAATTTAGTGACGAATATGTATAGACAGTGGCGTAAAACGGGTCATGTTTTTGAACAGTATGTTGACGGAGAAGGTAAAGGATCCCATCCGTTTACTGGGTGGTCCAGTCTTATCGTTTTAATCCTGTCGGACTTTTATTAGTGTTACAGAAACATAGCATAGTTTAAGTGTTCGCCCTCCTTTGGTCTGTTTCTACTAATTTATTCGTAGCACGTGCTTGGCGGCGTTGATAGTACGAGTGCGAAGTTGAAGTTCCCAGATCTCGGTACCCAATGGTCAGGCGTTGTTCGTATAAGGACCTTCTGACTCACGCGACCGGAAGTCAAACCTTCAGTTTCACTCCGCTCTTCTGCCCCGAGTTTCTCGGTGTCTCTGCGAGGAAACTTGGGATAATCTAAGACAAACAATTCGGGACTTCAATGCCATTCTTCGCAGGTTCATAGACACCTTTGTGGAATGGAAGTCAGACCAGTCAGATTACGGCTCACGACGACGAGAAGAACTTTTGTTGGTTGATTGCTTCCGGTTGTTGATTGGAATGTACTGATTTCATGTTTTGGTTTTCTTGAAAGTTGAAGCTGTCTTAATCGCTGTGCTGTTCAGTCTTCTTTGCAGTCTTCGGCGTTTTCTCGATCCTCTAGGTCCTCCCCCAAGCCCCACCATGACTATTCCATCTGAAAGCGTTCGAGAGAGGAAAGGCATCCGCGCGGAAGACGTGACGAAATCGGACACAACGGCAGCTACGATGTAAGTATTCACTGTAATGCATACATTGGTCATGGAATGAAGTCATCTGAGTTTTCCCGTCTTTCCTAGCGGAGTGACCGCGAGCCCCTATGTGACTGGAGCCAAGACCCTTATATTCTACACATTCCTTCTTATCGCTGTCCCTGTGATCGCATACTATGTCGGAAAAGGCTACGTGTTAGAAGGTAATCCCCTGATTCCACTACCATTCAATTTCACTTCAACCACTCCACCAGTTTCTTGAAACGATCCGTTCATGACGGTTCATCCTCCCTCGTAGATTTGCTGGGATACTCGAAGCAGCAAAGTTTTATCTACTGGGCGATCCTGTCGGTCATAGGGATACATGGCGTTCTCGGCCTGATGATCGTCAAGGCTTTTCGTGAAGAAGTGGTAATTCCAGCTCGCGTCCCAACGAAGCAAGATTAATGACAACAGGATGTACTAATATCTGAGCGCGATCTCTCGGGCATTGAGCATCCTTTGCCCAAGTTTTAATCTTTCTGTACACGGTAGGTTTTCTTCTTAGCTTCTATTCTTCCTTTATGTTTTATTACTGGTACTACCTTTTCTTTGAATTTTGGTGCGATGCACGTTTATGAATATGGACAGTCAACGCAAATAGGCCGTAACTGGAAGTCGAAAGGGTTCTTCATTATCCAAATCTTTATTTACCGAGTTTCGATAAGGTCGAAATGGTCGTTTAACCAAACATCATTCGACCCTAACTTGATACAAACACGGAAGTGCACGATAGCAAAAGAAACGCGAAAACCAAGGTTTCGATCCTTGTTTACCATTGTTACAAATGTTGCTTCCATATCTACAGTAAACACAAAAGGAGCGCCACCAGGATGACTTATTGCCCGGTATCTTATCGCTCAGTACAGAGATCCCAAGAGGCCACGACCGCCTCGATGTCCGGTCATTCTCGACCAAGGATAAACCAGGCAAATGCTGCAAGCAAATCTTACTCCTGCAGCTTTCTTGACCGTCCCCGGTCTTCGTTCACTAATATTTAACATGTTCCGGCTTGAAGACTTGCTCCTGATGGGAGTGGTGTGGCTCCACTTGGCTCTCGACGGACTCGCTCAACTTGGCGTTACGGTAAGCACTGTGTGCTCCTGTCCCGTACACCAAAACAACGACGTGGCTTGTGCTACCTTGGTAGATTTATCTTTTCCGTTAATTAAACTCTATTGATTTTTTGTCTTTTCAGCAACCTCCCGGAACATACACACTCCCATACAAACCAGAAGTACCTTCGAAGTTCTGTCCGTTCGGGCAGGAGCTCGACCACTTGTTGCCTCGCAGTTCGTCTGGCGAGTTCGTAAGCATGGACTTGTCCCGCAAATTTCCCTTCTTCGACATACCCTACCAGACTCTGTTCGTAAGTCCGAATTATCTTTTCAGGAGCCATTATACGGTATTAGCACATAACGTTACGTATAATTATGCGTAAGACCTGTCGCCGACAGAACGCCATATTCACCTTTCAATCTGAATTTTTCTTAGCCCAGCAAAAGCGTGCGGGACATATACCTTAAACTTCTGTTTTTTCAGCCGAACACTAATGGAGCAATCACATTCGATAGAGGAAATGCCCTTGTGAGTATGACACTGGAGCTGATTTTGGAGGGGGAATCGATCGCGAAAAACTAATTCTAGGATTGACTTAAATTTTGCACTAGGTCCCTTCAAACTTTACCGCCAGTCTGGACTTTAAAATTATAGCCGCATACTGGGGACACATGACGGCAGACTGTCGCGACAGTCAGGGGCAGCGATCTCGCGGTGACATTTTCGTGCGTGAAACGGAAGAGCCAGCAACTCTGCAAAATATTTCCTTGCTAATTAGGGATGAGTATATTTCCTTCTCATCTGCGCCCTCATATCAGTCATATGTCGAAGATTGCAGAATGTTTCTAGGGCAAACATGCCTGGCGAGCAGCGCTTCACGTCCAGATGGGCTCTTGTTTTTACTGTCTACCAAACTCGTATGCCTGTGGATTTTCGGTGGGCTTGTCCAAATCCAGTAAGTAAACGACAATAATGAACTTGGTAAAGCATCAGGACGTGACAGTGGAAGGATTGACTGTGGAAAAGCATATAACCTTAAGACTAAAACCGGTAACATTTTTTAGTGGACCACATATCAAACCATCCTCACGACAGACGGCGTCAAGTCTTTCGCAATCTTTCTCTACCATGAGATGGGTGCCTCAAATAATTTCTGTGATCATGCACCCGCAGGTACTAATTTTTTTATGCGCAATTGTGCATCAATGTGATGGACATTGGTTTAAGCAACGAAATAGGATACGACTGCCAATGCTAATGGTATGGTATGTCTGCGAATAGGTGGAGTAAATGCCGGTGACGGAAAACGCAGTTTAATGTTGCCAATGTCCAGTACCGGACGCTACGGAAACTTCTCTGAAACTTTGTTGGCGGACTCGAATGTCGGAATGCCCGGCACCTGGATGTTTCGTGTCGACCAAGAGAACATTCCAACGACAGCATGTACCGAGGACGGTAAGTGCGCGCCGTGAACCGTGGTGGCAGAATAGTGAAACACACGAGCTCATAAGTACTGCCGAGTTTCTCACTTCGTCGGGAGATGGGATGCCATGAAAATTTAGTTCAGAATTACGTGGGTATCAGATCAACTGATTGGTTTGGACTAGAGGTTGTGCCAGTATCCCCACTCAAAAATGGGCGGTGGTTGTGAGCGTTAGGTTTCGTGCAAGATGTAAATATACAGCTGACTGCAATCAATTGTTTAGCTGATTAATATCATGGTATTTTCAGTGGGATAACCGAACTCACTACGATGCCCATTTTTTTGGTGACTTTGTAGTGGCACACTCTGTACAAAGCTCTGTAGCGAAAGCCTGCATGGAAGTATAGTGTACAGCTCGCCGTTTCGTCTGGAGCTGCTCGTACCGTGGCAGCCGCTGCACGAAACCGGTGGCTTTTTGCGTGACCTTGCAGCATCAGAGCGAAGCGTATTTACGACCCATGAGCCACGGCCTGATGATTCGGGCAGCTCCGGATTCTGTTCACCATATTTTCTCCTTTGCAGGCTCCAATCTTCAGATTTATCCGAGGTTTGGGTCTCTGCTGGGAGGAACCAAAGTGTCGGTGTCTGGGATATGTGTCAGTAAAGAAAGTCATCCGAACGTCACGTGTCTCATCGGAGAGACCTCTGTGAGTGCAAACGTCACAAACGACAACGAGTTTTTTTGCGTTACTCCAATCGGGACGCTCCTGGGTGCAGCACGATTTGCAATTGCCCGTGATGGCGTCAACTTCCAGTATGAGACAAATTTCACTTATGGTAAGCGTTAATCGTGCTTGGGAGCAAAGTTATTTAAATCAAGGTGATGCAATTCAAAGTATCAATATTTCCCCCTAGATTATATAACGACAGACGTGATCCTTCATAACGAAGACCAACTGAATAACGGGTCGGCCACCACATTCGATATAAGCTGGGACCAATCATTCCTTGGACCGGATGAGAATGTCACAGTTCAAATCGTTATTTGGTACACGAATCCCCCTCTCAACTGTACGGATCCAATGGATTTCGTGCCGGTATGGGCGATACAGGACGATCCCGAAATGGTGGTGGTGTCTATTGCCACAGCACGTAACGACGACGGTCGCGTACAAGTACCTAGTTCAAAAGTCGTCAGCGAGGCACTCCCACCAAACTCCGTTCCCGTATCGGGCTTTCTTCGAGTGGTGGGAACCAACGACGCCAACAGCGCAGCAGAGCAAGACGGTAACCTTGTGAGCCCTTCTCAAATGTCGGCAGTGAAGTTTCTAGGACAGATTTGGGTAAATGACATGGTATCCGAAAGAGCGCCACAGTCGTTCCTCCAGAAGGTCAAAGCTCGAGTGACCAATGCTGTAAAGCGAGGTTGGGAAAGTTTCAAGAGGGCAGCGCCGTGCTTGGTACAGATGACATCTGCTCCAGCATGGGAAGCCATGGGAGAGCAGATCCATCAAAATGTCCAGCAACAGGGACGATCTTCAGCTCGACTAGCTCCACTTGCCGCTCGAGCAGCCATAAAAGCAGGATGTAAAGTCTACTCAAAGTTTGCAAAATACGAAGGCTATGCTAACAAGTTAATGGAAGCCGTCCGATGTTTTACTGACAGTCGTGGACGCAGTCAGAACGACCTTGTGATCAGGCGGGAAACTGCTCCTTGCCCCGCTACGTTGGCGCAAGCTCTGCGTGATAGTGGTCGGTATTCTACTGTGAGAGAATGCCGAATGGGAAGCACCGATCCTTCCAACTGCATATGGAACAAAGGGGCGACCCACTGCGTCTTAACGCCGATGACCACACAGGGTATTTCGTCGCAGTGTTGTTACAGCAGTGCTGGGAACCTGATGGACAACTCCAATCCCAATTTACCTGGTGGCCAACTCCAGTACTTACCATTTGGCATTCAACAAACTGAGAGCTCACCCACTCGAATGATCGACTTTGGCAATTACAAAGATTCCCTTTTTGCCAAGCTGTATAACGGAGCCACGCTTGCTGCTACATCAATATGCTGTGTCGGTGCTGGTGACCTTAATATGTGTAAAGACCTTCTTGACCACTTCAAACCAAAAGGATCGAACGGTTACGTACCGCCCAGGCCAGGTAAGTATTACAGTGCAGTAAACGCTTCTCACAGCATATTACACGTCACACAATAGTAGTCGTTTAGCTCTTCGAACAGCGAGAATTGACACTGTGAGATAATCAAGTTACCCGTTTTTTACAGCTGTGACAAGCGGTGACCCTCATATCACGACATTTGACAACTGTGAGTACACGTTCAACGGGCTTGGAGAATATTCCGTTGTTTCCACCTCTGATATTATGCACGTTCAGGGAAGAACCAAGAAGACCGGTAAGTTCACCCTCATCTGTGGAAGTGCTGGTAAATCATGTCATTTTTGTCGCAATAGTCGTACACGTATACTTCCCTTGTATATAGATGACGGACGAGCGACGGTGTGGCAAGCTGTCGCCCTGAAAGGATATGGCAGAACAACTGTCCATATCCAGTATAACGAGCTGTCTGGTTTGGATCTGTTCGTAAACAATGCCCGAGTCGATCTCTCGGAGGCAGCGAGTACTTTGAGATACCCGGGTAAGAAATACGCTGAACCAAAATACACAGTCTTTTGATGGACCAGAAATTACAACGCGCTTGACCGGTAGATTTGATCATCCAACACACGAGCAATGCTTCCGCAGTACAAGTGGTTTTGAATAACGGAGCGGCGGTAGAAGTCAAAAGATTGACGAAACATTTGGATCTTACAATTTATCTTCCTGACTCGGCTAAGGGTAATAATGTTGCTATACCTTCCACGCCTGAATTTTTCCACAGTCAACTGGATCTTTACTATGACATTTTTGATAGGTCTTGCGCGTGGTCTGTTCGGCTCCTGGCACGGTAATGGAAGCAAAGACCTGTACTCTCCTGCGGATCGTGTTTACCGGTGTGATAGCAGCCCAGAAGCTCTGTTTGAATTCGGGAACCAATGTACGTGGGCACAAAACTGGCCAAAGGTTATCTGTGGTTGAACTGAACAACGAATTTAGTTTATGTTCAAACAGGGCGCGTCAGCAAAGCGCAATCACTCTTTACATATCGTCGTGGAGAATCCTACGAGCAGTTTAACGATCTTCACTACAGACCGGCTTTCGAACCAGTTCCCATGAATGCAACGGTAGAACAGGAAGCCAAAGAGCTTTGTGGAACCTCCAAGCAGTGCTTTTTCGATTACGTTGTGACCGGTGACCGAGAACTTTCTGCTGATACCGCTCAAGCTTTCCACGAGTTTGATCAGATTTTGCTGGACACTGCCCCAGGTAAGGTTGCGGCATTTCAATATCAGATCATTGAAACCATCATGATCAAGTTCCAAAAATCGAAACTCAAGCATATGCGCAAAAAGCTCGACTTTCGTAACTTACGAAGACTAATCCAGTTTGTCATTCCAGTTGTTTCCTGTGGTTTCGGTAGACCAGGGGAAAACGCGATGATCGTCACCGAAGACAACTCATATCTTGAGGGGGATATCGTCAAGTTTCGTTGTACCGAAAACAGCATTAAACAGTCCGGGGAAGAAGCTATCATATGCCAGTCTGACGGAACATGGAGTGGAGCCGCCCTAGTCTGCCGGGCGCTGGCTTCCTGTGGGCCCAAGGACGCTGGACAGAACGCGGTGATCGTGTCGCAGAACAACAACTTCCTGGAAGGCGACACTCTGAAATTCCAATGCACCGGTGGTACGAGAAGGAAATCCGGACAGGAGGAAATCGAATGCTTGTCTGATGGGACATGGAGCGGCGATGCTCTGACGTGCTCGGCATGCCGCTTATTTGCCTATCTTTACATTTGGGTCATGCTGTACTTTGTTGTGCGACGAACCTACGACTAAAGCGACGTTTTAAATTCCCTGCTGTGCCAATGAAGGTTCCGGAATTAGTCGACGCACAAAACTAGCTCCAGATGAGCGTTCAACCGTCTGCCTTTCGTTCTGTCCATAAACATCATTGCTTGTAGTGTAGTAAAAAAAGGGAGTGAAAAGTGAAAATCGAAGTACGTGACTGGTGTTGGTTAGATATGCAGCGCAGAAGAAGGAGCCAAGGATGAATGACAATTTTAAATAATGGTTATCATATTTCGAGCGAGGTGTAACGAAAGATGAAGAGAGCACCATCCATGCTTGCGCTCCGACGGAAGAGAAAAAAACAGGAATAACATTTGGATATGCTCAATCTGCTGTGGTTAGACGTTCACAAAATACAAAGAAAAAGCGTCGAGCAGGTACCAGCAGCGGTTAAATAAAAACCTTGACAAGACGAGATGAATCGAAGTGTATAAGAGTAGGAGTTCATTTTCTATAAGAAGTAATCTGGTGTCCGGCGGGTGACATGGGGCTCGCCACGACGTGGTGCCGGGTCGAACTGCAGGAAAGAGTACTTCAGGCAGTCGTCCAACTCCATTATTGCTGCTTGGTTGCCGCATCGATAGCAGTAGTTGGGCGCGCTAAAGACGGTCACCACATGCCGCTCGTGACACCAGTTGTAACCCTGCAGAAAAATACCCGTCAAGTTACACATGAGAGCTGAGCAGACAAACCCGAAGCTTTTTTTCCCCAAGCGGCGAACGTTTCCTGTGTTCTTGGCTAGCATCGTGCGCCACTTTGAAAGTTCGACAAGACCGTACTCCCAAGTGACGCACATTTCCGACTGGAAGGGTGCGCCACCTGAAAACCCGGAAACATTGTTTCCCAAAGTGGCGCACGTTTCCCTTGTGGTTTGCCGGAAGCGTGCGCCATTCGGAAAAACGATACTTTCTAGCCATTTCATCGAGCTCCCATTTCTCACAGCAATTTTTCACAAAACTTTTTACCTCCATGACAAGCTGATGAGCACGAGCCACCAGAGTGAGACCGTTGGTATGATTGAACGTTTCCGAAATGTCTTGGCCAAAGGTGTAGCCTGCCCCCCGCGGACTGATGCCCCAGCCACCGCGATCATCCGGATCAGACCACAGCAGATCACACATGGGACCTTCGTGAGGAACTTCTTGCAGACGATCTAACGTGCGAATGTGGTCAAGGGTGTCGATGGATGGCGACAGCCCACCATGCAGACAGAAAATCTGTAAACAGTCATTATGTGATCATGTGGCGTTCGTAACAAACGCAGGTAATTAAGCCTCGGAGGAGGGAGCGAAAGACAGCGCGCAATGCGAACCTGATTATCGACCAGCGCAGTGAGCGGCAAATAATCGAATAAATCGGTGAAATATTTCCAAACGTTGGCATTGCCGTACTTTCGTAGGCATTCATCGTAAAATCCGTAAACCTAAACCAGGAAAGCCATTTCGGTCAGACTGAGATCTTGAAGCAGTTACCGCCATATGTAACATGCACAGCCGAGGCACGGCCTTGTCATGAGCCACCACACTCAGGGGCCCTTTCAAAAGAAGCAATCAAGTCATAACATGGACGGCAATCAAGCGAAAAAACGATACCTGTGTGATCTGGCGACTTTCGTGGTTTCCGCGAAGGATTGTAATTCTGTCCTTGTAGCGGACCTACAGATAAACAGAACGGGTTTGTAAAACAGAGCAAAAATGGAAAGAGTGATGAGGCTCGGGAATTCGAGAAAGGGTCCAACCTTGAGGGCAACGAGGAGGGAAACAGTTTCGACGGAATAGTAGCCACGATCGACGTAATCTCCCATAAAAAGGTAGTTGGTGTCTGGAGACTTTCCACCGATACGAAACAACTCCATCATATCGTGGAACTGCCCATGGACATCTCCACAAACGGTTACGGGACATTTGACTTCCTGTACATTGGACTCTTTGGCCAGAATCTCCTTCGCCTAAAAGTAAACATACGGTCAACATTCAACAATCAACTCGGTGCCTTCTAGATCGTTTCCATCCAGCAGTTCAGTTTCCCTCATGATTTCTCGCAACTTTCAGATTACAGCATGGATCCAGAGAAGCAACCGAAGTGAACGGATGTACAAACTCACTTTATCACAAAGTTGCTTGACTTGCATCTCCGTAAGCTGTTTACAATCATTCAACTGTTCTATCCACGCGTCCAAATCTTTCAGCTGCGTCTTTTCCTCCATCTTGCCGGCGATTCCTGAATGTCAACCTAAAGAGACGTATATATACGCTTGTCCGACAGTCGAGTGAGGAACGCGCGATAACAGGATAACTACGAAGTAATCTTATCAAGCGGTGAGTCACTTTGGTATGGTGGCCAAGACTTACCCCAGTATCGCGCTGGAAGGTCTTCTGGATCACGATGAAGAAGCTCGTATCCACCTAGATCCTGGCTGTCCACAGGGAACGGAACAACGGAGCAAAACAAGCTCAGCCTGTCAGAGGTATTATGGTGAGGAAGATTGAGATTTGAGAACGATCAACGATGTCGCTCACCGTATTTGAAACGAGCTCCTTCGTGCTTCTCTGCCTTTCAGCCTAATTAACTCGAAACAGTGCCTTGACGTCACGACACCCGGTGTAATTGGAGCTTGAAACGTTCGGTTTCAATTCAGGGCACGTCATGTGTATCGATTGGATTTGTTGATCCCCTGATGGGCTTCTGCACGGGCCCAGTGGCCCAGCGGAATTTTACCACGCCGGCGCACCACAGCTCATGCAGTATGCTTGTTGGCAAGTCTCAACGAATGGCCTGGCTCGAAGCCGCCCAGGGCAGGGGAAAGCTGCCCCTCTCTTCGGTCAAGAAATCGATAGGGAAAAGTCCCCGGGTTTCGTCGGCCTACCAATACGAGGATTAACTGTAACAGAGGACGCTGTGGCTGTGAGATCGGCTTTCGTTCCGGTTTTTCGACGTAGCTCCCTCTGCCATCCGGACTCAAGTGCAAGCAGTAAATAATATCCCCAGTGCAAAGACCAGCCGAGTGAGATATCCGTGCTCCGATAAATCTCTTTCGCAAAAGCCGAAAAGAACCTTTCACAAAGTCCGTCTTTGCACCTATTAGCTCTTTGCTCTATCGACTTTCATCGTTCCTGCGTGGTAGTTTTGGGTTCTGCAAGGATAAACCTCTTCATCCAAGATGCCGGAAGGAAAAGTGACCGAACAGCTGACGAAAAAGGGAGAGTTACACGGCCACAGCGGCTGGGTAACTCAGATCACCACCAGCCAGCAGTATCCCGACATGCTCTTGTCCGCTTCTCGCGGTAAGTTCCTTGGCTTGAACAAGAGTGAGGCAGGCTTTTGAGAATGGTTCGTTTGCAGATAAAAGTCTGATTATGTGGAAGATCAACCGTGAGGAACGCGAAAGTCAAGCTTACGGATATCCCCAAAAGTCTCTTCACGGCCATGGACACTTTGTCAGCGATGTTGTCCTGTCTTCTGATGGTTTGTACGCTCTGTCCGGCTCGTGGGATACCACTCTTCGTCTGTGGGATCTCACGGCGTAAGTCCGAATATTCTCGCGAACGAAATCTTCAGAGTTGCCGGATTTCTGGTCGATATCTTTTTCCGTTTTGTGGTTGCTTGATTACTTGATTGCTACTGTTTTCTAGAGGCAAAACGACTCGTCGCTTCATCGGCCACAAGAAAGATGTCCTGAGCGTCGCTTTCTCCGCCGACAACCGACAGATCATTAGTGGTTCTCGCGACCGAACTATCAAGCTTTGGAACACGTTAGCTGACTGCAAGTACACTATCGTGGAGGATTGCCACAACGACTGGGTCAGCTGTGTCCGATTCAGCCCATCCAGCACCAACCCGCTGATCGTCTCGGCTGGCTGGGATAAACTAGTTAAAGTGCGTTCTTCCTGTCTCTAAAGTCTTCGGGAGCTCTCACTAATGGTTTCTGTGTGTGCAGGTCTGGAATTTGGCCAATTGCAAGTTGAAGACCAATCACTACGGCCACACTGGACATTTGAACACCGTTACCGTTTCTCCTGATGGCTCCTTATGTGCGTCCGGCGGAAAGGTAGGAATCAGCTTTGTTCAACCTGTCAGTCAAGTTTTTCTTTCAGTCATTCTACTGGACAGCCTTTTGTTGGGTGACGTCAAGCATCTCTTTTCATCCAGTCCTTGTGTAACCAGCTCAGTACTGCCCGTGGAAGTTCTGTGGATGTTTGGTTGATGGAAAGTCGAAGGAAGGTTTCTGGAGCGATTTCTCCTAAATCGCGCGTTTATGTTTGCAGGACGGTCAAGCCATGTTGTGGGATTTGAACGAAGGCAAGCATCTGTACACGTTGGACGCCCAGGATAACATCAGCTCGTTGGTCTTCAGCCCCAACCGATACTGGCTGTGCGCTGCTGCCGGACCTTCCATCAAGATTTGGGTACGTCTTTCTAGCTTCGCAGCGTTTTCTGTTCTCATAAACAAGTTTGAAGACTAAAAGTCTGGTTGGAAAACGAAACGTAGAAGCTCGTTATATCAAGTGGCGCCTGTTTCCATTGTTATTGTCTGGTAATGTGCGCCACTGGAGATGACGCTCTTGAACGATTCAGTTTCCTCTGCCTGGATCGTCGAAGCTTTCGCCTGCGGCGGGGTTTAAGCTTCGTTTCTTGTAGGATCTGGAAGGCAAGACAGTGGTGGACACTCTTCGGGATGAAGTTATCCAAGGCGATGCCGGCAAGGGTGGACCCAGACTGAAGGAGCCTCCGCCACCCCAGTGCCTGTCTCTGGCTTGGTCTGCTGACGGTCAGACTCTCTTTGCTGGTTATTCTGACAATAAGATTCGTGTATGGCAAGTTGGTGCATACAGTAGCCGCGACTAACTTTTAATTATAATATATATTTGTACTTTAATTTCCTTCAGAATAGAACCGGAAGTGGAGTAAGAGCAAATGAACTAGATCATGCCGACGGCTCGTCACAAATGCACTCTTCTTTAATGAAGTGTGCGGACGAGAGGAAGCTATGGGCATTGTAGATCTTTTAGTTGTGTAACATAGGATAGGAAGTAATGGAACCAAAGGTAAGTTATCTACAGAAGCTTATGGAAATGCTGATTTGACGAACTGTAGGCTTCAGTGAGTCGGTGGCCGGAAAAGTCTGTTGGTGTTGTGCAGAACGGTTCAGCTGTTCGATAAGTCTAATAATCTAGAGTGTATTTGCCATGAGGCATTTGTCGAAAGTTTATGCAGGGACTTGACATTACGGAGCGAAAGACCCAACCTTGATAAAGATTTACGAAAGCAAACTTTATGTGTGTCCGTTCGATGCGAAGATTAATCCAAAGTTTAATCTCTTTGGTTTCTGCCCAGGAGGAAAGTGCGTCATTAGATACGAAAAAGCCGGCACTAGGTTCGATCAGTTCGATGCGCCTATTACAGGGAATTCAGAAATGTAAGAAGGTGGAGTGAGGAAAAAAGAGGCAGCACAGAAGGATGATTACATCCGGTTGAGAAGCCAGCTCGAATAAGGTTCTGCTGATTAACGAGGAATCTAGCCAGCTTTCTGCTTAATAGAACGGAAGTAAGGAGTGTCCCTATCTTTCCAGAAGACGGGGAGAATGAAACGAGGGGCGTGGGCGCGTGAAGGCCCGAAGGGTTAAGGATAGGTCTGAATGGGCCAAAAAATGGGCGATTTGCCAAAGGAACGCCATGAGAACTTTTTGTACTTTGGGACATAGTTGCCGGAGGTGTCGGTCAGGGTGGCGATCTCGGGGTTGGGAACTTGGAAAGAAGGGTCAGAGCGAGGATTCATGGTCCGGAGTTCGACCAGTGGGGCGTGGAAGGCCGAGGGCCACAGGGCGCGTTTCCCCGCTCGTGGAACCGGAACAGAAATGAAGCTGCGCATGGCGGGACTCACCTGTCGCACTTTCATCCAGTGGCGACCTACGAACGGACAAACTATTAGTCACCAAGAACAACCAAGAGAATGTACGGTAAAACAGTACAAGCCGAGAAGAGATCATCAGCTCGGCCTCTAGAGAATGTTCGCAATCAGAACACGAGTCAAATTCGCGAACTGTTACTCCAAAAAGCGCTGTGAACTTTAAGTGGGAGGTCGTCAAATGACTTGAGCAGGATCGTTTTCCCAAGTGGAGCATAGTGCCAGCTAAAAACTTGTGATCGTGCGCCACATGAGATGAGGATCATTTTTAGTTCATTTGCCGACGTCTCAAATAATGTTCGAGTCTCCAAGAACACTTCAGACGAAACCTATCCTCATCTTTTCTTTGTTCTAGGAGGACTAACGGAGTATTGGATAGCCGTGAACGTCATCGGCATGGAAGCTAGACACGTCGTCGGATTGAGCGGAAACGCCAGGGATCCAAAAGGTCGTCGCACAGTAGAGGAGTCCCACAAGAACGGAAGCATGAAGAAGGAAAGTCATTATGGAAGGCTGGAACAGTCGAGAATCCTAGCAAAATAAGAACATACCAAATCAAAGTTTCAACTGTTCTGGGGAAGTCACGTACGAGAAAGTGGGGAAAGTTGACAAATGAGATGAGGGAGCGGAACAGAGCTTTTCTAAAGCAGGACAAATCAAACGGCGGGGTTCTTGTGAAAGTTGAGATTGAATGGTACCGATGAAGGTACCACGGAATTCGCGAAGGAACTGAGAGGCGTTTTATACTGGCGATGCACAGAGAGGCGATAGGTGCAGACTAGAAAGGAATGGGAGATCTCCCTGCTGAGTGATGTTTATGAAGGTGCGTCCTCTGCGTGAAGGACTTGCTAGTGGTATTTTAGTGTTGCATAGACGTTATTCCCGTCGCATGCAGATCATTCAGGAGTCAGTACCGATTTCCGGTAAAGGGAGGAGACGTCGTTACAGTGACTTCAGCAGTGCATACGCCTGCGGTACTTTGAGGTGAAGTCGATCGAACGATCGCTTCATGAATTAGGTTTATTTTGGGATTCGAAGCAGACAGCTTACCGTTTTGGGAAATGAAGGTATTGCTACAAAAGCTGAAAGTGAGTCAAAAAGGAAGCGTATTGAGCAGACGCAAGCATTGTATCAGCGAATAATACGGCGAAGGCGAAGAATACGATATTTCGAGCTTCGTGATCTTGTTCAGGTGAGTATGATAGGTGAGCCGTTCAGGTGGGAATTGCGCGACAAAGCTAGACCCAGTACCCTGCACGGGTGGAGCAATAAGCTAATCCTTTCGCTCCGTTCTTCATTTGTCTTATCAGAATAAAGTTTTTTCGCAAGCAGGCTTGCGTTTCCGATTCCAGAAAGTCTTGTTTTTCCGAATCCTAGCCATCAGCTACGCTTGCGCCATCTGCATTTCATACAACTCCAAGTTCGTTGAGTTGAGGTTTCTCTCCTCTGAAGACCGTTTTCCGGTTGGCTAGTATCTATGATAGTCCCTGCTTATACACACTCAAAGTATGGGACCAGAGGAAGGTCCCTGGTCGAGGAAGGTTTTCGGATGCTGAGGTACCGGTCAGCCGGAAGAGAGCAACCAACACCAGCTGGGACCACTACAGTGGGGCTACCGCTGGCACTCATCGCTACAGATCAGCACACAGAACTTCGGTATCTGGTGCTCAACAGCATCGCTTTCATTCTCCAAACCTCAAAGCTGAAACCCTTAAGCAAATGGTGTCGTGGTCGGCTTGTTTTGGCCCAGTTAAGTGAGTATCACTTGCTTCTATAAGTATGGGTCTTTGGAACTTTGAGTTGCAACCAGCTACTCATTACCAGCCCTAGTTTCCGCCACACAGCACCCATTCTGTTGAAGCACAAACAGTTCAGCACTGTTAATTTTGCAGGAAGTCAACTTCTCGACTCTCCTCATTGACTATCCGTGGGGAGCTGTGTAATTTAAAGCTGTGATGACTTTTGAAAAGCACTCTTGTCGGTCTTTTCATTTAGTCACGTTGTCTAATCGAATTTTATCCGCCGTTGTCATCGCATGCTCCACTGGGCCGGCACGACTAATCTCAATGGGAGGCATTGGTCAAATGTGCGAAGAAGGAAATGCAGTGCGCTTTCCCCTGATTCTGGTATTTCACTCGTCAAAATTCTAAAATTTGGAACAGTTTAAAATCAGTATCCCTACATCAAAATCTTACGGTTGACATTGGGAATCTTGTAGAACACTGGAAATACAGTATCACAGTATATGAAATGACTCGTAATTATCCACCATTCTTAAAAAGAAGAAAACCTCGAATGCGTGTCTGTTCGACCGACAGTTTCTGCGAGAGCTACCAGCGAAAATTCGGTATTAGTTTCTAAATTTTGGTCGCAGACGAAGCCAGATTAGACCCGAAACGCTGAATATATTGATGAACCGAAGGGCGGGTCATGGGAAAACAGGTTTCACGGCGTGCTCAGCAAATGCAATGGGCTTGTCCATCAGTCAGTACCGTACTAGCACCGTGGCTACACGGCGTAAATGGTCAGGCAGATGCGAATCATCCGATCGATAATGTGTGAAACATGCTAAAGAGTGTCCGATAGATTCGGAAAGCGCCGTTAGGCGAAGACGTGATACATGCCACTCTGGTATGCCTGACAGCACAATCCGGCATCGGCCAGCCATTTTGACTGGAACATACGAGTGCACGCTCAGTGTAGTATCGTAGCCTATCTATCCCTTTCTTTGTTGCCTGTTTGCCAATTGGGAACGGACACTGCAGCTCTGGATGCAAATTGTGCTCCTGAGAGGCCTGACACCATTCTGTACTTACGTATTGGACGTTGGGTCGGCGTTGATGGTGTGTACTACTTGGTTAGTGCACACGTGTGCCCGGGCGGCCATCATCAAACATCCCTGAACGGTGCTTCTCCCGAATGTGGGTTACTCATTCCATCTCGCTTTCATCGGCAACTAACAACAGGCAGTTTGCTGTACTCTCCTATCTTTACATCCCCCTAATGCACTGTACCATATCGATATTGAAACCACTACCGTCCTGGCCTGCTGTTGCTTGATTGTAGACTCTGGCCGTCAAAGGAAATATTGACCCAACTGAAACAACAATCCGCCTTTTTTGCGTTCGAATACGCGCCGTGCTTACAAAGAACACCAGGGTCCTCGCTTTCACTATCTTTGCTCCATGTCACTCTTCACTACAATGTGACCGTACACGAAGTATCCCATTACTCTTCCAAGTCCCAGCTTTGTCGTTTGATTATCCTGGATTTTGTGTATCGGATCTGGCACCGCTGACAATTCGGATACAAGGCGTGGAACTTGGTTTCTTGGTAAGTGGGATGTTGCGCGTGTATATCGCATATGAAATTTTGGGAAGAATGGTTAGGGCTCGAATTATTCAAGGGGTGAGTGGTTATGAATAATTTCCGCTGTCCCCTACAGTAACCTTCGCTTGTGGTCGTGCGAAAGTTAAATAAGCAGCACATATGGTCACGATTTGAGGCTGGATGTTGGATCGAGCTCGACAGACATCTCTGACAAGCTGAGGAAGGGGGGCTTGTGGGAGAAGATTGTGAGGCCTGGACTGGCATCGTTATCAACATAGAGTCGTATGATTATTTGCATTTAGATGTGCAGTGCAGAACAGCGCATTGGGTCAATGTACGTTGACCAGTCGGGACGAGGAAGCATGCACAACAGTGAAGTTAGCGGTCATATCTGCGCGAGTGCCATAACGGGTTATGTTACATGCATGAGATCAGGGGCATATGCGCTCGTTTGGCCTGTCTGTCCGTCATTCTGCCAACATATCCAGGGACAAATGAATCGTGAGGCTAGGCAGATCATATTCAAACGAGGGGATCCATAATGATAGATGGCGGATAAAAGAGGCTTGTCGCATAGACGTGTATACAAAGCGTGCAAGCGTCAAATGCGGTATACACGGCTGGCCGGATGTGGCTGGGGCCTTGATGAGATCGTAAGTTGCCGAGATGAAAAAGAGACTGTCTAAATTTAAATCTTGAAGAGTGGAAGAATGACGGGAACGATGCTTATTCAGATGGGAACTATGCAAAGAAGACGAGGGTCAGAATGCAAAATAGAACGTGCTGGGAAGTTGTGATGATGAGATATCTCGAGATTGCGATGATTGGCACAAGATAAAGGAGCAAACTGGCCTTTCGGGGTGAAATGTTGAAAATACGGAAACCGATTATGGTCGATAATGTTTGTTTGAGTAATTTCGTCAGTTCTCATTGATGGCGCAATAATATTTATGCTGATATAAAAAGTTTGAATCTCTAAACTCGATGAAATACAATAGTCCGATGAAGTGCGCAACATGCAACAAGCTAACGAAACTTTCTGCCATTTTTCTACTCGTTTTTGCATTTGTAGCGCAGAAATGGTTGCGCGGTTTCGAGGAGAGTCAACAAGCCGTCAAGCCGTGGATAATAAGAGGAGAGTGTGTTTTGAGCGCTAATTTCTTCTAGCTCCATTGAGCGAAACAAATATCCCACACGTGCCCCACCCACTTAGCCGCTCGCCATTTTCCCCGTTCGAGTCAATTTAATTTCCGTGATTTCACAAGAGCCTCTCCAATCACACCAACGCATGTTTTATTTGACAGCTACAAACAAGAAGACAAGTCACTCGATCATTTTTCTTGTTTTTCCACAGAAGCAAACTGTCAGAAAGCTGGCAGTGGAGAATGTCAGCCAGCACTGCTACCAACGTCAACAAGATTATTGACGACGCTGTCCGCATGTCGTCGACCATTCCCAGCAGTCTCAGCCCTTCCATCAGCCCTGTGTCCTATACTCCCGCAGCTCGACTATCTTTCAGTGCCACGCAGTCCGTGACGAGCACCACAGTACGGACTTCCGCCGGACAGCACAGCAGTACGAGGTAAATAGTCGCCGTGTATCTAATTTCCGTCCCCATCGAGATCAAGAATCTTCGTTAGCGAAGCGAATTTGCGTCTCACTAACCATCGGCAACTCTTATGGCGATACACCGATAGATTTCTGCCGTGATCATTAGGAAATTGCTAAAGCTGGCACTGTCATCTGTACGCTGCGCGGAAGAGTTCTTGAATGTTTGAAGAGGAATTCTCGAAAAATTTCAAAGGAGGAATTGGAAAAAGCTTCTACTGAACGGGGTAATTCTTGTCGTTACAGCAGTGCGGAAATGACCCACCACCGCAACACGCCCAGGATGAGCTTGACGGAGTCGAAGCTGACGGAAAGCCAGACGGATTCGGGGCTGGGTCTAGGCTCTTCGGTGCAACATCCGCCGGCTAATGCCACGGATTTCCATCCGTTCTTTAATGACATTAGCGTCAATCCCTTGTCGGAGTCATCAAAGCTGTTGAGCACGCACAATCATCATCTGGAGAATGAGGTTAATGAGCCCCGACCGGTCACACCGCTACTGGCGCTCTCGGCCGACATCAAGAAGGGCGACAGGAGGTCGCGCGATCACGCCGGAGAGTATATCGGCAAGTTCTCCAGCCTTCTTTACGCTATCGTCCTCATCGTCCTGGGCACCGTATTCCCGCTGTCGGAAATTGTAGCGTTACAAGTTCGGCCAATGTTCTACCAGGTAGGTGGTCTTGCATACTAATGGTAATCGATTGCGTGTCCCATTATGGGTTAATGGTAAACTCCGAAGATCATTTGCTCCATATTTTATATAGCCATTAATCCACATTGACAAAATTAGTCTCCGAATGATGCTGTAAACCCATAATAAAATTCTAAGAATACAGTAATCGGGACGTGGACAAATAAACTGAACCGTACCGCTTCCAGTTGGCGCACAGTCCTAGCCAGTGACAACGAAAGCGTGCGCCACTTGAGACAGCGATCTGGTTTAATTCATTTGCCAGCGTCCCAGTTGTTGATTTTTTTCGCTCGCGAAAGCTGTTATGACGAACAGCTGTAAATCTCATGCTTTGAATTTCGGTCTTTGACTGATAGAGAAAATAACAAACTCGAGTTTGTGTTGTTCGCTTTTGTAGGCATACAGTGTGTACCTATTCGGCACATCGCTGTTATTCCTTATCTACGCTTACATCTTTCTATTGGAAACCCGCAATCATAAACGCCTATTGACCTTCACACGCGAAAGCAAAGGCTATCGAATGGAAACAGTGGAGACACTGGATGACGACAATAAAAAGGAAGAAGGCAGCCGTCGGCCTTCTGTCATGACCGCCGCTCAACGACGCACGACCGGAAGCTTCTACCTGCGCATGGTACGTATCCCCCTTCCTGTGTTCCCAGACAATCAGTTCAAGTGCATACCTTCCATCACACTGATTAAAACATTCTCCTTGCTTGTATTCCACAGGGTGCCGTATTGTTCGGGCTAGGCTCCATGATCTACTTCTGCCTGCAGTTCGGCCAGTATTTCGAGCTGCCATCCAACATGAAATGCGGTGACGTGCTGTCCGCCGTCGTCCCGGCCCTCTGTTTCACTTTTGTCTTTATCCAGCTGTACTTTATCTTCTTGAATTCCAAAGTAAGCATCCGGGATTGTTTGACAAGTTCAGCTGTGCTGTTTCTCACGAGACCTCACCCTCTATTTCCTGTTACAGGTCCGTGTGCATCGCTTCCCGCTTCTGGCTCGGTTCGGCCTGATGCACGTGAGTCTATTGAACATCTTCCCAGATCTAATTTCAATCCATAAAACAAATACAAAGTTTTTTTATCTCCACTTTATCAGCTCTTGGCTACCAATGTTTGTATTTGGCTGAGTGCGCTGATCGGCGAGACAATGCACACTATGGAACTGAGCTTGACGAACGGCAATGACTTTGACACCACCCCTAATAACGGAGAGGTATTCTTCCCGTTAACATTCGGACCAAATGCCACCACTCGAGCGAACTCTACGGTCGTCACTCTGAACCAAAAGCCACTGCATCTGTACATGAACGGGGCAGCGGAGGCGCAGGAACAAAGTCTGATGGACTTTTCCAGCAAGTCGTGCCGCGCCCAGACCATCATTGGAAATATTCTCCAAAAAGTTCGTAATCACTTCCCCATGAGCCAGTTTTGAGACAGAACCTGCAGTACTTCACGACGGTACTTTCAGGCTCAGCCCTTCTTGTTTCCCTGCGTGGTCCAATACTGCTTGATCTGCGCCACGGTGTTGTTCATCATGTGGACGTTGGTCGCACGGGGTGGCGTCACCAATCGAGCCAGCTATGGAGATGAGGCTGTCATGGAGCCAGCTTCCTTATCCGAAGCTTCGTTGATGACCACCACCAGCAAACGAAGTCGATACACCGTAGTAAGTCCCGGGTGCATCGCGCGTGCTGTAAATGTACAGTATCAGTTAGACACACCTTTACCTACTGTCCTTTAGGACTGCAACGGAGCAACTCGCGGTTTGTTCCTGGGCCTTCTTCTCCTTCTGGTTACCATCATCAGGTAAGATTCCTGAACCACCGCCCGCTACAGAGCCTAGAATTGAGCTTCATTTTGTAGCACTATTCTATTCTTCGTGTGGATTTGGCGACGGGATTTGGTTGTCTGGGGCGTCCTGCAGTCCTTCCTGGTCGAGGTGGTCCTATACACAGCAACTTTGATCGCAGTCTGCGCCGCCTTCTACCAGCTTCGTACCTTAAGGTTCGACATTGGCGAAGGATCCCGTATCAACGATATTCTTCTGATCGCCGGCCAGCTGGGTGTCTACATGTACTGCGCCTTCGTCCTGGTAGCCTGTCATCAAGCCATCATGACGGACCCTCATCGTATGGAACTCTTCGGTCTTCTGTCTGCGGTCCTGCAAACTATACAAGCCACTGTTCAGACCTTGTTCTTGATGGATGCTCTGAGGCGTCGACCAGCACGAAATGAGCATCTGCGAGATAAACCCGGTCGTGAGCTAGTGACGTTCCTGTTGGTGTGTAATGTGGGACTGTGGGCTGTGGACTCCTTGACGGCGTGGAAAGAACAGCTGTACCCGGCACAGAATCGCTTCTACGGACTTTGGGCGGTACGTCGCCAACATTTCTCCCTGACGCGATCTTTATATCGGTGTATAGTCCATGCATCTAATTTGCATTTGCAGTGGACGATCCTTGGAAACATCTTTATTCCTTTGAAAATATTCTACCGGTTTCACTCAAGGTAGGACCAAACAGCAGAGTGAATGATGAGTATGTTGTGAGTTGGGCTCTTTACAGTATCACTGATCACGTGCTGTGTTTGCAGCGTATGCTTGTCGATCATTTGGAAAAAGGCGTGGAAGCTCAAAAGCTGTCCCTCGACACCTGTTGCCGTTACTGCACCATAATGCCAGGCTCTCCAAAAACTGTCTGAAGAAGGATCTCGACCACCATCGAAATGACAAACGTTAGCCAAAGTTTTTGTATTTTTCCTATCTGACCAAATTAATTATCTTTTAGTAGTATTGCGGCTTATGAGTCCAGTGCTGTGTTTGTTAGTCTGAATTGTGCAATTTGTTGGTGAAGTGGATAGATTACGGTATCTAGTTACTCAAACCTATTCCTTGCGTTTTAGCGTTGTGCCACATAAGTATCATTTTAGCAGAATTTCATTCATGTTATTAGTCGCCTCGTCTTGTCCAGAACTTTTTGTCGTCCGTTCGTTGGGCGAAACTATGCTCCGTGGGACTCATATCAGCCTATCACTGGTTATTAATAATTTTCATCATAAAAACATGCATATGGATGTTACTGCTACTTGAGCATTATGTCACATAACTGCAGGTTGGAACCATCGCTGAGACTAAAATATGTAGAGAAGGGCGAGGACGCTAAGAAGAAGCTGGATAGCAAATTTTGTACACTCCTGTGCTGGGGTACCGTTGGCGGTCCCTGTATCCTGGAGAAAGACGGCCGTCAGTTTCCGCTTGACAAGGGAGACATATACCCTTCCCGAGGCGTACACCATCCGTCCGCGTCCACTCAAGACATCTGCAGGCTGTCTCGTCTATACGAAGAGTACTGTATAATTTTCCAACACCTGGAACGCGGTCTATCGATGCGGTAGTGGTGTCATTCAAATCTACATTCTCACACTGGCGCCAAACAGTTTGCTGGCGCGGGTGGAGCCGCGATCGGCGTACTCTAGGAGGTCGGCACTACACACTGAAAATTTGCAGTGTCAGCTTTAAAGCTGACAGAGCGTGTCCCGTGTCCAGCGTACTATTGAAGCGTCTGTTTGTTCTGAGGTAAAAATTCCTTGGACGATGATCAAGAAGAATACCAGTGGCCTCACCGGAGGGAAATGTCCGGTTGACGACTTCGTCATTGCAGCCCATTATACCGTTCTGCAGAGATACCACAATGATCCTCCAAATTCAACCTTCGAGATTTGAGAGGATGAGAGGAAAAAGTGTCGACAAACTTTACAATGCTGGTACGAGAAAAGGACGATACAGAGAACCATACGGAAACGGAGACCACGTTCGATGCGAGCAGGAAGTAGTATACGCAGCCAATAAGAAGCTGACTCGACCTACTGGGAGTAAGCATTAACTTGATATACCTATGTACTGCAGTGAAGGACGAAACCGTTCATCAGATGGTTACGCTGGAATGCACACATCAGTACAGGGATTCGCAATCATGTAACCGAAACCTGGTTGCGCAGCACCCGTACAGGTACATCTGACTCGATGACGTTGCGTCCTATAACACGCTCACCACCGTATACGAATGCATGGCTCACCAAGGAGCAAGCGTTACCGTTACTTGTAAGCTCACTGTAGCCGCCTACTGTATGGAACACGACTGTCGCATTCTCATAGACGACTTTGATGTTTCTCGAGTGTTGCATCGTGTTACCGGCCTTATTGCTATTAATCCTTCTAGCGGCACCGTCCAGATACCGGAAAGTCGGCAACACCCGTATCATTTCAAGTATGAAACTTATTTGGACCACGCTGAGAAGAGTAACCGGGATGAAAGATAGCGGTGCGTAGAGACAAGAGAAGTCGCTGTCGATATATACGGTGGTATGCTCCGTGCTTCCATCAAATATTCCCTTCTTCAGGTCCTGCTCCGGATCCGGAGCAGATCAGGGCGAACAGCGTTACTGCGGAAAATACTGAACCATCCGCCAGTCAGGAGTATGAGGTTATTCCAGAAGATTCTTCTCACCGGGAAAGCACATCGGAAGACAGCGCTGCTTCCGCATCGGAAACAGAATCACACCCTTCTCCCACTAACCACGACAGAGAATCAGACGGTAGGCCAGATTTCTCAAGCATATGCCTCTACTTGTTCCGGATTCGCAGGCTATCCCTCTTGCTGTCAGCATACGTTGCAATTTCGAAACAATTTTCGAAACCCTATAAAGACGACTGAATTGCTAGAAGTCACGTGATTCACCGCTTGGTAACACACGCTGTTAGCGCTTGTCGTGCTGCTCTGCGTTGCTGGAGGTGAACCGGGGTTCGTTCCTTGGTTGCTCGACGCGTTGCGAGCGTTACCACCGTAAAAAGTGCCAATAACGAGCTCGAGCGCTGTGAAAAAAAGTAATAAATCTGAATGGGGCGTTTATAAACCTGCGTTACTTGGTGTGGTAGTTCGAACTGGGTTTAACCGGTCCCGCATGACCGCCATAAAGTGAGTTCATGGCAGGTCTGAATTGTGAGGGAGGAAGATTAATGACCTTGCATGAACTGTAGAACGGGAAATTAAAGATGAAAAGTAAACAATACAGACAAATGCAGCAGGATAAAGTCGTTTTGACGACTATTGCGGAATTTTTTTTTCGCTAAAGTGGCGCATTTTTACCGTCGGTCAAAATGCGCCACTTTAGTGAGGGAGAGAGAACCAAATTCCTCCCGTCATTCAGACTTCCTGAAAAATGTTGCTAAGTTCTCTAGTAGATACACCACGGTGTGTTCTGTCTTTCACCGAGGTTGCTTTCGGGTCAAACTGTCCAGTTCCTCAAACGCAAGGTCCGGCTTTTGAGACCTTGCCTGCCTTCCCACCCGGAAAACTTTGGTACCGCACATTGTTAGACAGAACCCAAAACTGATTGCAAGACATGATTGACCGGAGCAATTAACGGAGCCGTCAAGCATGTTTGGAAAAACTCCGGCGGTCAAAAAACTTTTTTGGCGAAAGGGGTGGTATTTTTAAAAAAATGACGAGTTCATTTGGACGAGCTTTAGAAGTAGATGCCGATTTATGACTTGAAGCGCGGGAAGCGGATTCAAAAGTTCAATGCTAATGCATCAATTTGTAAAAATTTGGGGGGAAAGCTTCGCTGGAGCCTGGAACGGGAGAAACAATTTTTTGAAATTGGTGTTGGAACAAGAGTAACAAGTCATACTTCCGCACCTAATAGTTTTATGCACTGTAGTGCGTATCTGCCGCACAGACCTGTAGTAGTTGCTGTCATTTGACTCTGCTTTCCAGAGACTTCTGAGAGTCCTTCTCTTCCCGTTCGCGTTCCCGAAGTGTTCTGTGTGGAGGAAGAACGAACGGAAATGGTAACGAAGACATTAGCCCATGGTATGGATAAGCTGAGGTCGTCAGAGCGGACAGTGGTCACCAGCTTTGAGAAAGTAGATGTGGAAACACACAAAGAGCGGGATCAGCTGCTGTCTCAGATCCATCAGATGTCCGAGCGTCTTCACCTGACACAAGTACTCTCTGAAGAACTTCAAAATCAGCTTCTTAACACGGAAGCTTCTTACGCCAGGGAACGCCAAAGCATGCTGGAACAAGTAACAACTCTCACCGATCAGCTCAAGATCTCACAGGAGCTGACAACATCACTCATGGAGAAGAACACGGTACTGTCTGCAGAGGCAAAAGAGTACAGAGTGAAAAATGTGGCCGAACTTTGCACTTTGCAAACGCTAGTCGAAGACTTGAAAAACAAAGAGCAAAGGCTGATTGAAGAGCTAGAAAAATACCAATGCATGGATCTGAATCGGAAAAATACAGCCGAGGTGCTTGCCGAAAGCGATCTAGAGACAAAGGCGAAGGTAGAACTGCTGGAAAGCGAGCTGGCCTCCACGCTGGAAAAATGTCTGGGCTTCCAGAAGGACTTGACAGATGGACGAGAGGAACTAGCGGCCAAGCAGGACGAGATAAAGAAACTGAAAGACCTCGTAGAAATCCAGATGACGGAAGCCCAAGCCGATAAG
Source organism: Ramazzottius varieornatus (assembly GCA_001949185.1). Taxonomy (NCBI): domain Eukaryota; kingdom Metazoa; phylum Tardigrada; class Eutardigrada; order Parachela; family Ramazzottiidae; genus Ramazzottius; species Ramazzottius varieornatus. Next base: position 521,946 of record BDGG01000004.1, read on the forward strand.
CAAAGATTCGAGGAAGAACTGAAAGACAAGGAGAGAACGAAAAACTCTTCGGATATGGAAAAGCTGGAAGCTGAGAATAAAGTTCTTCTGGAAAAAGTCGAGAAGATGGAAGATGAGCTGGAAAGCGTCACAGGAATTAGGGACAGTTTGGAAAAGGAACATAAAAAACTTGAAGCCAAGCTAGAAGCTCTCTGTAAGGGGAGAGAGGAGCTGGGAAAGAAACTGGAAGAAAGCGAACGTTTGTCGGTCCAGAGCCAAATCAGTATCGTCACTCACCAGAAACTATTGCAGAATGAAGTGGACTCGTTACGGGAAGTAATCAGACTTCAGAATGATGACTTAGTCAAGAAGAGTGAAGAATTACAGAAAGAAAAAGTCCAACTGCAAGAAATATTGAGGGTAAACGACATTTACTACATGCTTTCGATCGTCTGGAAGGGTTTATTTTCTTGTTCCGTAGCTCATGGAGCAAGGAAGACGGGAACTAGTGTCCAAGAGCGTACTGATGGTGGGCAACGTAACTTCATTGCAGAAGACGTTCAGTGGGGAACTGCAGACTCTAAAACGGTCTTTCGGGTCAGTGCACAGAGTGAAAGAGAACATTTCTCTCGAAATGACCACCATTGCGAAGAAACGAAAAGCAGATCTCCTTGAGAACCATACGAGGGTAGAGTACGTGTCCGCTGATTTGGAGAAAGCCAGGAAGGAGCACAAGGAAGTTGTGGATGAGATGCGTTCCATCCGGCAGGAACTGAACGTCGTGCGCCACAGGGAAAAGAAAAATGAGGCACAGATCAAAGTAGTCGAGGAAGAAAAAGCAAAGATCGAAACAGTAATTGGTGTTCTTGTTGACAGGCACCATTAATGTGAAGGAACAGTGTTTGGTTTTTAGCAATGCGAAGCTGAACTGAATCACTACAAGGATCTTCTCCAAACGGTGCAGTCGTCGAGTCGAATGCTATCTGACGAACTGAATTCGTTGGTAGCCGAGAAGGCAGAACAAGCAAAAGTGTACAAGAAGCTAGCCCGGCTAGAAGTTGAAACGGCGGAACTCCAGAGACAGAAGAGCAGGTTGTCTTCGGACCTGGACAAAATGTCGGAAGAAGCCTACAAAAAGCAAGAAGCGTTAAGGAACCAACTCGCCGCAGCAAAAAGCCAGTTGCAACAGGCGACCACGGACCACGCCATCGTCCTGTCGGTAAGTTATTAGGCACCTTGCGCGCCAGCGAGAAGATTATTACGAACGGTGAAATTCACGACGATGGAATTTGGCTTTCATCCTCGACGTGAAATTTGATTTGGAGCGCTGCAAGTAAATGACCACGAACTATGCACGGGCCAGCATCGTAGTGAAATTTCAAAGTGACGAAGGAAGGAGACCTTCGTCGTGATTTTGCCACCGTCACGAAGCTCACCTGGCGTAATTTACTTAACGATCAAGGCTGACTCATCGCTCAACGTAAAGTTTGAATGCTCGTAGTGAAATTTTGGCTGGCACGCAAGGTCCCTATTGTCACAACTTTGAGGCCTGAGGAAATACGAGCTTCGCAGCAGAACCCCGTTCTTTCGATTCGAGCAACTTCTTCCATTTATTCTGGCCCTCGCAGTGCGAAATTCGCATTCGCGAAGATTCCGCCGACGAAGTGCAGGAAAGGACATTAGAAAGGGCGGCAAGCGACGCCTTTTTATTCCCTTACGAGTGAAGATTTCTGTTCTGGTGAACACAATAAAACCATTGATCAATCGCGCCCACCGTGGCGCCAGCAACCAATCAAATTCGCCTATCTGGGGCATGGAACCTTTCGAGCCCCGCAACAGCTGTTTTCCGTTTCCGCTTCCGGCTGTTTTTGGGAAAAAAATTACTCAACCATGAATATCCTTCTGCTTGGCTGACTGTAATCTCGATTCTTTGCAGGAGATGGAAGCAGCACAGCAAGACCTACTAGATCGGCTGGAAGAGTCTAGCAAGCAAACGCTGGGACATGAGAAGGTATGTGGCTATTCTGGCCTGAGATTATCCAGACTGACGAAAATGTCGTTCCCTTACGGTACTCCTGTAGAAGATGGCAACTTTACAGCAAGACCTACTGCTGCAACTAGAAGCATCGAACAAGCAGATCCTCGAGTATCAGAAGGTAAAGTGTTCGCAGTTCAGGTCAAACAGTTGAACCGAAAGTCGATCAATCTTTTTTGTTGACTGAACATTGCGATTTTCTCTAGAAAGTGAAAGAGTTGGAGGAAACAGCGGAAGCTCAGGACAAAGAATTCGCAGCTCTGGCAGAGAAATACGCAGCAGTTCATCATGACGAAGTTCACAACAAGCAGGTACGAATAGACGGAAAGTAGTCTTCACTCGTTAATAAGAGTAAAACCAAAACATTTCGAATGCCTACGTTGGTGTTCCTCCAGAAAGCCGCAAAGTTGGCCGAAGCCAAGTCAGCCGTCGAACACCAACTTCAAACCTTGACAGAGAAGTTTGCAGAAGTCGAAAAAGAACGCGATAACAGCGAGAAGGTGAGACTGAATTTTTAGACGCGAACTTTTTCCGGGACAAAAGTTTTGCTGGTTTACTTCGTATTTACACTGCTTCTTCCTAGGAAGCTTCGAGTAAGATCGACGAGCTGAAAAAGCAGATCGCTTCTCTCAACAGAACCAACGAATCGCCGTCGGCTACGACGCAGAACTTCCAGCAGATCATCCAAAAGCTCAACCACACCAACACACTCTCAGCCGAAGAAATCCGCGAGCAGAAAGAAACACTGCAAACTTCCGCCACGAAAACCAGACAACTGGAGGAGAGTGTCGCCAGCCTGACCGAAACCACCAAGAAGCTGACGGAAGAAAAAGCAGCTGTAGAAAAGCAGCTGCTGACGCTCAACGCCAAACTGGAAGAATTGGCGGAAGAAAAAGCCAGCGTCGAAAAGGTAATATAAACACTACTTTCGAAAAGAATTATGTCCTACCTTCACTAAAAAGAATATAAAGTGAAAGTCCAGCAAACGAAACTTCAAGATCGCTATCTCAAGTGGCGAATGGTTTTAGTTAATGACAATTGAAACGTGCGCCACGTGAGATGTCGACGTTATACGCATCGTTTGCCGACCTCCCAATTGCTCACATCATATTCCGAGTTTTTTTCTTCGTTAGGAAGCGACAAAGGAGATAGCTGAGTCTACCGTAGAGATCGCTTCGCTGGAAAGCACCATCGAGGCTTTATCCGCATCGACGCATAATTTCCAGAAGGAGATTACCAGTCTCGAAGCCAAGACTTTCTCCCACCAGAAGACCATTGAAGAACTCCGAGAACAAATGTCACTGGCTTCGGATCAAGAAGCTGCTCTCAAGCGGAAACTAACGGACGCGATGGCGGAGAAGAAGAAGGCCAAGGAGGAAGTCGAGAAGCTCAATGAGAAGAACGTCCAGTATGAGAAGGAAGCTCACCAGTACAGGGAAGAGGCAGCAAAGTCCGCCAGGAACATCGAAGACCTGCAGGGAAAGGTCGCGAGTCTGACCAACAATCTGGAAGAGACGATAGCGGCGAAACTCGCTGTTGATGAACAGCTGCAACAGTTGAATGAGAAACTGGAGCAGTTGGAGAAAGAAAAGACCAACTCGGAAAATGTAGAAAAATACATTTCTTAAACTTGTGTTTCATATTCTGAGATATCTACCGATTTCAGGGGATACTTATTTTCTATTCACAGGAATCCTCGGAGAAAACGGCAGCGTTAACTGCAGAAATTACCTCGCTGAAGAGCGCTATCGAGAGAATGTCGGCTGAAGCGAAGAAGCTCCAACAACAAATCACGCAGCTGAAAGCGGCAAACTCTTCCCAGCAGAATAGTATGAAAGAGTACAAGGAAAAGTGTTCAATGTTGGTCGAGTACGAGGAAGAGCTGAAGAAGAAGGTCGAAGAACTGTCGGCTGAGAAAGCCAGGCTGAAAGTCAAGGTTGAGGAACTCGGCCAGAAGAACGCCCAGTATGAGAAGGGCATCCAGCACTACAATGAAGAACTGCAGTCCTCGTTGAAGAAAGTGGAAGAGCTGGAGGAGAATGTTGCCAGTTTGACTGAAGACGTCGAGAAGCTAACAGAGGCAAAGGTTGAGCTCGAACAACAGGTGGAAGCTTCGAATGAGAAACTCGCCATGTTGGAAAAAGAAAAAGTCCTACACGAAAAGGTAAAAGCTTTGTCACCAAATTGCGACTGGACAAGAACGCTTTTTCTAAGTCACAAGCGTTTGCTGCTACAGTGCTGAAAATTCATCCCTTCCGGTAGTCACGTGGCGTCAGTTATCATTGATTCATCTTATATGACCACGTGACAACCGGAAGGGATTCATTTTCAACAGTGTGGATACACAGAAAGTGTGCGCCACTTGGAAAAGCAATCTTGTCGAGTTGGTTTGCCGACCTTTCCACAAACAAAATCGGACTGCAGCAAACTTGTTACACTGGTCGCTCTTGTTTGATAGGAGGCTTCGAAGAAAGTTACAGGTTTGACTGACGAAGTTACAGCCTTGAAGAAGGGCAACGACACGATGGCAGAGACTGCTCAGGGTCTTCGGGCGGAAGTCGAACAGCTCAAGAAGGCCAACGCGGAGCAAGAGACGAGTATCCACGACTTGAAGGAAAAGATTTTCGTGCTGTCGAAGCAAGAGAAGGAGCTGAAGAAGAACGTGGCGGATTTGTCAGAGGAGAAGAATAATCTAGGAGAAAAGATCGAGGAAGTTAAGCAGAAGAACGCTCAGTACGAGAAAGGTATCCAGCACTACAACGACGAACTACACATCTCGCTGAACAAGATGAAACAACTCGAGGAAAGTTCTGGGAGCCTCACCGAAACGATCAAAAAGACAGCAGAAGAAAAACTGGCCCTTGAAGAACAGCTGAAAAATCTTCAGACGGAATACGAGAAGCTCGAGAAAGAAAACGCCAAGGCTGAAACGGTAAATCTTTGGCAGAAAGTAGAAAGTGAGAATTGTTTTCTGGAGGTGTCGGCGGAAAATTTGGCAAGGTCGTTTTTCCAAGTGGCGCACACTTTCGGCTGTTAACACGGAGTGCGCCACTTGGACAAACTCGACAGTCATTTTCCAGGTGGCGCACTTTTCCAGCCTATAGCACCATAAATGTGCGCCACTTGGGAAACAACTTTGTCCATGTTGTCTGCTGAGCTCTCAGTGAACTTCTGTATCTTTGCCCGCAGGAAGCTTTGGAACGTATCACAAAACTGGCTTCAGAAACAGCTTCGTTGAAGAATGCGAAAGACGCGATTTCGTTGGAAATGGAGAGTCTTCAACAAGAACTGAAGGACCTCAAGACTGTGAGTTCTCTCCAGGGAAAGACCATCGAAGAACTCAGCGAGCAGATTTCACAGTGGTCGAAAGAAAAAAAAGACACCGAGAAGAAAGTGACAGGTGAGAAGACTGAGCTGGAGAAGATTATCGAAGACCTGACTCAGAAGAATGTCCAGCACGAGAAGAGTGTCTCTCAGTACAACGAGCAACTGTTGACTGCGTTGAAGCAGCTGAAAGATCTGGAACACAAGATAGTGAGTATGAATGAAGAAAGTGAGAAGTTGAAGGCGAGTCTGAAGAGCAAGACTGAGGAACAGAAGGAAGCGGTGGAGAGGATCGACGATCTGACGCATCGGTTGGAGTCCAGCGAGCATCTGAAGGAAGAGTCAACCCGGAAGTTGGCGCATGTCATGGTCCAGAGCAACAAAACTCGGGATGAGCTGGCGGCTGTCACTTCCGAACTGACCACTCTGAAGGTAAGAAGCAAATTTTCTCTATTCGGAATTGAACATTTCACGTGATTATGTTGACGAAACTTCAAAAGGCGTTTGGGTGACATCATATTACGATCTTCCAAGCACATGCTTACACTCCTTGGTACACTTGTAGGTGGGTGGTCATATGTGGGTGCTTGCAAGAGGGGCGTTTTCCCAGGCGATCCGCCCAGATAGAGTATTCTTGAAATACGATACGAATTGACGGGTTTTTATCGTTGTAGGTTACGGTAGAGAAGCAAATGGACGTTTCCGACGAACTTTCGAAGCTCAAGGAGGAAGTGCGGATCGGGAAGGAAGAGTGTGAGGGCTTGCTGGAAGAACGCGACTTGATCAAAGGGCAGCTGGGACGCATCACAGACCAACTCATCGAAGCTGAAACGGCCAAGACAGAGTACGATAACCAGAAAGAGGACTGGACGAAGCAGAAGGCCGAACTGGAAGAACAACTGGAAGCCGCGAGGAAGAGCCTGGAGAAGATTACCGCTGTAAGTATGGTCCAAAGTATGGTCCACGACGACAGAAACTGGGGTCGGTCCAAGTTAATAGAACCGTGAAAACACCATGGTTTCTATGTGAAGTTAATGAGTGGCGTTTTATGGCTGGTTTCTTTCAGGATATGCAAGACTCGAAGAAGGTGGATAGTTCGCAACTCACAGCAGCTCTAGCTCAAGTACAGCTTCTTACCGCCGAGCTGTCGGTAAGCCACAGTAAAATCTTGTCGCTCGAAGCCGAACTGTCGTCCTCTCAGACTCGAGCTGACTTCGTGGTCAGGGAGAACGAAGCGCTGAACGTCGAGATGGGCAAGCTGATCGACCGCTTGACAGAACTTCACCAAGCCAAAACCTCGCTGGAACACCGCATCGTCGGCTTGACCGACGAAGACACGCGGAAGTCCAGCCAGATCAGCGAACTCACCCTTAAAATAAACCAAACGCACACCACAGAAAACACGCAAAAATCATACCACGTTCAGGAAAATGAGACACACGAAGAAAACCATGACAAAGTAAATGACAAGGAAGAGTATTTGGAAGTGAGGCTGAAACAAATGACGTCGAAACAGGCAGAGTTGATTGCGCAGTTGACACATTTGAAGAAGGAAAACGTTCAATGTATGGAAAGTAAGACGGTTCTGAAAGAACGGGACTTGCTGAAAGAAAAGACTGCCTTACTCGAGCAGAAGTTAGGCAACTATGGTCAGCTGAAGAAGGAACGTGATGAGCTGAAGAAGAATATTGTGGAACTGGAGAGGAAGTTCAGCGAGATTTCGGAGCTAAACACCGACTTGAGGTTGCGGCTGGCCAAGTTGAGCGCGAAGCTGCAGGATGGTCTGATGGAGGCTGATATGAGCGGTGTGGGAATAGATGGTAGGAGAGAGAACGAGGAGAAAGCGAAGAAGGTGGTGGAGAAATACAGGAAGAAGGTGAAGGAGGAACGAGTCAAAGTGGGCGAACTGGAAAGCCAGTTGGTCGCGCTGAAGAACTCGCTGACCTATGCCTCGGAATGCAACCGGCAGTGGCAGGAAGCTTTCGCCGTTCTGAACCGCACCTACGAGGTAAATCAAAAATCAAATTATCAAACTAGATAAAACGAAAAGACTATAAAAAGGAAAATATAATGGAAAATAGGACTTGGGCACAACGAACTCGACAAGATCGTTTTCCAACTGGCGCACGCTTCCAGCTCGTAACATGGAAACCTGCGCCGCTGGGTAAACAATCTGGTCGAGATTGTTTGCCGAGCATCCAAATGTTAGTGGTACTTACTCTGGATGAAGGAGACATTTTGCTAATGTGTTTCGTTGGTTTAGTCCAGGGAGCTAGACTCGTTCAGTTCTCCGCACTCGGCAGCCGAACCGCCCCCTCGGAAGTCTTCCACAACGGAGTTTGGGTTGAAGAGCGGCAAGTCGATGGAATTCGAGCCTGTCATAATTCGAGAAGAACCCTCGTCGGCGGATCGGAAAATTGTAAGTGTGATTGAACGACACATTTTGTGAGGCGTTATGTAGAAGATGTGTTAACTCCTTTTAGTTCTCCGCGATGGTGGAGGCGAAAGAGATGCCGTTGGCCAAACACCACCGCGATCGAAGTTCGAAGAAGGAAGTAATGGTGGTTCGGAAAGTGTCACGTGTGGTCAATGAGAGACCGTGGTCGTCGTCGTTCGTGACAGAGCCGATGTATCGTCGTGAAGTGAAGGAGAAAGTTTCCCGGGCCCGGAAGTACAAGGCAGCGGCCGTGTGAAGCATGCTGCAGTGGACTGCGTCAAGCATGCGTTAGATTTAATAAGTTGAAATGACTTCGGATTTCTTTAATCAACGTTCATCTAATGGCGATCTCTTCTTGTTGTAAATAACCTTTTTTACTACAGAATCTTCTTTGTTGTTCTCCTGGTTTAAATTTTTTGATTAATTTCGCTTTGGCTGTTTCTCGGTTGAGAAATTCTAAGTCATCGTCGCGGCCCGTCGTTACGCTATCGTCTAGAGATATTATTTGTTTGTTGCGTACCTTGTTACTTACAGTACCCAGCTGTACCGGACGGATCGGTGGTAAATTGTAAAAAAGACCTGATGACTGCTGATCTCCGATGGTCTTGAAATTCCGGGTTACGCTGGCTCTACGCCATGCAACAGAGATTGGTCTACCTCTGGAAACAATAAGCACGTGATTACAGCCCGTTCGGGCCACATCGCTACCACCTTCTGAAAATCATAGCTCTCTCCATCGATACGTTTTCGTGTCGAAAACAGCATACGTAGATATCAAAAACAATGGCTTATCAGAGTCAAGAACAGAATTTGCCGAATTGTACGAGACACAACAGTATGACTTATTTTTGTTACATCGGAGCACCGTCGAAAAAGACAACAACTTTCGCAGATTTTTAGGCAGTTTTCAAAAATCGTTTCTTGATGTTGTCTGCTTGTTTTGTGCTGTTAACAGTCAAAACACATAGAAGAATGACCAGGCCACGTGCGCCATGCTTAAAAGCAGAAATGTACCGGCGGCCGAATCAAAACTTAGAATTTTTGACGTGGAAGGGTGGTTGCCGGCAAAACGGCCAAATTCCAGTTCCAAATTCATTTTATAAATCCGCTCGACTTTCTTGTCGTTATTTTATATGATGAACCAAATAGTTTTAGGTTGGAGGTTGCTGCTTTATAACGGGGTATATGAGATAATTGTTTCTCCTTGGCACGACGTCTTCCCAACCGGAAGAGTTCTTCGTACATGACGCCAAGGCTGGTTCTTCGTACATGAAACATGTCCAGCTCTTACTCTGTGTAGAATGACGGCGTAGGCCGCCATTCTACGGTCGAGAGCCAAAGAAGAGACGTCCGGTGAACGTCGTGGCATACGCGCCGGAAGTCGCTTCTACGTATGTGAACAGCAATCTGCAAACACGGATAACAGACCGTTTATTTCGAATATTGAGGATCAACTGTCTTGACTTCTTGGGTATTTTGGTAAAGTATAGCTTTTGCATTCGAGTATTTCAGAAGGCTCAAGGTTGAACAGTCTTGATACCAGGATCGGGTCATACGCGAGCCGATTGGAGTGAGTGTACCTACGTGCTTGCAGCGACGGTCCCGGAACAGATCCATAATGCCTATGCGTGCTTGGTGCCGTACTGATCGATGAGAAAACCGGCGGAAACGGCGGCGAACGCACGAGCTCAAGCCCATGCGTCAATTGACGCAACAATACTGAACTGGAATAAGCTGAAGTTGAGGCAGACATCCGTCCCGCTGGCACATGCTTCTCCGATACCTGTCAGTCTTTACACCTGGGTGGCAGGTTGGAGATTGAAAAAGACGCAAAGAGGACAATGATACAGCAACAAACCAGCACGCCCCAATGACCCTATCGAGTATCCATCGTTTGCTGTCATTGGGTTCCATTATTCACCAGACCGGATAAGGAAGTATTCTGTATGGTAAAACCCCTTTGGCAGAGCGTTGTCAGCCAAAGCTTTCCAGTGAGCTGACCCAGCTGCAAATAGGGAGACTAGCCGTATTACACCAAATGTTTCGTTGGCAGGAAGCTCCCATCACCAGGTATGGCTTGAAGCTTAAGAGAAAATTGCCTGAGGGATCTGCAGCGGTATTTCGCTGCTACTAGCAATCGATTATCGCTGATCCACATCACGGCAGCAGTTTGTTAGTTCATCAACCAAATCCTTTTCATAGTCGTCACACAGCGCCATCGCCGGCCGGGAAGTGGTTGGCTTCATGTATTCCGATCTTACCTTGGTCTGAACAATTGAACAACGTAGAGGATGACAACGTGGTACTACTGTAGTATCCACTGCACCATTGTGCGGACAATGCGGAAGTATACGTCAACTGGTTTCTTTTTTTGGCTTGTCAGTTGCTTATGCCCCCAGAAAAAAACATGACAAATCAACGTGCACGGAAAGGTCGTCCTAACACAAAAAGCAGCGGAAGCTGACATCTGCACGGCAGATCAGAGAATAAATTCTTGCTAACAAATCGCATTAAAGGTCACGGCAGGGCTCATGTCAAACCAGGCGGAACGTCAGCTGTGGCGACCAGAAACTTCGCCATACCAATTTCACAACAGCAACGGTAAAGTGGGTTCGGACGGCGCGTCCATGATCGAGTTGCCAACATCATGAACGTCTCGAATTTCAGCTCTTCCCCAAAGTCACTTGTAAGCCATCCTGATCAACTCAGCTGGGCAATTTATGATATCTTTGACCTGGTCGCAAAATGCTCGGCTTTCTTTTTGAAGTTCCTCCTCATCCTAATTTTTGTCATTCACAAGCCAGCTCGCACCTCGTTCAACGTCTACGCAGCCTGGCCAACCTCGGTTTCCTTCTTCTTTTCTGTCCAGCCAGCAAGGCCAACGACTTCGCGCACCATGATTACCCAACGACAAGCTTTTGCTTCTTCGTCCGTTACACTAACCATATTTTCGGTGGGACCATCAACAACTCGCATCTCCTCATCGCCGTCAACCGTTTCTGGGCAGTTGCCTATCGCAACCACCACCGGTTCAACAGCTTGAAAAGACCGGCATTGGCCTGCTTGGCTATGTGGATCTACGTCCACATCTGGCTCCTTCCTGGTCCCATTATCGACTCCACCACTGAACGAACCAACGCCGAACAATTCCACTGCCGCTCAACAGCGCAAAGCCCGCGCTTATGGCTCGTCATCAGCTTGATTGTGGTCTACGATATCCCACTCCTCCTGACCTTCCTCGCCTATCCCTTCATCCTGTATAACGCCCTTAACCGAACGCGAGTTCGGCAGGTTCCGAACCCGAATGTCCAAACCCAGTTGGTTGTGGTGGGCGGTGCTGCGGGCCAGCTGGCGGACAGTTTCTCACGGTTTCCTTGTTGACGGTCAACATTGCCCTGACGTTGTTCCCGATCGAGACCTTCTACTTCCTGCTGCGAAACTTTGGTATCAATCCACCCGCCATGTATTCCATCGCCAGCATCCTGTGGTCGCTGGCCTGCGTGTTCGACCCATTGTTGTTCCTGCTTACGGTAAAGCCATCACGAGACGGTCTGACGTTACTACGGAAAAAAAGTATTCTAAAGAGATTCCTTCCCCTCTCAATATACATCATCCCACTGTCTTTGACGTTAACGAGGAATCTTTAAAAACAGAAGAACCGAAAATCCTTTCCAAAATTTTTCCATCACAAAAATACTGCACAAACGTTTTCGAATGCGTCATGCGTGGTTTGAGTATTTTATTAGAATTCCCACGTCTTGAGCCATCTCAATCCATGCACCACACTCCTCGGGTCGTCAGCAAACGGTCCCGACATCCCATACGCTAACGGATAAAACAAATAAAAACTGTAGGCCAAAGCCAATAAACCAGTGAAAAACACTGCAAACCTGGCAAGATTCAAAACTGTCGTTCTCGTCGCAAAAATACACACTACATCAATGCTAAACTCTAGAACCAGTCCTGTCAACATACAAGCAAACAAGTGCGCCGGAAAGTAATGATGATAATACAAAATCCTTCCCATTGCAAAGAACGGAATGTAATGGACAAACCACCCGAAAAATATCCACCTGCAAGCTGGCAGAAACTTCTCTGCGTAATACTCAATTTCAACTGGAACAACCACCTTTCTCTTCCTTCGAACAGCTACGAACACTTCTAGCAAACCGTACGCAATCCACACAGCTATATTGGTCCACCAAATGATCGGGTTGCCTAACAGGTACACCCTATGTTCAGCGCCTGAGAAGAACTGGCCGCGGAGGTTGATGGGCCACTGCCACGGTCGTGACACCGCCATCTCGGTTTCCTTCGCTTTGAGCTGACTGTTACCTTCCAACATGACTTTGTGTGACTCGATGAAGCGACGGAAGAAGCTGGGTGCGTGAGAGCTAAATGTAATGTTGGGGAGAAGAGGGAAGTAGACCCACTCAATGTGGAAAAGCTGGTTGGCGAAGGTGGCCTTCTTAGGACGAGGGTCGCAGGTAACTTCGAGTTGTTCGAAGGCCCATTTAGGTAGTTGCTTCTTGACGGATTGCAGAGCACAACCTGTGGCGTTATGGAGAAGACGGAAGTGGGAAGTCATGGTGTGGAGTTCTTGGTTGGGATGACCGTTCTCAATCTCAACGACCCAGACTTCGTTCGAGTCGGAAGAGTTGTACCCGAAACCGCTCACCTAGAGAAAGATCGATCAACAAAAACATCAGAAGAGGGGCTCAACTAGACGAAAACCGTGACGTTGACTTCGATGAGGATCTCAGTATAGTATTCGACTACTGATTCATTTGATTTCATTTGGACATTGCAGTGCTATGGCTCATAAGGCGCTGCGACAATGAAATTTTTCTACGAGTTGTTGCGCACCTGATAATGATGGCGGGTGATCGGTGCGGAAATGTTTTCAACGTGCAAGTTTCTTCCGGTCACGACATGCGTCAGTTTCACCAAGTCGCCATTCTTCACAACCTGGATATCATTCGTAACAGCAATCACCCCCACGTCGTCCACTTTCCGAATCTGCCAGATATTGTTATCGTCTTTGTGGCTATAACAGGTCACTTGCTGCCTCAGCAGCCCGGTAGTGTCGCTCGCCACCTGATTGGGATAGGCATGGACATGCGAGTGAAGGTACGCTCCATTGCCCTTCGTGTTCTTCAGAGCTACCATGGCCCCATACGCCACTTCCCCTGGCATACTCGCGTTGTTCAACGGGTTTCCTTCGAGGACAGATTGAAAGGCTGAACTGTAGAACCCGTCACCCGGACCTGATTTTGATAGGATTGCCAGGTGAACGGCGAAGAAGGCGATGTAACACAGCGAGGGAACGAGGATCAGACAAACAGCACGATGGGAGAACTGAATGAGAAAGTGCGAAAGGGAGGTTTGGTCGTTCGCCCAGAGGAGGCACAAGCGGAAGACTGTGATCAGACCGACCCAGAGGACTACAAAGAGACCGACGAATTTAACTGACATAGCACACGATAGGAGGACGCCACAAAGAATGGACCATAGCCACCAGCGGATGCCTTTCTCTTCTCCGGTTTCGTACTTCCAACTTCGAACACAAGACCAGGACGTAGCCATGATGAAGAACAGAAGCGGAGAATCCAACAGGATGTACCTGCAAACAAACAGCGACCTCGGAACAGGTCTCAGACCAGGACGACAGCAACCTGAATACAAATAACCGCAGCAAACAACGCGAACAGCGCACCCTAGAGCACGATGCTCTAGGACGTGACCATGACCAAGCGGTACAGAGCGGTAAGTACATAGATACTGAATTAGCACTGATTGCTATGAAGTGTTTGTACGTATGTTGATGTCTCAATTCGAAGAGCCGATTTTTCATCTTTCTGTTCGAGTGCTGTATACGCCTACCTTGTCAAAGTTATCATTCCCGTGTCGAACAGCATACATCCGCTCGAGATGGTAGCTGCTCTAACGGAGTGCGACAGCTGGTAGACTGTGTCGAAGATGAGAGGCACCAAAAGAGCTCCCAGGATTGCACAGTAGACGCGCATTCCGACGTAGCGATGCTCGAAGAAGAAATCGCCTGGCTTATCCCACGCGAACGTTCCATTGTACCCTGTCAAATATCCTACGAGGGATATGGACATTTTCCCCAGAGGTGGATGCACGTCGAAGAAGAATGTGCGGTTGATGTACCAGCTTGCCATCTTCCCAAAGTGCACCTCGTCCCAGCAAACCCATGGTGGTTGATCCACCTTGTAAAGACGAGTGACGAAGCTGAGGATTGTCAGGGAGGTCAAAGCGATGTAGTAAGAACCATTCCATTGAATCCATTCTTCTGGAGGAGCGACAGTTGCTGAATTTGCGCTGTCGGACGGCCCCGGAAATTTGCTTACGTTGCTGTTCTTTGACTTCCGGTCGTCGCTGTGACGCTTGATTGTCTGGGTTGATTGGGTGCTCTTGCAGTCGGACTTCATCATCGTCATTCCTCCCGCCTGAGAAAGCACGTTGAAGCGTTATCTAGGAGTTTGAAATCTGGAACACACATCAACAAATGAAACGAAAATGACATCCAGATCTTCCATTCTGAATTCGGAATCTGAAAGATGAACAGATCATGAAATATTTAAAATTTTGTTTTCCGGCTTTCCCACCTCAGCTGGCGCACCTGCTGTACGTACGTCGTTTGTCGGCGCGCCACGGCTACGCCGCTACTGCAACAAGAGTCTGTGGCGCACCATACCCTGTCCGAGATCCAGCTACAGTGCGTATGTCTCCTGTCTAGCATGAGCGGGGTAACTCGCCGTTCGGCGAGCCCTCAAAGACGGTACTGTTATAGATTGTCTCTCTTCAATTTCAAATAAACCAGATTCTTTTGCTGTATTCCGAAATACCTTTCCTTGCACCTTCTGTTCTGGTTACTTCCGGTTACGACAGATTTATAGTGCTTTTATTTCTACGAGATCTCAACGTCGCTGCGAATCGAACGGATATTCGCAGGAAGGACCTTTATCCGGTAAGAAAATCTACTACCTTTTGATTATACCGAAAGGTTTGTTGTGGTTTTCGTAGTGTCATCTCTCTTCTTTTTCCTTCGCAGAAACTTTGAACATCTGGACGAAACATGTCCGTCTCTCTAGGTTCCGATGCTGCACTTGCGGTACGATGGAGACATCTTCAGCTGAGCCGTGCGAAACTGAAAGCGAGCAGTCGCACCTCTGCGTTGTTGAGTGGCTTCGCCATGGTAAGCCTCGTGTCTTCATCGAAAGTGGCGTGACGTCATGCGTAGCGAAGTTCACCGTACCGTAATGCATCCCCTGTGGTTTGCGCCCAGTCTCCGTACGAAGGCCCGGGTCGGGAAGAACGGATAGTCTAAAAGTGCGTTTGAGGCTCGTTTAACGTGCGAACCGTCTTTTAAGGTGGCCATGGTCGAAGTGCAACTGGAAGAAAAGATCGTCGAAGGGAGAGAAGGTCTCATCATCGCCTTCTGCATCTGCACGACCCTGCTCGTAGCCGTACACATGCTGTCCCTGATGATCAGTACGTGCATCCTGCCGAACCTCGAAGCAGCCTGTTCCTCACGGGACGCCATCGAACATTCTTCCCACGTTCAGATGCGCTACTATATAGAAGCTTCCTGGATCTGTAGTACCCTGATAGGTCTTTTCCTTTTTCTGGTGGACATTGGACTGCTGTGTTGGGTAAAGTTTTACCCATTGAGCCATATGGCAGCCTACATGGCCACTGCAGTCCTGGTTCCTCTCATCGTCGTTTTCCTCCTGTTCGCCTTCCATTTCTACCGGTCCCTAGTCCTACACTCTGCCAACAGAGTGAATAACGAGTTGCACGTTTTGGACAGCGAACTGAAAAAGCTTCAGTCAAACGACATAGTCTGATAATTTTCATGTGTCAGTTTTCCGCTCCTTTTTTTCATCTTTCTGCAAACATCAAGTTAGTTATGGAGCTCATTGCTTGCTTCTCAAATTCAGTTTTCGTTTTTTAATATTTTACTTGTAATCTGGAAGCTTTCCTCTTTTGGGTGTACACCTTTCTTTTATTGAAAACTTCGAACCTGTGCCTTTGGATTGTCGTCTGTGATGTTATTCGGTGATGTCAGCAGCAGCTACTTTGAAACATGATGGAATTCACAATAAAATTTCTGACGGTGTTCATTCTCTCGTCGAGAGACGGAAATCAGAGGACATCGCTGTACCAGAACATTCGACGATAAACATCATTCAGACAAAGAATGGGCAACACAGACCTAAGAAACCAGAGCGGAAGCTGTGGCCGACTCACTACAAGAGAAAGAAATAACGTTAGCGAAGAAATGAGAATATTTGAAAAGCAAATATTCGCCCGTGTGTTAGGAGCGCAGCAAACAAGGTCAATCAAGTATTCTTCGAAGTGGTGCACGCTTATATTGTGTTTGGCTGTAAACGTGCGCCACTTGGGTAAAGCCATCCAGCTGAGTTCGTAGTTTATGAATACACGACTTACTATTTCCAGGCAGGAGGCAGAACGCGAGTCGTTTTGAAATACCGAGACAGACGGTGGATTTTGCTTTCTACCAGAATCAGTCTGAACTTGGCATCTCGATCCTGTAAATCGGACACACTGCGTCAGCTCCTACTGAAAACTTGACGCAAAATTCATCGAACGTACCTTTCGGTTGCGCTCCAAATGTTTCCTTATGGCCACAGCTTTCTTGATCAAATGGTACAAATCTTCAGGCAGATCAGGACCAAGTCCCTTAGCCTTGAGGATACGCAAAATCTTGCTTCCAGTGAGGAAACGGACTTGTGCGACACCGTGGGAATCCCGAAGAATAACACCTGTGAAAAGAAACCAATCAACAATCAACAGAAAAGTCAAAACCCATTCAGAGTTTCAGATACTCCCGTCCTCTGACCACTCACCGATCTGAGATGGAGTCAATCCCTTTTTCGCCAGCTTGCACATAACATCTACGATCTCCTCGGTAGTTGCCTTTTGCCACTGCAACGGAAGAAGAACGTGAACAATATCTTATAGCAGATTCAAACCACGAACAAACGACAGACAATTCAATGCAATGTATTCAGACGCTTACCGATGGCACAGATCGGCGATAGGGCAACGCTGACTGCGAGATACCTTTTCTAAAACCATCAAACCAATGTTGAGAGAAGCATACACAGTAATTTTCTCGGAGTACACAGCGATGAATGTTTCGGCGAGGTGTCAACATCAACGGTGTTACTTACCCTGGTGCGTGCATACGGCCCATGTTTGTGGCTTTTTATGGATGTCCTGGTCGACCAATACACAAATAATCCACAGGGTGACGAGATGGGAGCAGGAAATCCTGGCAAATCACGGGAATGACCGACGCAGCCAGATGGGTCCTACAAGAGAATGAAAGCAGACGAGAAGAGCGACGAAGAACTCGCAGTAGACCTGCTCAACAATCAACCACAAGAAACTGCTGCGGCGAAAATTCCGAAGAAGACGGAAGTGGAAGGGCGGTGCTTCCTCTAACGTCACGGCCATATGGTATGCTTTATGCGATATACACTTGAAAATCGCACTGATGTCGTCATAGATTAGCAGGAATTATTACGTAGTTCTGTTTGTTTTGTACCGCCGACCTCATAAAGCGAATAAGTAATTTATTTTTTTTTCAATGGACGGCGGCGCAGTAGAATTTTCAGACCAGCCCCTGGCCGTAAGCAGTAACAGCTGTCCAAGTGGCTCCCTGTACCAGCCGTTGATTCTCGAAAACCACAAGACCCGAAGCACGCTCCACAGCGCTTCGCAGTTGAGTGGCCACCTGACACTGTCACTTCTTGCAGCCAAGTGTTGGTCTGAAGATTTTATTGGGCAGCCACCTCCGGCGGTCGGACTCTCTTGGGATTTTGCCATTCAACGGAATCTTCTTCACCCTCTGCGGGTTTTTCTTCGTCTCTCACTTTCTCATCTTCTTGTACTAGGTGTACCTTGGAAAACTCGAGTGAATATACCGGCAGGGGAAGGCAGGAAGAATGGCACCAAATCAAGGACAGTACGACTCGACAACGGCGTCGTTTGACGAATTTGCCCATCCGGAGCTAAAGGAATACAGGAAGCCGTCTACCCTTAGGCAGAAGTTTACCAGACTTTTCACCGATATGCCTGTTTTTCCCATCGGCATGCTGGGCTTTTGCAGTATGGCGGGTTACGGTAAGCTGATGACATTAATTTTTCAGAATTTTCTTGCGCCCAGAAAGCATCCGGAAAGCTGATGCAAGCTTGGCTGCGGTTGGCCTCTCAATCAACAATCAAACTTGTCTGATGGGTTCTTCCTGTTTTCAGGCATATGGAAATATCAGAGGATGCCCATCAAAGACTCCGTTTCCAAAACTCTGTATTTCACTGGCTTAAGGATAGCAGCACAAGGCCTGGCAGTGGGTATCATTGTTGCGGGAGCTGCTCATCACGTCTACAAAGATTACATGTGGAATAAAGAGCATCCTGGTGAGGAGCGTCCCCGAGACTTGTGATTTTGTCACAGAAGCTCGGTGAGAAATATATTCGCCATGTACTGAGGTGGGTTTTTCTATCGCGGTTCTATCGCGGTAAAGGAGTGTTCGACGGTATGAATAGTTTATTTTCTTCTGTCTGAGAGAGCACTATAGCTTTCGTGGTAGTGTACCGACTCTGTCGGCACTCCACAACACTGTACGTAGAGATCCCTGTGTTGCTTGTTTGCTGCGTTCTTTTCTTTTACATCTTCATTCGATAATGCAAGATTTTATTCGATAATGCAAGATTTTATTTATCGTGATCATAGAAATGAGCCAAATGACGACCTATTCTATTCTGTATTCACGTGCTGTTGGCCGTCTTGGCCGAGAGACGTCAGTCTAGAGTTTTTAGTGTGATTCGTGCGGCAATGAAGTTCCCTCCCGTTTTCCCAACGGTTTCATCTGTCTTTCCTCTCTAACAAGGCTGAGTGCCTCCAAGGATCTCCGACGACCTTCACCTGGTCAGGTAGCACTGCTCCCGCGGACAGTAGGATAAAGTATCCAGGATTCGGCCAGTAGCCTCTTCAAAAGGGATTAATGTCGGATCTTCGAGGGCTTCTTCCTTTCTGTGGACCGAAGCGAGGTAGGTCGTAAGATTTACAGGTAGCTAGCGGTGTGAAGTACAGGTGAGGCGTTTGCCTAATTTCTTGGAGTGCAGGAAGCTTTGTGGTGCCAGGTTACTGGACAACCGGCAGAAAGTACAGGGGGATACTGACGTGTGAGTTTGTGTAGGGAAATTACAGCTTGACCGAGTTTGCCGAGTCCTTTTATTCTATCAATTTAGAGTAACGTCTGAATAAATACTCCTCGCTACCGGACGTAAAACTTTGTTCATCGGGAGTTCTACGGAGGCGACTACCTTATATTTTGAACCGATATTCTTGGGCATTTCGCCCTTGAGACTTACGCAACTGTCGCGTACGAGCTGCCAGAACGCAAGAATTTCATCGGAATTTTTTTCACGCCTGCGCAATGTCCACCTCAGCAGACCTAACAACCGGTGTTCGGCCGACGTTTGGAGCGCTTTTTGGAAATTCCGAACATGTTG
Source organism: Ramazzottius varieornatus (assembly GCA_001949185.1). Lineage (NCBI taxonomy): Eukaryota > Metazoa > Tardigrada > Eutardigrada > Parachela > Ramazzottiidae > Ramazzottius > Ramazzottius varieornatus. Next base: position 541,289 of record BDGG01000004.1, read on the forward strand.
ACTGGTGGTGACCAGGTGGTCTGACGGCGTGTTGGGCCGTACTTGATGTTGTCAAGCCGATCTGTGTTTTCGATAATTCACTGCGTAAATCGCCTGTCGAACGCTGCTGTCGAGTCGACTGGACCGCGAAACCGCACGATCGATCACAGCAGCACGATGTTATTGTCTGCATGGGGGTCTCCGATGTTCCCGGTACCCAGCCCGGTACTGCACCGGTGTCAGTTAATATTTTGCCCAAACGATACTCCGGTATAGTACCTGGGTGGTACAACTAGTCGGCATTCTGCACCGTCGGGAGTGTAAGCAAACGATTTTATATCAGATACATCAGCCAGCCACATGGTTGGTGGATATAAAAGTCAGTTAACACACTGGTCACGCGATATTATAGAGATTGCGAGGGAAGGCGCACTAGCACAATTCGATACACACAGGAACATCGTGATATCATAGGAACAAGTTCGTCTCGTAGGATTTGTGTTAAAAGAGTCGCACAATGTTTACATATGATGTTACGATGTTCCATTGCGTATCGAATTGTGCTAGTACTCTTTTGCTCGCAATCTGTATATTCATGGTCGGCATTGTGGGCAAGTACCACCCTAGAGCACTGGGCCGCAGTTCCAAAAGTACGCTGTAACTGTGCTGCGCACATTATCAGGGCGCAGTACGCTGTGCTGTGCTGCACAACTTTCACGCTCAGTGGCTAAGCAGCTGTGCTGCAGGTGCACGTTGACCTGGTGCAACTGCGCGGAACGCCGATGTATTGACGTGATGTGTAATTCAGTCAGAGAAATCAGTAGTCAACCTGGAGAACGTTGCCCTAAAGTACGGCAAAGCTGAGACGGCTGACGTTCGAATGCCCAAAAACTGTGATTTTGTTAGGTTTCGGTAGGTGCATCTGCGCGGTAATCTATGGCTTTCTGATGTATGCTGTGCTGTGCCGCACAAATTTCGTCAGTCCACGCGCTGCAGCTATGCTGCAGTGCAGTACAGCACATGCGGCCAGATTCCGTGCTCTACTCTGACCCCGCTTACATTGCCGGCCGAAATCATAATTCAGTCCACTCGTTCGAGATGTGTTACGTACTAAAAACTGAAAGATCAGGTAAATAACGAGCCTGCTCGCCATGCCGCAGTTTAGCTAGACGCATGCGACTTGATTACTTGATTACATCGGTCGAAGCAGGATGCTATGTGTATGTTCTGCAATTTCGAATGTTGGCTAGGCATGCGATAGGGTGAATGTATGGCGGGCGCACAATTGAAACCGCGAAAGTAGGTAACACATCTATAGTGTTGGGATAAATACGATAAAATACGATATATCAGGTGATGAGGTATGACTTGTCGGCCACCAACATAAAATTTTATTACAACTTTCCCCAGTTTGAAGCTAATCCTTTTCAATCGAAGTATTCACCATTACTATCGACACACTTTTGCCATTTTTCCGGTAGACAAGATACGCCTTTACGGAAGAACTCGAGAGAAAGAGAACCGGCGAAGTTCTCGAAGGCACTTTTCACAGCTTCTTCGGAATTAAATTTTCTTTCTCTCAAAAAGTTATCAAAATTCAAAAAGAAGTGATAATCTGTTGGAGCTAAGTCAGGACTGTATGGTGGATGAGGAAGAGTTTCCAGACCGAGCTCGCGTAATTTGGCAGAAGTCTTTTTCGCGGAGTGAGCTTTTGCGTTGTCGTGTAGCAGCAGGGGCTTGTCACGATTGACCAATTTTGGTTGCTTGACGGTCAGCTTCTTCATCATTTCCTCCAGTTACAGAGAGTAGTAGTCTTCTACTATTGTTTTGCCAGGAGGAAGAAAGTCACAGTGCACTATCCCTTCCATTGTCCACCAAACAGTAACCATGATCTTGCGTTGGTGAGGTTCAGGCTTTGGAGTAGTTTTCGGGACTTCACCTGGGCTCAAAATTACCTTCTTCCGCTTCCGGTTGTTGTAAAGAATCCACTTCTCATCACACGTAACAATTCGATGCAGGAAAGGTTCGTTTCTGGAACGGTTGAGGAGAGAAAGACACGTCCACACGATGCCTTTTCTGGAGTGCGCTAAGTTCATGAGGTACCCACTTTTCCAACTTTTTCACCTTACCGATCTGACGAAGGTGCAAATCGATAGTCACGGGTGATACGTTGAAGTGTTGAGACAATACGGCAGACGTTTGGGAAGGATCGGACTCCACCAGCTTTCTCAGCTCGTCGTTGTTCACTTTCAGTTTTGGCCTTCCGTGAGGGTGGTCTTCGAGACTGAAATCTCCCGAACGGAAACGAGCATACCATCGTTCCACCGTACGTTCGTTAGTGGCGTCTTCACCAAACACATTGTTGATATTCCGGGCTGTCCGTGCTGCCTTGGTGCCGCGACGAAATTCATACTCGAAAATAGTCCGTACCTTGCTCTTGTCCATGGGCGCGCCAATAATTCCAGAGAGGGCAGAAGCAACAAACTAACATAAACGAAGCAGCGAAAGATAGTAGACGAACACTAGCATTGACACAAAAAAAACGACACGAAACGATCGCGCTAAAAGAGAGAGATATGGATTTTTCAATGTGAGACTGGTGTGAGCCGACAAGTCATACCTTATCACCTGATATTTTCTGATAAATATCTTTTAATATTTATACTTCGTTTTAGATATCAACCATGTATTGATATTTCGATCTGATACTTTCTGATATTTTATTGTTGATATATCGAATTTTATTGCAGTGATATATCGATACATCAAGCCAGTACCATGTTGGAAACTATCGAAATCAAGAAAGAGCCAAAGAGAAACCAAACGGCTGCCGTTCACTACGTTCGAGTCAGAAAAAAAGTCAAATCTCTTCGTGAATGCGAGTGTGTTCGTTGCTCAATCTATCAAGGTCTGTCGTTACGCACCTAGGTACGCTGACTGTTCATTTCTCCGAAGTCAGCTTGGATGCATGTGCGCGATACATTACGGGCGAGGCTGCGCTGCCAGCGCGGTACCGAACCGGAGTATTACAGAGATTAAGTTGCCACCCGGTTCACTTTGCAACTGTAGCTACGGCCTTGCTCCGCCCCTTTCGTGACGTATAACTACATTTCGCTTTCCGGAGCTCCCCTTATTTTCGGAAAACAGCGTAATCGAAGTTACGGTTAGCTAGCATTGGGAATCATGGTGGCTTCCAACTATTCAAAGTTCTGATCAATTGTCTTCGTCATCAGTGACGTTGCAACTCATTTTAGCTACAGTCGGACTTTCATCTGGCGGTGGCAACTAATAATGTTTGTATTGACTTCCGAAGTTCCGATTCTCAAGTGCGGGTTTTCGATTTATCGATATATCAGAAATATATCGATATACCGCGATATGATATTTTCGTTTATCATATTCCGCTCAGCGATACTCCGTCCATATCGATATTTCGATATGATATTTTTGTCATATAGAATCCCTGTGATGTGCTATATTTCGGTAAGATACGATATATCATATCTATCCCAGCACTAGCCTTATGTTTGACGAGCGAAAAGCATCTACAGTCCACTCGTTCGAGATGTGTTGATAGATCTTGATAGATTGAGCAACGAACACACTCGCGTACACGAAGACATCTGACTTTTGTTCTGACTCGAACGGAGTGAACGGCAGACGTTTGGTTTCTCTTTGGCTCTTTCTTTATCTCGATAGTTTTCAACATGGTACTGGCTTGATATATCGATATATCACTGCAATAAAATTCGATATATCAACAATAAAATATCAGAAAGTATCATATCGAAATATCGATACATGGTTGATATCTAAAACGAAGTATAAATATTGAAAGATTTATCAGAAAATATCATATCGTACCTTATCGTATTTATCCCAGCACTACATAAGGCCATCCTACATAAGGCCATCACACCATATGTATAAGACTTATGCTGTGCAGATATCCACGGCTTATGTTTTTCCTCATATCGGTGCACATAATTTTCGAATTCTGTACCACCTGAGTGTCTTGCCCGATTGACCTGTTAAGTTTAAAATTCCAAATTTTAATCTAATTACCCTGTTGCGTCAGGTTGCAGCTGACAACCCTTCCCAGTTCGCGAGTAACGCTGCGCGCTTCAAGGTGTAGGACGAGATAGCAAAGGCACTGAGAGATCCGAAGGTGGGGATCACGGCACAGGCACGAAGCTCTCAGCTGAAGGTAGATGAGATGTTGGACGCCCAAGATTCCTTGATGAACAAGCCCATCCGTGTGGTAGCGAAGAGGAGCGGAAGTTGAATTCGTTTTGAGGACGAGCTTTCAATCGGAACTTCAGCAATCCAACCGCTCCGCCGATAGCCAAGAGCCTCTTGAGCTTACCTCGTCGAGCCATAGCTGAACAAAATTGAGGAAGAACAAATGGAAGATCTCAAGACTGAAACGAAAGAAAAGTTTTGGATGAGTTGAGTAGCCACGTTTCCGACTGAAAGCTGGAAATTTACCCCACATTTCCGCATTTCCGGTTTCTTATGCCCCCATCCTGCTTATGCTATGTTTTTATGCGGACGAGCGAAACGATTTGTGCGTAGAATTTGACATAGTATAAAATCCTGTGATTCTGTGCTATTCAAGTCAGAAATCTGACGGGCGAAAAGCACCTAATAATCCACAACCATCATGATGCCTTTCGACGAGCGAGGTGGTCGTACTTTTCAATGTTACTCTCCACAAGGTGCGGTAATCTAACACTAGTCAGGTCAAAACCTAACGAGGTAGAATAGTCTGGAAAGGTATGACGATCTTGACCGAAACATTGCCTTAAAAATCAGCATGCAAAAACAGTATCACAGAAACCTACTGCTCGTCCAATTAAGTCTAGCAACCTTCATCAGTCTTCGTCACTCCAAGTGTCGGCAGTAAGCGTTGCGGTGATGTTATTACATGCTTGCCGTTTGGCCCACCGGTTCATCTGGTACTTTTTCGCGGCCTCTTTCTCCTCTTGGATATCGCAGAAGTCTGTTTCAGGCGTCCACATTTCGATACTCCGGTCTGTGGCACCGGAGAATAACGACTGAAAATGCGGATGATACGCGCAAGTCAGCACTTGCTGGAAATGCGCTGTTAGAGTTGTTAATCGTTCTCCTGACACCATATCGAAAACCTAGAAAAACATGTCAAGTTGGAGTGAGATCAACGCGGACTGAGAGCGGACACGAAAATGCGGTTTCCATCAAGGCAGTGGAACTTCTCGAGATACGAGAGCTCGGTAAATAAACTCCACAAGATGTTTTACAATAGTGGCGCCAGCCGAAAACAGCGAAAAGTGCGCCACTTCGAAAACGGTCCTGACGAGACTGCTCAAGCGGCGCATGTTGTCGGTACTACTAGCTGTGAAAGTGCGCTCCTTGAGAAAACAATCTTGACGAGTTTGTTTCCCAGGCTCTTCAGCCAGAATCATTATTTGAAGGTCCCGATTAATCATAGAGTTGAATTTTACCAAGATTTTGTCGCGGCTAGGTACGAAAATCAAATCCGGTGAGGCCAAACTAGTGACTGCCAATTGTAAATGACGGTGGAGGTCCCTGAAGGCAAATTCCACTTTGCCGTAATTGACCAGTGTGTTTTTCCCCGACACCGTACTCCACGTTCTCAACCGGTGATCTGCCCCTAAAGATACCAAGTGTGTCCCACTCTCACTAAATTCTAAACTGACTACTGCAGACTCATGAGCGAAGTTGAGTGAGTTGGCGTTGAGGTCCGTGGAGGGTATGGCGTTGTTGGCGTCCAAGTACGCTAAACAGGACCGCGCTTTCCGGACGTCCCACAAGGCGATCTTACCATCTGCTCCACCACTCGCCAAGCAGTTTGCAGCGTGTCTGGACCACCGGACACAGTTAACGGGCTTCGAGTGACCGGAGAGAGTCTGGACAGAAGAGAGAGTGCGGAGATCACAGATTCGGATGGTTTTGTCCATACACGCGGCTGAGAATTCATATAAAATTTCAAAGGGAGCTTTTTGTTGAGATCTCTAAAAGTTTTGGATGTGTCTTACCAGCTATGAGAGGTTTGGCGGATTTCAGCAGCGACATGTGGTGGTCAATCACGGGAAGGGGAAACGTAAACTTGTGGACGGGCGTCATCTTCCTTGTGTCCCATACTTTGACTTTACCGTCCTTCCCGGACGTTGTGAAAGCTCCATGGTCATGGGGATAGAACTGGCAAGCGCTGAGAGCAAACTCGTGAGCGAAGGAAGAGTTCCTGCAATTGAAGGAATGAAACCATGGTGCGCAGGTGAAAGGGACCATTGGCAGTCTTGTAGCCCCAAACCAGTCAAGACATTTGATATATAGCAATCAATGCACGCATGTTTGATTGGCAGGGTAAAATTAGGTCAATTCAATTTCAGTGAAATGAAACTAAACGGAAGTTCTGAATCCTACGCTAAAACTTTTCCAACCACGGGGTGGATTTGTTTGACAGACTCCGTGAAATTTGACAGTCCATGAATAACGACAGATCCATCTCCTCCACCGGATAGCAGGCTGAAAGATAGACCTGGGATTAAACAACGCGGTGATGGAAAGGCAAGCGCTACTCGCACCTACAATCGTCCGTCTTCGGAAGAGATGTCCATGGCGTTGACTGATGCAGCGTACGTCCTTTCTACTTCTTTATAGGTGGAAGGAACCAGGGTTCGAGCGCGTTGTCCACGAATTCTGGCATGGTGGATGAAGGGATTTGCGTAGGGCTGGCCAGGTCGAGCTGCGTCTTGAAGACGACACATGAAGGAGTATGGCAGGACAGAGGATAACGGATCCATCGTATGAGCAGACTAGTTTGAGCGAAGCACTCGAAGCTCGTGACCTCTTCCTTTGTCCCAAGCACACAGTTGCGTTGCGGAAGCACGGCAGGACAGGATAGGAAAGGGCAGGACAGGATAGGAAAGGACAGGACGAGCTTCGAATTGTAGATCATCTGGACGGAGCATCGAGATGAGAACGAAATGATTCAATCAACGACCAGCAGGGATTCAGTCGTATGTTATACTCATTGGTTATGTCATGTCAAGCTTACAATCCTATCTTCTATCAATGTCATGGTCTGACAGCATTTTTCTAACACGAAAATTCTGACTAAATTTCCAACTAAAATATTCTTACTGCGTATCTCGTGGTTTGACCGCCACATAGAGATCCAAAGTCACACTAAGTATGAGCGAGAAACGTCCGCTTATGGTGCTGCCTACGGTTGAAAATGTTCTTTTCATAGAATCTATGAGAAAGCGATGTAGCGGAATTCACAGTTGACTGCCGTCGGATGGGGAAAGGGCAGCGGAAGTTCTGTGAAGGTAGCGACAGATGACGGAAACTTCCCATGTCCACCTTCCACCAGTTCTCCATATCAGATTTTTGTTGCCTAACGAGTGAGATTTTCAGTGATCCAATAATGTAAACTTGTCTTTCGAAAATTGTGAAACGTACCTGTTACGAAGAGCCAAGACCAGGAAGCCCGGGCCCGCCAAGAGCACACCAGCCGCCGCGCCGAGTACTTTTCCAACAGTAGCGCCGATCCAGTGCTCTAGACAAAATAAAGCATTACACCGTATATGCGGTAAGGTTCGGGAATAGTCAGCTTACGACTTGTGTCACAGCGGTCACCGGTATAACCGCAACGAGGTTCGTTCGGTGGCGCCCCCATACTTCCGGACCAGTCAATCTCGCCTTTGTCGAATGCGGTGAAACTATGCTCCGACGTTTTGTATACCATTACATTCTGAAAAGATTAACGGAAAGGATAATCCGGTGTTGCGTGCGTCTTTCATTTGTCCCGATACCTGGAATGTGTTGTTGTTGACGTTAAAGTCAGCCACGCAATGAAGGCTCTTCCGTTCGCCAAACATATCGATGAATACCTCTCGAAGCTCGGCAGCAAAAGAACGATTCAAAGCGTGAGATGCCAAAGCCCTTCCGCTCAGGGAAGTCTTCTCTTGCAAAGATCGATTCAGAATCTGACCAAGGACATCCACAGCTTCGTAGACTGCAGTAACGAACTCGTTCGGCTAAAATATTCAATGTAGTTCAGCAATTAAGTTCTCCGAAGCGACTGATCGACAGGAGTTTGAAGGGTACCTGTTCTCCTGAGATATAGTCGTAACTGTAATCTGTTTTCGAGCGCCGTATCCATTCCTCCATCAAGTATTGCAGTAAGCTTGGATCTTTCCGCTCCGGCGAATCACTTATTTGGCACGGCGAGATTCTTAATAAGTTTCGGTAACCCTGTAGAAGTTCCTGCAGGAAATTGATACGTTCAAGTTCGATCTAGTTTCGTGATCCAAACAAGAGCGAAAACTCATAAAGACTTGCCAGCTACTGATGGTCAGAATTACCCCATTATCCGAGACGTTCCAGGAGATGAAGCTGGAAATGCCTCCGAAGAACCGAGCGTTCATCAGTGGCTCCATTACAAAGTATACCTGTGAATCAAACGAGAATGAAATGTATCGCATGTACGGTACTGATCGTGACGCAGGAAGCAGATGGCAGACTTACGTACTCCCCATTGGACATTCCCATTCTTGAAGCTTGAACCTTTTATCAGAAAGTGGGAATGTTCAAATACTTTAGTAATTGATTATGTTTTCGGAACATCATTTTCGCGGACAGTTTTGTTCGGGTTGCCGCCTACCAGAATTCTTTTGGCGGTGTCACCGCGCATGGAAAAAACAATAACTGCAAGCCAAGTGCGTTAACATCGTAGGTGATAGCGGACGCGACACGGTCAGCTTGCCTCTGCTAATTTTGGTGCACTGTCGCAAAACCTCCGAGAATGTGTCCGCAGAAGAGTCGGCTGTGCCAAATTCGGAGCTGTTGAAGTACTGCACGTTGAATATGATCTTGGACGACCCAAATCTGTGCCGTAGCGTGTTTCGGGCTGCGTCGATCCACTGGGAGTAGAAAGGAGCGAGGGCTCCTTTGTCCCGAATAACGCAGACGGAAGACCATGAGTATTCCATCATAACGGCAAAAAGAACCTCCGGGTAAGCCTGCATTTGTACTGGAGCTGTGCTGATCATAGTTGGGTACCGTTGTCGATTTCGAAGACCATCAATTGTGAGGGACCTGCAGAACGAAAGGTGCCCGCTGCCAAGGGTCAAAAACAGAAGATGTAAGATATTAATTAATTATATTCCACCTACGTGGTAAACAACAGGCTATCTTGTTCCCGCGCCAGGTCACCTAGCCCACTGACTTCGTCGGTACCTGAGACAAGGTCAAAGTATGGAGACTGGCATCACGATTGCGGCAAGATAATATGTTCGGGAGATCTGTACCTGGTGTAAGCAGCACCACAACGCCGTTTCGGTCCCATGTCTTTTCGTAAAATTGATGTACCAGGTAGACGTTGTCGACCATTCCCTGGACCGTTGACCAGTTGTACGACCCGATGTACTCCACCGTCACGTTGAAGTTAAACAGGTATCGGAGGCGTTCACCTGCCATGTCCAGCGCTGGTCCGATGAACGGCCTTGAGGACAGAAGAACAGCGGGATACAGAACATAAGTAACGATGGTCAGGTTAAGAAGCGGTAATGGCGCTGGTTCCATATGCGCCGCGGTTACGAAATACACTTCGGCTTTAACCACGGTACAACCAAGACTCAAAACAGTGGCTCGTTAGGGTGAGTGGTGAAATTTCCAAGAACGAAGCTAAACGCGGAGCGAAAGCCGTTCTCCTTTTCTGGTAACACCAGCCAATTTTAAAGTCTCAGGTCTGCGATAAGAACAAATAGGACTTCCGGGAAAGATTCCCCACTCGCGCAAACGGGTCTTTTCGTCCAATCCTCTCATGACATTGAGAAGACCTCTACAGACTCACCCATGACGCAAACAGTATTTTAAGAGACGAAAGCCTAAAGCCACGTAAACGGAAAACACTTCGGATCATCTTATAAACCTTTCAGTGAGAAATGCCACACGCAGTCATAACCGGCTGGAACAATGTTTCTCGCTAAAGTCGGACACTACATGACACTATATAGTACAAAGAAATCCTTAAATGTCAATAATCCCATCAGCGTCACGAAGTTGGCGATACGATTTGCGATAAAACAAAAAAGTAACAAGGGGAAAAAGAAAAAAAAGAGAACCCGAATAATATAAAAAGCACAGAACAGATGTTCATACTACAGTACAGTCAGCTAAGACGACCAATAAGATTTGATTAAGGAATCACTCATGAAAATTAGGTATCCCAAATGAAATCACTGATCAGTGATCATAAAGCCCAACGTAGGATAAACAGCTCGCAACAATACAAAACGAGTACGTTTCTCGCCCTCAGAAGTGCGTAGAAGATAAGAAGCGCCGACAGACCGGAAGTACCTTTATTTCAGTATCAGATCGCTTAGCTTGTTTAGTCGGAAGTCGGGATCGTCTAGCATACTGTTCATTATGGCAATCGTTATATCATCCATATTTGGTACCTGTAACGCAAGATTCTTCAGCCATGCCCAGCCACACTACCGCAAACCAAACATCCGAAAGCAATCCGGCTCTTCTTACCGTTATCAGACGATGAAACTCGGTCGTCATCTTCTTCTCAATCCAGTCCGTCACATGATTGTACGTTACTTCGCGCTCTCCAAGCTTGGGAAACGCCCTACAAGAACCATAAGATAAGTACTGACTAAGATATTTTCCAAGATCCAAAATAGAGAAAATGTGGAAGTCGAGCGAGCAAAGCCTTATATCAAGTGGCGCACGTTCCGACCAACAACAATGGAAACATGCGCCACTTGAGATGAAAATTTTGAAACGTTCTGTTGCCCAGTCTTTCATTTATCAAGGCAGTTTTCTTGGGTTTAAACTTTTGTTGAAACATTCAAACGCTATGACATACCTCAAGTGGAGATCAGGTTCGGAGGTGAAACCCCACCAGCCTTTGTCCGACGGTGGGTGTGCGATATTGAATGCCAATCTACCAGCCAAGCGTTCGACCACCACCGTCATGGCCAAATCTGTATCGCTGACGTTCTCCATAGCCTTACGAATCATCTTCACGTCCGTCAGTTTCTGGAAGGCTTTAGACTCGGTGATCTTCTCCACATAGCGCATCAGCTTCTGTTTACCACCCTCCGGCGCTTGCGACGCCACCTCATCGAACTCGTCCACCTCGTCACTCTCATACATGTTCCGTTCCTGGTCTTGCTGATGAGCCCGATCTCTGGAAGAAGCTGAAGAGTAGACGCTGTCGACACTGCCGACGCTCATTGTGTCCATCTGGACCTCGTTTTCTTGTCCCACATGCTTTGCCTCCTGTACGAAAACAAGTCTCATAAATTCCAAAAGCTGTCAACAACCTGCATACACCGTACCGCGATTTTACTGTGCTATAGAAGTATGTAGGTGCATGAAATACCAACAATTAAATCGGATAATCGCCCACCATATTTCCTGATTTTATTACGAGTGTTTTTGAATTCATGGTGATACTATAACATTATTCTTACGGTTTCGTCATCGCCCTTCTTCAGTTTCATCAAGTTCAGCTTCGTCTGTAGAGTCATCTGTACCGTTCCATGATACTCAAAGTCCATCTCGATCCATATACCTCTCTCATCCACACCGGGCTTTTCCGAAACGTTACTAATGATGGGCAAATTCTTCCCTGCAAAACCAAATCGGTTACTAAATCAAACTAATTTCAAGGAATATTTTCGTCAAATTTACCGAGATCCATTTCAGTGATCTGAAGTTCTTCAATGTAAAACGGTAGTTTGATAATCGACAACTTCTTCTGAATCTTCTTTTTCACCACATCCCGCCATATCGGATCGACCAGCACATCGAACGCCACACGATGCAGCAGCACATTCAATGTCGACAGGTTCTGCGACAAGTTAGGCTTCATTTCTGGCATTGGGTACTTGCCAGAGGCCCTCTTGAATCGCCAGTACCAGTCTTCCTTCTCGCGGTCACTACGAGGTAGCAGGTACAGGACGGGGGGATCACCCCAATGGAGTCGCTTGGCGCTGACTTTCTCGTCAAACTTGTTTTTCTTCTTATCTTCTTCGTCCTGCTTAACGGCCTCAGCGCGGAGGTCTTCAATGTACGTGGCGACGGAAGCTGGATCGACTAGCTTGATCCCGATGGGCAGACGCCAGATCCAGCGTCGCTTGCGAGGTATATCTTCCGGAATCAACGTCACTTCCGCATCTGCAAGAAAAAATCGTGAAATATTCGTAGACATTCGTAAAGCCAACTGAGCCATTTCGCCCATGCATCAAGGACCTGCTTTCACTCAGCGTACATAAAAACACTGCATGGGCACGCAGGTACATGAACGCCCAGCGAGACCTCTCATTCGCGCACTTGCATACTCGCTGATCATGATTCGCGTAAGGCAGAATGTATGCAGGTTTACACATGAACATTTTCATGCAATCTGTTCTCGTGTCTCTCGTTGACCGGCATACACCGAGCCGTGCATTTTGACAATACGAAAGTACGCAGGTGGACACATCAACTTGCTGCTGTTACGGACAGGTTTTTCTTACCGGCAATGCTGAAGACGCGGGATTCAGTGAAAGTAAACGAGCTGCTTTTCAGCTCTTCATCGTACATCGCTCGTTTCGGCAGCACTCTGTTCTTAGTCTTGCGTATCCTCAAGTCCGTTCCGTCCAAGCTAACGTACACATTTTGCGTCTGGTTCACCGAGAACGTCGCGATGTCGAAGTCGCCAATCATCTGATTCATCCAGGTGCTCGGCGGTTCCGTGTTTCCAGCCTTGTTGGGATCACTGGAGTACTGCTTAGCGTACCGGGTACCTTCTGCCGGAATGATGGCGGGTGTCGTCGGTGGAAGCGAGCGCTTGGACCGGGCCGTGCTGGGAAACACGAGAGTGAACCAGATGCGCACACTGGCTGCTGCCGTGAAGATGATGCCGAAAAGCAAACCAGACCTACAGAAACCAAACATCGCCGTTTTATAAAGTATATGGAAGCCGAAGCTGCTCGTGCAAACAAACTCAACAAGACTGATTTCTCAAGCGGCGCAGGTATTCTGTGCTATAGCCTGGAAACGTGCGCACTTGAAGAAAGACATCTTATCGAGTTTATTTATCGAGCTCCCATACAATGATACGAGAGACACCGTCATTCTCGCCGAAATCTTACATGAAAGACGGCATGGGCACCACCAGGATAGCCACCAGGAGACCTCCGACCAGCAATAGCGGTGTGTTAGAGAAGAAAGCACTATGCATCATATCAAGACCTTCGTCCTTCTTTTCCTCCGCAATGCGAACAGCTGAAAAAGAATATCCATCCTTTCAAGAGAGAACACAATTTCTTACGAGATACCGAGGCATAAAATGGGAATTTTCTTTTAAAAAGTGAGGAATTTTTACGCGGACAATTTCCAGCCGGCGGTGCCTTCATATCGCCCTCCTTCTCCTGTTTCGACATGCTGTGTCGTACCCTCGGTGGAGGTTGTGGAGGAGACGGAGCCCTGCCTTTCCTACTGCCGTTCAGTTCAGGAACATCCCTGACGACCGTGTTCGTACGACTAGAATCGCTATCTCTGACGCTATAAAATAAATTATTACTAGGGTCAAACCAACCAAGGAACCGTAGGAAAACTAACCCGATCAAAATCTGATTGGTAGCACGAGCTTCCGCATTCCGCAGGAGCGCGTCAGCATGCTCAAGGGTCGGCGAAGTGATTATGGGAAGTTTCTGGATATCAGCGTAGAAGCCTCCTCCACCGTGGCCTAATGATGGGCTGTCTTTCATGGGTGACGACGATCTCAAGAAGCTGTCCTTGGACTTGTCTGATGCACTGCCGCGTCTATCCTCCAACTATGGAAACGATGGAACCGAAAATAACTTACACACATGTTTCGGATCAAAAATGAAAACTTCAATCCCGACTCACTTTACGAACTCGTACCTTCTTTGTAATCTTCCCTAAAATTCCCGAGGGTTCTTTGGTACCTTTACTCGAGGTCCCCGAATGCACAGACTCAGCTGATGGTGTCAGCAGCTTCTCTCGATCGTCTTCGGAATTCTTCCGATGCGAGAAGCGTTCTTTCAAGTTATGAAAGTTATCTCTAAAAGACGAACTCTTTTCCACCGTCGGATTCCGGCCAATGTCAGGCGACGGTGGAGAGATCATTTCAACCTTTGACAGATCCTCAGGAGAGGGCTTGCGTTTTGGCGCCTTGGGAGTCGCGAAGAATTCGCCACCTTTATAGCTGAGGGACGACGGGGGATTGGGCTTGATGTCCGTCAAGATGGGATCTTCCCTGATGTTAACATAATCGTCGTCCGAGTCGGCGTTCTTGCCGGCCGCAAACTTGACGCTGAAGCTGGAAGGAGACGTTGGTGTGTCGACCGAGCCAGCTGGAGCAGTAGATCCTTTCGTGCGACGCATCATGTTGTTGAACGTCGATTCATGATCCTCCAGAGGATGCTCCTGTCAATCAAACAACAGCACACAATCAATCATAGCGAAACAACCTACACCGGATTTTCAACTTCCTGTCTTCCTCCCAAACACTTTTCTCTCTACATCTTCCACTTTTTCGTTCATCCATCTTGCGGAAGCAGTTCGGTACTCGCTGAGCAGAGATTTCATGAATTCTAACTGCCGAAAACCGCGAAATGTCGTCAAGCAACTTTCTACGTCAGCTTCCAAGAAAATTTGAAACGGCCACAAGTCAGCGCAAACGGACTGCAAACAGTACGCAATAGTTGTTTGATTGCTGCACAGTTACCTTGACCACAAGGAGACAACGGACTCTTCGGCTTGCCATTGTCCGTTTACTATATGCAGTTTACACCTTCCTGCTTGCCGATTTACCGACAATTAAATTCCCCATGGAAAGCAGCCAAATCGAAATGGCGTGAAAAAATCGATAAAATAACACAAAATATTTGTTCACGTAGTCAGATCAAGGACTCCAAATCTCGGGGAAGATTCAACAGTAAACAGTTCTTACGGAAAAAACATGCGACCGTCAAGTATCGACAGGTAGGGATCAACAACAGTTGTAGCGTCGCATTTGCGGATATCCTCGTTACCAATCAAGCGGAACTCCTAATACAAGTTCGACAAAAAACTGATAAGGTTTCCAAAGCTTACCATGATTCTCCCCTCGAGGAGATCAGCCCTGCAGTTCCTCAGGATGGATGATCAGCGGATAGCTTTTAACTTCGCCACGTAGCGGGACCAAGAAGCCAGTCGGAATTGGAGCATTTCCACGCTGGTCCTCCGCCAGACAACAATGCAAGGATGTGACGTGTGTTGTCGAGAGACGGTGCAGCCCTTATCCGTTGATAGTCATACATGGGAGGGAACAACGATGTGCACAATCGTTAGTCTGCTGCGCCAGGAAGCAGAGCGAAAATCGCTTGCCTGAGCATTAAATACAGAAGACCCATGTTGATGCGAAAAACAAACAGTGCGAAGAGTTCATCAAGGATTTCCAATGAATTTCCCAACTGACAAATCCAGATGTTCGTTCAGCAAATCAAGCGAAGGCTGCCTCTATAGTGATTTCGGCTAAACACTGGTTTTACTCTTCATAAACAAGAAGGGCATTCTTACATAACACAACAGTCGCTGTAAGATAATTACCTCATGTCATGTCGTTTTATATCGAATTTCATTTAATTTCCGAATTTCCAATCACTTTCATATGACATAAGTTTCATTCATTCTGCAGGAATCGTTCTTTTCGCCATCCGTTCCACGTCTCCCTGAGCCTTCTAATCTGAGCTACTGACTACTATCTCCATGCAATGGAGGTAAGACAGTTCTCTTATTAGAATTTCCCCAACCACGAACCTGTTGTTTGCAGGAGACAAGAGGAAAAGCGCCCTGGCTGCGCCGTCCACCGATGAAAGGCGAAGGCATCGCGTCCAGCTCGCGCAGAGATTCTTCTGGAGGCACCTTAATGTCGGCCGAAGAGCGTCTACGCATGAGTAAGGCGTTCACTCGTTGGTAAACTCATCAGGCAACATTTCGTTTTTTAAATGCAGTGCGCGTAATTCAAGCGAGAGAAATGGGTGGCTCGTACCACGAAGATCCTTACGCACCTCACGCTGGCGCGCCCGACCAAGCAACCAGAAAAGACAACAACAAAAGCTCTGCTTTCACCGTTCTCCTCATCGCCGTTACCACCGTCAAGCTTCTTCTTTTTACCTCCTATCGATCTACGGATTTTGAAGTACATCGAAACTGGCTGGCGATAACACATTCCCTGCCTATGAGACAGTGGTTAGTTTTGATATTAGGTTATTTTGGAGCGGCGCAGTCGATCTCAAGATGAAACGAAGCTACACGGATTGTTGTGACGTCATGCGTCTTTCATGCGTCCTCATGTGTATCCTGTGTGTTTAGGTATGTGGACGCTACTTCCGAATGGACCCTCGACTATCCTCCTCTCTTCGCCTGGCTAGAGTTTTGTCTCAGCCACATTGCTCGATTCTTCGACGCAAGGATGTTAAAAGTCCAGAACCTGAACTACAGTTCCCCACAAACCATTCTCTTTCAGCGCCTCACCGTCGTTCTCGCCGACTCGGTCTACATCTACGCGGTCTCCGAAGGCTGTCGCCTCCTGACTTCCCGCTTGACCAGCCGTTCCCGTAACATCCTCTACTCGCCTGCGACCGTCTACAGCCTCCTCATGCTGTGGAACGTAGGTCTCCTCATCGTCGACCACATTCACTTCCAGTACAACGGCTTTCTCCTCGGTCTCCTCCAACTGGCCGTCTTCCGCGTCGTTGAACGTCGCTTCCTGGCTGCCGCTTTCTACGTCAGCGTCGCGCTCAACATGAAGCACATCTTCCTGTACATGGCTCCAGCTTTCGGTGTCTACCTTCTCCGTCAGTGCTGCTTTCCAAACAGTCCACACCTCGACATCAGGGAGTTCAACGTCAAGAACTTCGCAGCTTTGGGGTCCATTTTCGCGCTTGTTACAGCCATTGCGTTTGGACCTTTTGCAGTGTTCGGTCAACTGCCGCAGGTCTTCAGGCGCCTATTCCCTTTCCAGCGAGGTCTGACCCATGCCTACTGGGCACCTAACGTGTGGGCGCTGTACAACGGGGCCGACACGGCTTTGACCGTTCTCAACAAGCGCTTTCACTTCCTCGTTCAGTCAGTCCAGCACGTGGCTGACTCCGCCTCTAGTCCAGATAACTCCACCCTCGACGCTGTACCATTGGTAGGCACTGAGCAGTTGAAAATACAGTCCTTGACAGGTGGCGTGGTGGGTGCTGGCGAACCCAACATTCTTCCTGCGGTATCACCAAGCGTTACCATGTGCCTCACGATACTGGGTATGTTTCCGGCCTTGTGGTCACTTTGGCGTGCGAAAGTTGGTACGCCGAACCTGGCTTCCGGCGACGTGTTCGTGCGGGGACTGGTTGGAGTGACGCTGTCCAGTTTCCTCTTCGGTTGGCATGTGCACGAGAAAGCGATCCTCTTAGCCATTGTACCACTAACATGGCTGGCGATCTCTTCCGCCAACGATGCTAGGTTGTTCCTGCTCTTAAGTACGGCAGGATTGACGGGACTGCATCCCTTGTTGTTTACACCGTCAGAGATCCCGCTCAAGTACATGATGATCTTTCTGTATATCTACGCCGCCTTTAAAGTGCTCAAAGATAGATTTTCTGTGGTGCGGCTGCCAGGAAGAAGGTACTGCTTGCCATTGTTGAATCGGATAGAAACTTTGTATGTTTTAGGCTTTTTACCTGTTGAATTTTATAACGCGGTTGTCCATGAAAGTATTTTGGGTTTGTGTACCAAGTTGCCGTTTTTACCTTTGATGGTAACTTCGATGTACTGCGCTATTGGCGTTGTTTATGTGTACGTTTTAATTGTTATCGATCTCTTCAGACTTAGTCGATAAGAATGTATCACTCTACTTTCTAAATACACGAGACTGACATGATATAAATTTGTTTCAGAATTCCACGAGCTCGCGATCACTTGGCTCTGCGCATCGGTTTTACGAACTTCCTTGTCCCTTTTCACTAGAAAAAATCAGCTCTGTAGACATCAGGAATATCATCTTGCCGTGGAAGTTCCCTGACGCATATTTGTGATACCTGGGAACGAATATGATGGGTTATCCAAAGAGTACGTAGTTGTAAAGTCGCTGCAAAAGCAAACCCCTTACCAGTACAAGATTGCCGACCCGAATGCTGTCAGAAGTGTCAATAGAGTCAAAAATACTACCACAGTAGTCAGCATGCCGACGTTGCTCGTGTGACACTGTGCTTTCATTCCGTCAAACCCACACCGGAGCTCGTTACCGGGGACACGTCCGCTGAGCCACATTAGGTCTCGACCAAACGGTTGGGTAATTCTGTGGCTCGCTCCGGAATAAAATAAGACGCTCTGAAAAACGGAATGTGCGAAGAATTCACCGCTGCCTTAGGTGCGTGAAGTCCAGAACCGGTCGCACCTCGAAGGATCTTGATGTGCTGTTGAACTGCTTCATGACATAGTTTGGTACACGCGGCTGGCCTAACTATTGGCCTGGACAAAATTTCTGGCCGGACGGGCTGGCGGCAGTTTAACGCAGAGATTGTTATGTCGTAGCAGAAACTAGCCCTGTGACGTTAGCAAGTAAAATTTCGCAGTGCAATATGCTGAATGCAGTGTCATTCCAGATTTCGTTTCTTATTTCGTACTTCATTTCCCATCTTGAGGAAGGTTAGCCTGGAATATGCCGGAAGGTCTAAAAAGCAAAAGACAGCGAAAGTATACGGAGGATAGGTAAAAAAGGCAGTTCGTGCGGTTGCCTTCATAAGGTGGTGGATTGCCTAAGTAAAGGCCTTTCCGGCAAGAAAAGTCAAGTTTTGACGTTGATTTACCATCAGAGCTGCATTTACCTAGCAAAATAACCAAGCATGTAGAAGGAAATCGGATCTACGATGATTGAGAAGATCTCTGCAAATGTTTGGTTGTTCGTGTAGGCAAAGCGGTTACGTGTGGTGAAACCAGTTCTGTCTCAGCCGCAAGCGAATACAGTTGGCGGAGCCGCTGATTCGGAAATCAGTGGCCAGAAATTTTGTCCAGGCCAATAATTAGGCCAACCGCGTGTACCCGAAAAGTTTTACCGTCGAAAGCGATGGTTTCAGACGATGTATCGTATGTATGGTTCGCCAGTTCGTTGACGAATGAAGTGCCATCCAGACGGCTTGAAAAGTCACGCCGTAAAATGTTTCGTACCACCTGGAAGAAATTTGAGACTGTATGTGCAACGGGACCGAGATCAGCAAGCTTGAGCGGGGGTGTGGGCGACCTGTCCCAGGAGAAGGGTGGTTGTGAACGAACTTACTGCTTCCACGGGAATCTGCCAAACGTGGGGCCAAGATTATATGTTAGTTGCACGCTTGCTGCCCGTGGTACCGTTGTCACAGACTTACTTCCGGCACGTGGTTACAAAAAGTTCTATTGCCAGCGCTATAGCCGTATCCAGCAGTCGACTGGGCACGTTGCGGGCTAGCGTTTCCACGTCTGCGGTCAGGTAAAAGAGAGCAGGGAAAGCTTCATACGCAATCTGTGGAAAAACAAGAGCAGAAAAATGAACAGTACGACCTCTGGATCAACGTCGGAAGCCGGCTGAAGCGATCAGGCTTACTAGGTCGTCGGTTTGGCCCATCTCTCACGTCTAACACGGAAAGTACGGTGCAAACTGAAAAGGGTGCATGAAGAAGTATACCTGAAAACGCAAGTCACGGTGCTAGATTGACCATGACGATAACCACAGGGACCGACTGTATAGTCTGACTCGATCTTTATGCCCAGCGTTACGTTATTTTATTAAATTCAAATTGGCCTAAACGTTTGGCCTAAAGGCGCCTGGACTAATTATCGGCCGGGACAAACGTTTTGGCCACTGGCCGAAAGCGGCACCTCCCGGCTAAACTGACAATCAAGCGAAGCGTTGCCGCTTGGGGTCGGTGGCCAAAAACTTTGTCCCGGCCAATAATCAGGCCAGGCGCGTGTACTGTGATACATCAACTCACGTAGTCACCGTCCGTCATATTCTTTCCATGTGCCGCGATCCGCAACTCCAAACATAATGACGTTACCTACATGTCAAGCAAACGTAGACCAAGAGAAGAAGGATAGAACCACGTCCACCACGATTTCCCGGGTGATGGTGGCTCCCGCAAGTAGAAGAACGACTGAAGAACGGCAAGTATAAGACCACCAATGTTTCACACCGTTAACGATTCGATCTCGAGTGCAGCACAGTCATACGGTCTACCTCCAGCAGTGGATGCCACCCTGAGCAGACACCGGGTGAGCTCCGTCGAGTACCCTGCAACTCCGCTGTTGAACCGGGCAGTCCTGATTGCATAGTTGTGCGAAGTTTGCTTCAACAGCTGGCTTAACGCGGCACACGGTATAGTGTAAAAGATGATTTCTTGGTCATTCAGGTCGCAGAGCAAGAAAATGGTCGGCCAGCTGAATTTCTCCAAAATTACCATCTGGAACGTGTTCATCACTGCGCTGTCGGAAGCGCTCATCGATATAAAGCTACGGTATTGCTTCTTGTTCCACAACTGTGTTCCAGTCCCAGCTCTTCGAACACTAAGTCAAATTAGATTATGGCGGAACAGAGCGCTATCTTAATTCAACATCGAGTATTATCCGTACATTGAGAACACTGGCATATTCAGTTCTACGAGAAAATCCAACGGTAAGTTTGAGGTCTACTTATTTTTTGGTTTCGACGGGTCAATCATCTCACCTGGCAGTAATCTAGCAACTTCAAACACGGCACCTATACAGTCTGGGGGAGGCAAATTGATTTGATGTGAACAAAGGTGGAAAAGCGGACTTATTTGATTGAACGAATCGTCTTTCCGAACACCATTCTTCGCCAAGACGATTTCAAAACTCTTCCGATTTATCGTTCGGAATTGAGTGTGACACTGCGGAAGTGTGGTATGATCATCCGCCTGGACTCGCTCTTTGGCGACCTGACTCCACAGTGCGCTTCTTCACATTTCGTCAGCGGCTAGACGATTTTGTCCACAAACTTATCACAAGGTTCGTCTCATTTGGACAGTACACAATGGCATTGTAGTCCTATTGCACTCTAAAATCTTTCGTAGTTACGCATGGAAAACACTTGGGTTCTTGTTTTGTGGTTTGTAGGTCTGATCCGGAAAACCAAGACGCATTGAACCGCTACCTCACTGGCGACTTAGCTGTAGAAGTAAACTTCCTGGTTTTTCAACACCTCTTACAATTTCGCAAAGTTGTCAGGAAGTTACCTCACATTTCTTATTCCGAAACTGAGCCCTCGAACAAGACAACGTCCACTTCATCCTGAAACAGTCGAGTCGCGCAGCTATCGAAACCACCTTCTGCACAAAAACTGCATGCAATTTTACTGCTCCATTTCCTGGCCCTTTTTCGCACAGCCAATTTCTGTCTCCCCGAACATAAAGGCAATAGATAAAGCTAAACCAAAAAACATGTGTCACTCTACTAAGTAGTGATCAGGTAAGGCAGTACAAGTATCAAGGTATGCCCAGGCCATCTCGCTGACCACACTACGATCCGGTACACTTTGCGCCATACCATAGATAGCTGCCATACCGGATGTCTTTTCACCCGGGTTCTTCACTATTTCTTCCACACATTCCCTCACATCTTGCAAGAACCGCTCGACCACACCGGGAGCAGTGTGGTTGCGAGTCACACAAATGTGGACGCTGGATGGGAACTGTAGGGCGTTGAGATTCCACCCGCGCTTCCCCATGGCGTCACTCAGCCTGTAGATGTTAAAGCTGTTGGAGCAAAAGCTTATCACACTGACTTCTGGTTGTCCCAGTATGCTGATGTGCTCGACCTATTAACCCAAATGAAAATTACTCCTCTGGAGAAAACAAAACTGGAAGTGAAACCGGAACTTACCTGACGTAAGCCTTGTTCGAGCCTTCTCGCGGTCTCAATGATTTCTCTGGTGGCTTGGAGGTAACCATCTTGGCCCATGTAGAGTATAACGGCCCATGTGGTAGCGATGGAAGCTCCCACACGACTGCCACTCAGACTGGGAGACGCGTAGATGCCACCAGGCCAGTCTGGTGCGACAGCGTACTGATGGTGAAGGTACTCGTCACTTCGGTACATGATCACCGACGACCCTTTCGGTGAGTATGCATACTGAAAGAAAACAGAAGCATGCTAAAAGAACTCAGATTATAGGGAGATGACGAGATCGGCTTACCTTGTGGGTATCGGCTGATATACTGGTAACACCTTTCAGCCGGAAGTCGAACGGGAGTAACGGGAAACCAGCTTTGTCCATGAAAGGCAGGAGGAAGCCACCGAGACAGCAGTCGACATGGACCGGGATGGAGTACTTCAGACCAAGGCGGGAAACTTCCTCGACCGGGTCAATGATACCGTGTGGGAACTGAGGAGCGGAAGCGACCAGCATGCAGGTGCGACTGCTGATGGCTCGCTCCATGGCTCTGATGTTCAGTTTACAGGTGACGGAGTCTACTGGAATGTGCTTGATGCGAATACCTAGGTATTCGGCTGCCTTGTCGAAGGCTGCGTGCGCGGTGACAGGCGCTACACTACACAGAAGGAAGAAAGTATTTATGCAGTGCAATGCAACTGTAGCGGAAGAACGCAGAAACTTATTGATACATGAAGGGCTTCGTTATTCCGAGCGAGAATGCGCGATCCCGGTAAGCTTTGCAAGCCATGAGGATACTTTCAGTACCGCCCGATGTCATCTACAGGAAAAGAACGCTACGGAAGTTTGAACGGGAAGAAGAAAAGGCCAAGGACGTACCGAGCCACAGCTGTCGGAGTTGCCGTTGAACAGCGTGCACGTCATGCGTATCACCTCGGCTTCCATCTGCCGAACTGCGGGGAAGACGTCAGGGTGAAGTGGATTCGACCAAGCGAACCTGGAATAAACTTCGGTAACTAGTTTGGTCAAGTCGTCCGATCCAGAGTAAACAGTCCCAGAAAGCTTGTCCCATTCCTTTGTTTCTGCAAGAAATTAGGCGTTTGCATCTGACTAAGCTGGTGAAACAGCAGGTGGGCGGAGTTATTTGACTGTTGATTTGTTTACCTGCGGATTTATATTTGACAGCTAAATCCAGCACATCCTTCGCACTCCTGCTGGACGGAAGCTCTCGTATCGGACGAATATCCTTGTGGAGAGGCTTGAGCATGTCATGCTCGATGCGCTCTTTGGACGACTGGAATTCACGAGCAATCTTGTCGCGTACGGCGGGAATTTTGCGAGCCAGACGAAGCCCGAATTTTTTGCCACGATGGAATAAACTGTCATCTTGCCAGAGGAACTTGTACAAAAAAATGGAAATGCATGTGGCAGTAACGCTCAACGCCACGATTTGCCATGGAAGTAGGTGAGCGAGGAGGTGATCCAAAGGCTCCAAGACAAATTTGTCGACGATCATTCTTGAACCTGCAAAGTGAGATTTGCAGTGACAACAGACTGACAACGAAAATGTTGTTCTGTTTGACAATGCATCGACCTACCCTTCTTCGAATGGTTATCTGTAGCATGCCACGTTACTCACGCCTTCGTTGTGACTCCAGATCACACTGGCAGGCCATGATCCATTTATCCAGCAGCTTTTTCAATTTTCATCGGGAAAAAGTCATCCAACAGTTCAAACTCAAGTACAGTATATAGATTGCGAGCGACAGCGCACTAGCACAATTCGATACGCACAGGAACATCGTGACATCATACGTAAAGATTGGCGCGACTCTTTTAACACAGAGCCTACAAGACGAACTTGTTCCTATGATGTCACGTTGTTCCTATGCGTATCGAATTGTGCTAGTGCGCTTTCGTTCGCATTCTCTATGGTATATAGTACTCAACTTGAATCGCGTCGCGTTGAATGGTCAATCAACCATCAAACGGGCGGAGCGGTAAAGAACGGCAGCGGAGCGAAATAGAATGGTGAGTGTGTGGAGGGTTCGCTGTGACGGCTCCGAACTCGCTTCGTTAAATTAATTACCTCCAGAGTCCAGACTCCAGTCATTGTTTACAATTACGAATATTCCATGATCTCAAAATCAAAACACTTCCGCCACAATCCACATATTCTGAAAACACTGGTCTTCACTGACGTTTGATAAGCTGACTTCGTGGAAGCAATAGTCATGGCTCCTCTCGCGAATCCTGGAACGGTGATGACAAGGATGTTTCTCAACAGGAAAGCGTAAGTGAATACTATCCGCCTTACCGCCTCCCATATTTTTTCCCTACAGATGCTCAGCAAGCATCGCTTGATTTGTTGATAATTTTGTCGCAGACAACCACCAGCGGAAAGCATCAAGTGTCAGAAATGTCTGCAAATGGGTACGTTTTTTTCTCGATGCTCGCTGTTCTTTGCGGAGAGTACTGGAAGATCTGACGGTTGTTTTCACAGGACATTGGACTTACCAGTGCACAAATCCTCCCAAGTATCTATCAAGAACGACAAAAACGACGGAGTTGAAGAAGGACATCCGTCGCCGCGAGGAGGAGGCCAAAGTCGAAAAAATGTACGTATGAAATCTATTGTGAGCTTCAAAGGTGTGAATCTCTTTGAATATGCTTTCTTGTGTTACAGGAAACTGATCGCCGAAGCTTCTCAGAAGAAGAGGCGTGACGATAGCAGCTCGTCAAGCTCCGACTCTGATTCTTCCTCCTCCTCCTCCTCCTCCTCGTCCTCCAGTTCAGACTCTAACAGCGCGAAGAGAAAACGCCCGAAGCGGAAATACAAGAGACCGAATACGTCGTCTTCCTCTTCAAGTTCCTCCTCGTCAGGCTCCGACTCCGAAGGCACGAAAGCTCACGATGCAGATGAATTAGATGCTGATCAGTCTGTACTCATCAAACGCAAAGAAATCAACGATGATTAGTTATCATTTCAGTATTCACACTGTCGTTACTTTTTCTTGGCCTTCGGTGTCATACTCAACACAAGGTTTTACTTTTCTTTATCGTTTTATGGTTCAAGGGCACTTCTGGTCCAGGGTTTTCTTTACACGAACAGAATGCTGCTCCCGCTGAGAAGGGCGCAGGTTCTGGAACTTTTGGTTCTTGGATTTCTTTTGCGATGTCGGAAAATTTGTACAGTGGATGACGTCATATGAACGCCACAGCGTCTTGATAAAATGTGCTAACTCGTAATGCAGCGATTCCACTTCATCACGGAGAACCACTACGGAGCTCCGTAATGAGTGATTCTACTTTCGATCATTTCGAGTCGGTAGTCCCTGTTATATTCCCGTAGACTACTACGGCGGTCCTGTGTTATTCTATATCCGTTCTGCAAACTGAACGAAATAATTTTCCGAAACGCAGCGCCGGAAGACATAAATTAATGAGTCAATATGGAAGGATTGTATATTATTGTATTCGTTGTGAATTTATGATAATTAAGTATATATACTCGAATGAGAGGAATATAAATATAGAACTTTCGACAAGAAATTACGACAGTTATGAGGCATATTCTACTTCCTCGTTCCAGCCAGTAATCAGAAATACGTGATGGGTCCGGAGATTTCTCCTCTCCCGAGATGACTTTTTCCGTGATGGTTTTTTCCAATTATGGTAATGGAAAATTTTCGTAAAGAGCAACAACGCGCCAGTTACGAGAAGTGGAATCGCTGCATAAGAGTACGGACGGGAAATTTTGGGGCCAGTGAAAATTATGGGATCAGGCGGAAAAGACGGCAAGATGGAAATTCAAACGTGGGAAAGTGTCCAAAAGTGCCTTTCTATGAATCTGCCTCGTACGTACGTGTTTCCGTGCCGCCGTAGCGAAAAGGCCTGGTCCCGTAGTTTTCACAGGCCCCATAATTTCCCGTCGTGCGTGTACGGATTGATGCGCAACCATCTTACAGTTTGTTCGCGTCTTCAGCCGAACTCAAGAAACCAGGCTAAGTTAGAATTGATTGTTAGAACACTTTGCCTTCAGTTTTGACGATAACGCTCGCCAACTCGTCAGACAGGAAGGAAGATTCATAACATTCCTCGCCATCCTTCTCATCGGTCTATTCTACACGTACAGTACACGTACCGCTCTCTCGATTCTCGAAAAACTGGTTATTTGAATAGTTCCTCGAAGATGTAAAGATTCAGGTGAGTTTTTGTCTGCACACGCCGTTCAGCAAACCGTGGCCGGTGAAAGGTGCGAGAATCCACCAGTCTCGACTTTCGAGTCTCGATCAAGCATTTCACTTTCGCAGTTGATTGGCTTGATTGGTGCAATCGCGACGCAACCGATCGCCTCGTTATCAGATTCTGCGGAAGTGGTTACAACTTGTAATTCATTCCTTATCTCGTGCCCTCTCTGCTGCTGAATCCGTTATCCGGATGTTTACCTTGGTATGCTAAAATTCCTTACGGACAGTGTAACGAACGTGCTTGTTGACTTTGTGGACACTTAGACACGTGTTGCCAGATGGAAACAATCTGCGGAGGAATTCTCCATATGCTATAGCTGCCTTTCGAAATGGACCTCTTCTCCTGTCTTTCACTGCTGCTCTGGCAGATATTTATTCCTTTATTTCAAGCTGCCAACGTCACGGTACCCATTGGGCTCTCAAACCAGATTGCCGTTAGAATTGAGGGTGGTGTGGACAAGGCCAAGGAGATTGCCAGGAGGCATCACTGCGAATTTATCGGACAGGTAATTCCGTATTACTTGAAATGTGGCAGGCCATACTGTACCACTTTTATAGTCAGTGCAGCTTACGTCCGCTCGTCGCGTGACATTCTGTTGCCTGACATATTCCGTTTGCTAAGTTATTCTACGAGAAATCCTTTTGTCGCCACAGATTGGAACTCTGGACGACCATTATCTATTCGAACACGATCGGATATCGCGGCGGTTTGCGGAAGACAGTACTCCGGCGCATGAAAGACTGAAGGACGATCCAGAGGTAATTTCCTGTCCGTGTTGGAATATTTTTGAAAGGTGGAAGAATTCTCTTGTGTACGTTTCTGATTCTTCCATTTTTTTCAGGTTCTTTGGCTCGAGCAGCAAACGGCGAAAGTGAGAGTAAAGCGTGACTTTAATGGATTCAATTTTGGCAATTTGAAGATGCAGTTGGATGAGCTGAGCTCAGCGAACAAGGCCAGCAACATGGCACACAACTCATTTGTTGAGTTTGCTTTCAAAGATCCTTTCTATCCTCAGCAGTGGTATTTGGTGAGTCTATTTTGAATGGCTTAATCACTGTTTATGCTCCATTTCCGGCCATTCGTTAGCAAGACTGTTTATGATAGTCAAGTTTGTAATTTGACAGCACAAGGGCGCACATGGCGGCTTCGATATGAATGTGGAAAAGGCTTGGCGCCGAGGATACTCAGGCAAAGGCGTCTCCATCAGCATCTTGGACGATGGAGTCCAGCCCGACCACCCGGATCTTGCCGAAAACTATGTAAAGTATCTATCCACAATCTTCCTGAAGTTTTACTAGCCACAGTAATACATTGCGAGTTTTTACTCCTCGTAGGATAGTTTTATGTTGATTCGCCGTAATTTCAAAAAATTAATTTAGTTGCCAGTTCACTGTCGAATTATTAGCTTCGACTCTGTCATGACGCTTCGTGAAACGAACCCTGTTGTGCTAGTATTTTGCAGTCGCGAAGTTAGATTTCCGCGTGAGAGTGTTTTTTCGGACTTTTCCCATCAATTGGCAGCCAGAGAAACAAAACGCACAAGATTGTTGTCTCAAGTGGCGCACATTGCCGTTGTTTCTGGCAGGAAAGATGCGCCACTGGAGATGGCGATCTTGTTTGCTCAGCTCCTACTTTTATCGACTGAATTTATCTTCGGGGGATTTTTGTTTTAATTTTCAGGATTTATTTTTCTAGGATCCTCAGGCTAGCCTGGATATTAATGGCAAGGATAACGATCCCACACCCACCGATGACGGCAACAATAAGCACGGCACACGCTGTGCGGGCGAGGTGTCGGCCGTCGCCGGAAATGACGTTTGCGGAGTGGGAATTGCTTTTCATTCCTCCATCGGCGGTAAGGGGTCGTCCACCAATAAAACGTCGTTTACTCATCATTAACATCGCTCACATCCATAAATTTCGATTTAATCTTGACTGTTGGTCTTTATGGGTTTGCGTTGAAACAGGTGTGAGGATGCTTGATGGAGAGGTGCACGACAGCGTCGAGGCTACCGCTCTTAGCCTGAATCCTCAGCACATCCATATTTACAGCGCCAGCTGGGGACCCAACGATGATGGACAAACTGTCGACGGGCCGGGACCGCTGGCGAAACGTGCATTCGAGAACGGCATCAAACTCGTACGTCATTCCTTTCCGAATTTTTTCTTGAATCTCCTCGAGTTTTCCTGTGCAAAGCAATTCTGAAAAACGTAATTCCGTGAGATTCCAGAAAAAAATGTGATTCCCATAAACCAAGGAACCTTGAAGTAATTATAGGAAATATCGGAACACGACAACATGACGAAAGAATGGCATACAAACAAACTCGATGCTGCTGGCCGGCCGCGTGCGCCACTTTGAAAAACGATCGTACCGATTTTAATTAGTGGCGCATGTTACCGATATTATTGGCTGGAAGCATGCGTCACTTGAAAGAACAGTGTCGAATTTATTTGCTTAGGTCTTAAAATCAATATGCAAGTAAAAAAGCCATAGGGGAGAACTAGATGACGAATTAAGCTACTGAACAAACTTGTTGAGTATTCGGGTGGTTTCCCAGGGTCGCAAGGGACTAGGCTCGGTCTTCGTCTGGGCTTCCGGTAACGGCGGCAAGAGTCAGGACAGTTGTTCATGTGACGGCTACACGAACTCCATCTACACCATTAGCGTCTCCAGTGCCGCACAGGATGGCTCGCGACCCTGGTACCTGGAAGAGTGTCCGTCAACACTAGCCACTACCTACAGCAGTGGCAGCGCTCTCCAGCCCTCCATCGTCACAACCGACCTATACATGCCCAACAACGGCATGCACGCCTGCACCAACAAGCACACCGGGACCTCGGCGTCCGCGCCTTTGGCAGCCGGTATCATTGCGTTGGCGCTGGAAGCCAACCCGATGCTGAATTGGCGGGATCTGCAGTATATAACGATCCTGTCGGCCAGACCCGAACCGTTGGTCCACGGCGATGAGAACTGGTCCGTCAACGGAGTCGGCAGGAAAGGTACTAGTAAGCAAAGATGCGTTTTCTTCCCGATGACCATTCGAGAATCTGTAGTTGAGCCGATATTAATCTTCATCTTGAATATTTGTAGTGAGTAACCGCTTTGGTTACGGTCTCATGGACGCCGACAAGATGGTACAGCTGGCTGAAAAATGGATAACCGTCCCGGAACAGCACATCTGCTATACTCAACAGTATGCTCAAAGAGTGTAAGTTCTTATACAAGATAAAATAATAACAGAAGTCTCGAAAGAACCTATTTAAATCAATTTTCCATACGGAGATCAGTTTAAGCATTACAAATAGACCTAACTTATAGACAACAGAATTTATCGGGAGAAGTCGATATCTGCAACGTTTTTATGCGATGTGTTAGAGGATTCGAAAGGGGGCGAAACCAGAGTTGAACTAACAAGTGTCGCGGTCTCCGCAGGAATATGGTACGGGGTCGTCTTTCCGTGGATATTCCTTCGGACGGTTGCCAGAACAGTCCGAACGGAATAATGTTCCTGGAGCACGTGCAGGTCGTCCTCTCCATTCAAGCCTTACACCGTGGCAGCGTTGTCATTAAGCTGACATCTCCTATGGGAACCACCAGCGTGATGCTTCCTCCCAGACCGCTGGATACCAGCAGTCAAGGCTTCAGCCTGTGGCCTTTCATGAGTGTGCAGTTCTGGGGAGAGAACCCCGCAGGTACTTGGCATGTCGACATCCAAGAAAGCTCCTTCGACCCGAAATTGGGCAGCTCGCAGATCATGTTGACTGCTTGGTCCATGGTGCTGTATGGAGTTTCCGAAGATCCTCTGATCAACCAAGTCAAGTAAGTACCGGCAGAGGAACCATGTCAACATATGCCTGATATAAGCAGCTCGGTATCGGTAAACTTGACAAGATCGTTTTCCCGAGTGGCGCACGCGTCCCCAACCAATAACACTGAGAATGTGCGCTACTTGCGAGAGGATCTGTGGAGTTTGCCGAGCTTCCGTTTCGCGCAATGACCTTTGACGATACTGTATGTTTACTGCTGACTAAAATAAGTCTCGTGTGGAAACTTAGGGACGAATATTTTCTGAAAGCTTGCTTGCAATCTTTATAGATGTTTGAATTTAAGTATTAACTTTGAATTTGGTTTTCAGGTTGACGGCTTCAAGGGATCGTCAAGGTTCCGCCGTCTCGTCCGGTGCCTCCACCCTTCGTCCTTCCATTCCGTCCACTTCCGTCACCTCCTCACCGCAGTCCACGCTGAACTGCCACCTCTCCTGCAAGACATGTCATGGCTCACGCTACGACGAGTGCAGTAGCTGTTTTGGCGGCTATTACTTTCACAACTCGCAATGTCTCCTCTCCTGTCCCAACGGCTTCTTTCCAGTCAACACTACCTTTACTTGCAGTTCCTGTCCGGCCAAGTGTACGTCCTGCTTGTCGGACTCAACATGTCTGACGTGTCAAGCGGGTTATGTCCTCGAGAAGGGCCAGTGTAACGCTTTGCATCCCGCTGTCGACGATGAATGCTTGCGTGGTACGTGTTATAACACCGTCCATCTTTCACTTTCCTCTCCCCGATTTCCGTTAATCTATCAATATCCGTACTCATCTGCACCCCGCTTACAAATCCTTCCCTTGATCATCTCAACAGTTCTTCTAACAGTAACGCTCTGGTAACGCTTGGTAACAGCATGTAATAAGGGTTACCCTGGTAACCATCGCCAAGGTGGTACTTGCATGACGTTACCTCAGTCTTTTCATGCGTTACTTTGTTTTCATTATTGTTATCTCATTCCATCTCACTCTAATAGTCAACTTTGTGAGCCATAAGTGTACGGTTACATGGTGGCCTCATGGTGTTACCTGGACGTTACTCATGTTAGCGGGCGTTACCAGCGTTACTTCCTGTTTTTCGGTGAGGTGTTAAAGTAAGCGTGGCTTTTGCCCACGTATTACGTGCGTTTGCTGGCAGTGGGGTGACGCGGACTTTCTTTTGCAGGTTTCTTCTTTGATCATCGAGCGACCAAATGCAAGCCTTGTCATACCGACTGCGCCACCTGTACGGGACCACTCGTGACCGACTGCCTCACTTGTAAGTCTCCTAATGTCCTCTACGGAACGTGCATGGCCTTCTGTCCGAACAACTTCACAGTGGTCAACGGCACCTGTGTTCCGGTCAGAACACATGGACCTCATCGCGCCCACCTGAACGAGGGAATCATGAAGCCCAGTGGGACGTTCTTCCTAACAGCCACCATAGCCTGTATAGTCGTCATCAGTATCGGGCTGGTGGTGTTCTGTGTACTGCAAGCAGCTTCAGACAGTCGAAGAAAGAGGAAAGGTGGAGTGGCGAGCGGAGCTAAGTATGAGAAGGCTCCGACGAGGAGTAACGGCGATGTGACGGATTCCGATGAGGAAGTTGAGACGTTCTCGAGAAGGAGGTTATCAGATGCCTTGAACACGTGATATTATGAATCTTTAAGCTGTATTTTATCCTACATATTACATAATCCCAGTGATATTTCGACTACCTTCTTTTATACTTTACACAGAGGTCTTTATGGTCATGATGACTGTCTCATAAGTACTTCCTGTTTTTTTAAAGGCATTTGATGCAGAAACGTTGATCGTTTTGAAGAGACCATGTTGTGAATCGGCAAAAAGACTCTTCGGAATTTATTCGATTTTTCGGGATAGACCCACAACATAAGTTCACAACGACGATGTATTTGCCATGTGCGCGCTGAAGATGCCCGCAGGAACTTGCCTGAAGGGGGACAACTCATGCAGGCCAAACCTGTGGTAGTCCCCACTCGAAATGAGTAGGAGTGCCAAGCGTGGCTGCTTCGGCTGTACATTTTTTACAGAACTAGAGTATACGTTAAGTTGTATGCGGGTTTGAGATGCATTCGCCAGGACGCAGTAGCAGCCAGGAATCTAACAATGAAACGGACCATTGTGAACGCGGAATGGATTTCAGGGAACTCTCCATCGCCTATTCTCTGGCAAGGCCAGCCGATGCCGTCGATAAGGAGAAACGAAGATCGATAGACGTGCACTCAATGAGCTTTTTCACCGATCCAGCAGGGGAGCCGTTCCCGTCATTTGGTCTGAGGAACCGTGCGATGAAACTGGCATATCCTGGAGCTTGGAAAGGCATCCAGAATATGGTGGCGGAAGATATATTAGATGGCCGTTTCCAATTGACTACAAAGGTAACTTCCTGCTGATAACTGTCATTACACCTTATACTCCCTTTACCTTCAACTTTCCACGATAGTACGGCGGGAAGCGAGCGAAACTTCAAGCTGTGGATGGTAACCTCATCGACACGATGTACGTAGACAAACGTCGGAGTGCTGCAGAAGGACAACAGGAAGACCAAAACGCGCGAGGGAACACTCTGGTGATATGCTGTGACGGAAATAGTGCTTTCTACGAGACAGGCTACATGCCCATTGCCATCCGAGCAGGCTACTCCACATTGGGCTGGAACCCACCCGGGTTCGCCTGCTCGACGGGATCACCCTGCCCTGAACAAATCCGTAATGCCGTCGACGTTGTCATGAGCTACGCCTTGAATGTACTGCAGTTCCATGAGAAGGATATCATGCTTTTCGCCTATTCCATAGGTTAGCCAATACCTATATAAATGGGAAGCCGCTTAAGCCGCCAAACAATCTCTGGATGATCAGTATCTCAAGTGGCGCGGTCTCCATTGCTATTGGCTGGAAATGTGCGCCACTTGGGATAACGATCATCCCGAGCGCTTGTCGGCCTCCCAAAGGTTTGCCCATTTACTTCCGAGTTTGCGTTTCTATTCGATTCCAGGTGGTTATCCAGCGGCTTGGGCAGCTGCCAAATATCCTGACGTAAAGGGTCTACTCCTGGACGCGTGCTTTGACGAACTTCTTCCCCTCGTCCAGCTTCATCTGCGAGGACACTTTTATGCCGTCACATCCATGGTGCTGAAAGACCAAGAATGTAATCTGCGTATAGCTCAGCTTCTCCGGCACTACCACGGACCCATAAAACTCTTTCGGCGAGATGAGGATGAAATCGTTGGAAAACGGATAGGGAGCAAATACTTTAACAGCACCAATCGGTTGCTGAGGCTTTTACTAATTTACCGCTATCCTGCTATTGTCAACGAAGATACCCTACCAGTTCTCGACGAATGGCTGGATTGCTACAACCCTCAAGCTCAAAGTAGGCTAATCTTTTGGGTATAAAGAGGACGAACATATACAGACATACTTTTTTGCAGGTTTGTGGTTAAAGAACTACAACAAGATGTGTCCAAATTGTCCAGAAGTATTCGAAGCAATGCACAAAGAGTTTCATGAAGATGGACAAGATTTCTTCCCATTCCTGTATGGCCGTGACTGGGCCCTCCATGTCAGAGAGCACATTACCATCCATTTGGCGGATAAGTACTTGACTACAGTTAACGGAAAGCACAACACTATCCTACCGGTAGAACTCCTTGTCCCACCGTGGAAACATGAATAGTCCGTTTAGGCCAAGAGCCGGCACTCATTGGCAGATCTGCTCAACGTTGTCTGTCCGAAACCGGCAGAAACCATAAAAAGATAGTCCAAGCACCAGAAACTGAACACTAGGCGTTGCGCTTTGCACAAACTAGCGCCTTCCCTGCTCAATTCCTCCTCTTGGAAACTTATTTCCGGGAGCACACCGCTGACTCTTTCTAATCGTAAATAGTCTGTGAATGCTTATAGTATACCGTTCTACGCCACGAATAAAGTCAGCTATTAAGTCAGCGAAGTTTGTGCCGGACGGAATTTTGTACAGGGTCATAAAAAGCTCTCACGGTCTGGCTTTATCAATGAGCAATACAACGCAGCTCTTCCTTTTGTTTACGCGGAAGATCCGACTTTTACTCGAGCAAAACGATTTACTGAGCACCACAGGACGCGCCATCGCGTAACCATATCCCCTATTGAAAAAAAGGGTCAGAAAGTTCGCAGCATACTAGAATCGTATGCGTAACAGGTCTGATTATGAAACAGTGTTCCGGTCGGAATATGGTCGGATACTAGGTCCATGGAAGCTAGTTAACTAAAATCATACTTTCTTACCAATTTCATGGTGTTTTCCTTGTAAAATCATACTTTATAGGTGTTTTCATACCAAAACACTGTTTCATAATCAGACCTGTTACGCAGATGATTCCAGCCAAAATCACCCCTCTTGTATCAATCGGGATCACTCGCCACTAGACTTAACTCACCAGGGGATTACGCCAGTCCTCCGCCTTCAAGAAATTTTCTGACGCGATAGAGTGATAGACAAGAGCCCCCTCTATCATTTCAAACAGGCGCAATAACGAAAATGGCATCCTGGAAGATTCTACAGGAACCGGAAGTGACGTCAAAATCTGGGCGGTACATGGTTTTTTTCAATCAAGCAGTTTGATTCCAATGTGGTTGATTCGTTATTGATTATTGAGTCGAACTGGCTTTAGAATACAAGCTAATCACTTTGGTTTTTCATAGATTTCAAGGTTTTCTTCCCTCTTATTCTGCTCCTCCCTGTAGCACCAACATGGACTCAGTTAATTCACCGGTCAGATACAGCCACTGGACGTCCTTTGCTTTCGAATGTACAAGGGGTACTTCAGGAAGGTGTCGAACTGGATATTCTTGCATGATCAGCCAGTTTAAGTGCACCATCGGGACGTCATATTGAGAATGCATTCCCTGATTTACCAGCAGTTTACTTCTCCTAGGTTTGCTAATCTCATTTCTCAAGCTTGGCATTTGTCGGGATATGTTGATAGGTCCGTACAGTATGTTAATCCTACAAAATCCGGTTTCGAGGGAATGACTGGTCGTCGTGACCATGATGAGTGCGAACGTTCCTTGCTTTTGAGATGTGGGTGGTGTAAGGCTCCTTTATGCTTTCATCACTTTTACGAGGAATACCACTTCTGTAAGTTATACCTACCTTGAAAATTGACGTTGAGTTTTGTCTAATACGTTAGCGTGATAAAATCAGTAGTGATGTACCGCCCAGATTTTGACGTCACTTTCGGTTCCTGTAGAGTCTTCCAGGATGTCATTTTCGTTATTGCGCCTGTTTGAAATGATAGAGAAGGCTCTTGTCTATCACTCTATCGCGTAAGAAAATTTCTTGGAGGCGGAGGACTGGCGTAATCCCCTCGTCAGCTTGACAGACCCAAATTGCTGAAGGTTCTGGCGATTCAAACTGTGCTGGCCAGCCGAGAAGCGGCCACCGTAAAAACTTCTGCATGGCTACACAGACGTATATGCTACCCTTTCCCACTGCGCCATTTTTTTCGACTGTCAGCTAGTGCGACAGCCCGCCATTCACAAGCAATGGGATAAGGTGCGAGAACTATGTGTTCGCAATCTCCCAGAACCGGTTATGTCTCCTGCCGACGATGTCTAGACTCAACTGCGCAAGGGTACATTCGAAAAACGGCCTAGACGAGAATTTGGAATGACAAGTCCACAAAAAGCTTCTACTTTGTAAGGACTCATGACCACCTGTCACACGACTTTATGCACATCTAGGAACTTTGCCTCCCTGTGATCACCTGGTTATTCAATTGTCAGTTCACTCTGATTCTTTTTTAATGAGCAAGCCCATCACCCGTTTCCTGTTTCCTGTTCCCTGTTCTTCAATTGGTGATGCAACAATACGGAAATAACGTATGTCAGTAACGTCCTTATTTTTCTTAACTTTATAGGAGTCCAGTGTAAGACAGCTTCTACCACATCTCGCTTGCAGGATAAATATTGCCGTGCAGCTTTAATAATTCTGGGTCGTTTCGGTTTCGAGTTTCCCTGTAGTGAATCAAACCATGGATTGCAGCTTCGGTGTCCCATCAAACTGCACTAATTCTGCTCTACCAAATCTGACTTCCGGCTCTAACGGCACCGTCACAATTGTCCAGTTTCCCTTCATCGCAAAGGGCAGTTGGTCTTTCGAGCCATGTTTCACCATGTTCACCATCACCACCGCTTTCTGCTTCAACATTACCCTTCTCGTGCTATTCTACAAAGACAAGACCCTCCGTTCGGCCTTCAGCATCTACCTCATGAACCTTCTTTTCGGCAACGCCCTCACCTCAGCCATCTTTGGTCCGCTCAACGTCCTTCGCCAGTACTACGGTTCCTGGATCGTCGGTTGGCGACTCTGTGCTCTTCGCCAGTACATCTCTGGCGCATTCGCCGCCATCATCATATCCCACTGCCTCATCGCCCTCAATCGTTTCTGGGCCGTCACCTTCCCCACCCACTACCGCAGCCACCACAACAAGAAATTAGCCATCATCATCTGTCTCACCGTGTGGGTTCTTCTCAATGCTTGCTTCATCCCCACCGCCCTGACCATGTCCTTCCTTACACCACCTTCTCCCAAGGGAGTTCAGGAATGTTGGTTGAATGACACGGGGTATCCCGCATGGTTACCCTTCTTGCAGACGGTGGTCTTCGATTCACCCATCCTTCTGGTTATTCTACTGTACCCGTTCATTTGCTGGAAGTCCTTCTTCGGAAAACGTATGCCGAAGCAAGCTCGAGTCGCTCCAGCTAACTCACTCGTTACTCATGCCACATCGGTTGCTTCCGGAGCGGTGTTCGAAGCTGCGAAGGTGGAAGAGAACAAGGGGAACGAAGTGGGAGACCAAGGGGAAAAACCCGAGGTTGCTCCACCAGTGGCAGAGGTGGTGAAGAAGGAGAAGGGTTTCTGCGGTTGCTTGCCGCCCTTAAAAGGAAGTAAGAAGGGTTTCATCCCGTTGACGCTGATGACGTTTTGCGTGCTGCTGCTCTGGACGCCCAATGAGTTGTATTTCTCGCTGGACTTTGCCGGGATCGATCCGCCCGGAATGTACCAAACCGCCAAGATTCTACACTCGCTGGCTACGGTTTTTGATCCCATCTTGCCGGTCGTCGCCAACCGCGACTTGCAGAGGGCGCTATTGCCGATCTTTAAACCTGAAAAGTAACCGCTGTCAACGGTATACTCGCGCGCCGCGCCTGATACCAGTGGGAATCACTGTTGGTACAGGAGCGATAAACTCGTAACCATCTAGATAGATTTATTCCGTCGTGGTGTCTTGTCACTGTTTTTACATTAGTGCACCTGCCTTAGCAAACCAGAATACCCTAAGTACAGTACAGGGCGAGACGCACAGTTTTACATGCAGGAATAGCGTAACGTTTGCTCATAAAGTATAGTTCACCTCCTGTTTTCTTTGTTCTGCAGTCAATCTTCCAGTGGGAATTACGGTCTCGTTTGTACGTTTGACATTAAACATCAACAGTTTACGAATGTAAACCTTGATTTCATCAGGATATGAATGTATTATTTTTCGCTGCGTCTGAAATTTCACTGGCTCGATAGTACTATCAGTCTATCGTGCCAGAAGACACTGTTGGTCCTTACGCTAGAGAAACATTGGAGAAATACAGCACGAGTATCACAGTATACGTATGAGAGAAGAACGCCGTACATCCGAGCAAGAGGTTTATTTTGAACAGCCGACGACCTTTCTCTATTGGCCATGAAAGACAGTTACCAAGTTTCGCCGTATCTGCGAACTTAATTCTCCCTTGACTCATGGGCCGAAGGAAAGCGTCCGTCAGCCAAAATAAGAAAGTGCGGCAATGCCGCCCACCATCATTCCAGATTTTCTTCTTCGATACTTATGGCTTTTCGGGCTGTTGCAGCTTTCTTCTGAATGCAGAAGGAATATACCAAGTGTCTCGAGACCGGCAAAGGTTTACCACTACCTCTGGGCGGTCTGCACTCGAATGTATGGATACTTTGCTGTCCTCGTGAACGTTGGCTTCTGTTTCACAATGGCAGCTGAGAATATTGAATACTTTGTCCGAGACCAGATGGCCACCATCGATGTCTTCTTCGGGCTGGTCGACCTAATCGATCATTCACAAATGATGATCCAACCGATGCTAATCTACGGTTTTACGTTTTGCAAACGGAAAGCCATAGGAGCCTTGCTTGAAAACTTCACAACGTTACTTCGAAGTCGGTCGTCGAACCGACAGCTGGACAAGCTGCACAGAAGGCTTTCACTTGTCGCAGTGCTATGGGTTGTCGCTTGGTGGTTGGTAACCTTTTTCTGCACACTTGTGATCAGATGGGGCTCGATTGCTAGTACCGCTCGTCCGTATCGTTTCAACGTTACGGTGCTGCATAGTCTTATGGTGGTCAAGATTGGTGAATGGGACAGAGTTGGCATGGTGTGCTACCTACTAAACATGCATTCGGACGCCATGTCCCAGTTGTTCTATATCCTTTTGATTATCGCACTAGCCGCCGCTTTCCAGCGTGTTCATCGAAAGCTAAATGTAGTATTTCTTACACAGCTTCAGTCCCAAGGTAATGTTCAGAACCTTGTGGGATTTATCCACGATGTGACTACAGACATCCAGCGACTACGTAACCTTACAACTACATTCAACGCCACGTTTGGTTCGCTAATCCTGCTGAACTACCTGAGAGACCTGACTGCTGCGGCTGCGTTAATTGCTAGATTCATGAAACAACACTATCGAGTACCACCAGAGACCCAAGCGCAATTTGAATACCGTATGTACGATTACGTTCATATTTACCAGTGGTTCGACATGGCCGCCACGTCCATTCCGTTGGCTAACACGGTATTTCGAATTCTGGCATGTCTTTACTGTAAAAAAAAGGTAAGACTATATATAGTACAGGCGAAATAGTCAGGGCGAGTATGGTACGAGTATGGTATGGTAAAATACAAATTCAAAAGCAGTGTTGAAGCGCAGTTAATTTCTTGGTGAGGGCTGCTCTCACCACCGACACTACCGAGGGGCTCATGTCACCACTTCTAATTTATTCCTTAATTTAGTGAAATGTGGTGAGATTAACCAGGAAATTATTAGTTCACCACCAGTTCACCACCAGTCCATCACCACGGCGAAAGTGATGTTTCTTGTCACTATCGTGTCACTAGCAAAGGTCCAAAAATGAACTGGATGTTTCTAATTTCTTTCCCTGTAGGTGGAAAAGATTTGCAGGGTTCTCGAAGAAATGGAAACAGAAGCGGTGGGGGAGGAGGTTCGGTCTGCCTCTGAGCGAGCGCTGTCAAAAATTACTGGTTCTACTGGGGCGATTTCGGCAGCGGGCTTCATCTGGATAACCAAGGAATACGTTATAGGAGTAAGTTTCTGTATAATTGCTGGTTGGAGGGTGGAAGAATTGCGATCTGCATGTTCCTCTGGTTTGCAGTTGTTAGGGATGCTCACTGGGTACACCATTCTTGTGTTCCAAACCAGAGACCAGAAGACCGGAGAGCGTGAGAACGCGGAAAGCATGAACGATCATCTGAGTGAGATGGTGCAACAAATCGTCAGAGCAATCAACCACACGTTGGACCCTCAATATCCGCGTACTCATCTTTCCCGCTCATGACGACCCCTGTTGCAAGGGTCTGAATGAATTCTGTATATAGTTGATCTACACACGGCAGTCGCCATCTTTATCCCCGCACAAAGTCTCCTGGTCAACACCAACATGGACGCACACCGATCTGTTTACTGCCAAGACACTTATATGAAAAGAGTAGTCGTTCAAGATTGCACGATAAGTCGGTTAACCTGATGTACAGTGTGTATGGTATATTGTTGTATCGAGATGCCACAATAGTATATCAGCGGACTTTGCCCCATATTTTTTTCTGGTCCCCTAACTGAGCTACCTACGTTCACTTTCACCATTTCCCACACTTCCCGCACCGAGAATTACACCTCGAAGTAAGCTGCACGTCAGCGTTCTCACTCGTTCTTGCACGAATTCTTCCAGTCCGATAACAGACGCCTTATGTGGTGCGAACATTGCCATCTGTCTTGGAGTTCGAAATTCTGTCAGAAATGAGATCGACGCTCATTTCTCCATGGCTCGCTCTGATCTTTGCGCGCGTGGTACGGACAACAGCTTCGACATTGTCCACGCGTGTCCACGTTGAAAACCTTGGGGATTTTTACACCTTTCCCACTTACTTGCCCACCCAGCCACCTGTCCATGTTTTCCAGTTTCCAAACAGCGCGGTGTCCAGTGTGGTCGTTGGTAATCAGGTGATCGGTTTCGACCAGTACGGAATATTGGTATCGAACCGAATATTGCCATATCCCGAGGGAGCTACAGCAGATTATAGAATTGTCGCGGTGGACAGTCACACCTCAGATCTCCTGTACTCCAACACTGAAAGTACATTTGTGGCAGTTGCCCGCGAATACCTTAATGGCTCGGGTAGTGCGATCTCCGTCTTCACCGTGTTGGAGCAAGATACGTACTCGTTGTTCTCTCAGATCCTGACCAAATCTTCCGTACGGGCCATCCAGCTGTACACGGATTATGACGGCAACCTGTTGGTGGCAGCGGCGCAGAAAACCGCCGACTGTACGGAGGACTGGGAGTCAGAATGTGGTCTCAGTTTGTAAGTTCATGGGCATCTTATGTTGGTTTCCAGCTAAGATCTCAAGCAGTCGCACCACTGTGGCGTTTGCTCGTTTTGACAGGGTGTACAAAATCGATGGCTTTAGCGGTGAGGCCGATATCTTCGACGCATTCCAGACAGGAAACGCCACAAACGTCAAAGTGGTTACAGATGACAACGCTAACACCATATCGCTCTTGTATTCCACCTGCGCGACCATGCATAACGGATGGCAAACGTGTCGAATTCTCAACCAGCTTCAACCTTCAGGATCGCACTCCTTAAACTCTATAAGAGGTAAGCACGGTTCAGCAATGGGGGTTTAGCTAGACAATTACAGTACCACCTTGTTTTCTGTTGTTATCGGTTTGCAGAACTTGGTTGCGATCTGACGATGGGGCAGTTCTTTAGTGTCAAGGGCCAGTCGTACTACCTCGGCCCAAAACCATCCTGCGATGGCTCTCAAATCACCTTATGGAACACGCAGCTAAGCTTCGTTAACGTCCTCAACACGTTTACCGACATGGCGGAAAGATGGTTCGTCGTCAATACCAACCGGACATTTTGTGATACCTCTCTGGTCCTTACGGCGGTCGGAAAGGTAAGCTTCATCAAGGAACTCTTGATCAGAACCTGGCGCAATCAAACCTCTGTAATATCAACTGATTGAAAATGTCTCGGCGAATTCACAGGATGGTACAACGATTTACAGTGTGGACAGACTTGGTGAAGCTCACACTAAGATGCACGAGAGCGAACATCTGCAAATTGTCGGTATGTGGTCCTCTGGAGAATACCTATACTGCGTAAACAAGTCCGAAGAGTCCTTAACGCTGTTTCGGATGTCGTGCTCGAAGCAATCCTCTCTTCTGCCGAGTACAAGCCCGGAATCAATGACCAGAAAGGACATCTTCACTTCTACTATGCTCGTCAACACTACCACCACCACCACTACCGCTACCGCTACATCTACCACTAGCACTGGCACCACCACCAAAAGTTTATCTACCACACCAACCGCGACAAAGTTGCCCGTATCGTCACCAGTTACTTTTCTCGACACCACAGTAACATCACCAACAGCTGATACCAGCAAAGTTTCTTCCGCAACCGGTGCAACCACGAGTATGAGGATTCTTCATGGGATAACTCCTTCTCAAATCACCGCGGCACCAACAAAATCGACTTCCACTGGGACAGACAAGCCTTTGCCCAGTGCAACAAGTAACAGAGGATTCTCCTCTTCAGGGAGCACTAGTATTTCCCCTCAAAGCGCGGAGGATGGTCGAACTACCAATCTCAAAACAAACCAGGCCCCATGGACTGAATTATCACAAAACTCGACCATCAAGAACGTAACCACCGTGGAACTTCTGATTGCTGATGCAAGGAAAACCCATCTGAACCGTACACTTGAGTCTGTCGCCACCTCCGAAGCCACGGAGGGGCCTGTCAATGCTGCCAGTTTGGTTGGACTGCCTCGCAATAAGACAGAGGTACATGTTCTGTTCAATGCCATGCAAGTCGTACAGTGGCTGTGATATCGTGTGGTAACGCCATCGGTTCGTAAATTGCAGACATGGATTCTATCCATAAGCTCGAGTTTCTCCTTGCTGAATACGTCACGCGAACCCACAGACTCACCTACTTCTGAATCTACAGAAGAGACTTCAACTAAAGCGATCCCGAGTTCAACCAAAGAACTCACGATAGAACCACTATCTCATTGGGATTCGAGCAGAGAACAGAGCGAAGGAACGACTACTGAGCACAAGACGAAGGTACCAGTCAACGCGCAAAGTACTGTCAAAGCGAGCATCGGGAACGCCACCCAACTGCCAACACCGCCCGTCAGAGAAGTCCAGCAGGCAGTAACTCCAAAGACACCTGAAGTGACAGTTTATGTCGGACGTACTCCGGTCATATTACAAAGCAAAAGTAAGACTGAAAAGCCTTCCTTGCCATGTTTCTCCCTTCATCGAGGGTTTCCGTCTATTATTCCAGCTGAAGCTACAGGCGGTTCGGCGCTTTCAGCCGCCTACTTCAGGGTTCCTCTGGATCTCGAGTCGAATTTCACTTCGGTTGTAAACACCAAAGCAGGCTCTATGGTCGTCATCCCACCAAGCCCGGACCATTCCTGCTACCGGTCAGCTTTCCTGACCATCGGACTAGCTGCAGTGCAGACAGCGGCGAAGACACAATTCTGCAACCCGGCTGCAGCCAACCTCAGTCGCCTATCAATCTATGAATCAAAGGTAAAACTTATCTGGAATCTAAACGACAGATCGTTCGTTACTCTGAGCCGGCGATTCTCCCTGTAGGTGGCAGCCCAGTTTGTCAGTGGCAACTTTTTCATCGCTTCGCTGTACGAATCGACGATCGAGTTCGTGGCCGTTCTCAAAGGCCAAGAAGCTCTCTTCGACGTCCACAGCAACATAACAGATGCTCAGTACTCTTCGGTGGGTGTCCAGATCTGCGAAGGCTATCCGACGGTTTGTGTCATCGTCAGAACCTGTCCGTACGGCCGAGAATGTTCTGCACAAGTCCGCTGCTACCGCATGGCACGCTTCATGTGGTCCGCCATACTCAACATGACCGTTTCGCCGGATGCGCTCCTCCACATGGCAACATACTCGCGTTCCGATCGATGTGTACTGATTGTCGAAACGCCCATCTACCGTCCATGGACAGCGCCGATATCGGCTACTCTGACCATCTACCGTCTTAAATCAAGCGCCAAAGGTCGGTTGCAGCATGACGCAACGATAACCAGCCTGTATCATTCTGACATTTTCAAACTCAACATACATCAATTCTTTTAGGGGCGAAGCTTCTCGTGACTTCGCAGGAGCGAGTCGGAATCTGCATACCGCCTAAGCAACTTCGAGTCGTCAGTGTGAAACGGAACATCTGGTTAACCACCGCGATAAAAGACGGGACTGGTACCTGTATCCCAGGCATCTATGAACTCTTGTCTGACGAGAATGGTGTCAACGGCGAACCCTTGAAGCTAGTGCGTCAGTTTGATGGGAAAGACAATGGTCAAGTGTACGCGGTGATGGGCAAAGATGTCCCAGCATGTGTGCCACGGGGGGATGTCCTGCTCATCAATACCACCGGGAGGGCAGAAGCTTTCCTGGTTGACAAAGCTGGGCAAGCGGGAGTTTCACTAAGACCAATGTCCCACCGAAATCTACCCGGTAACCTCCAAGGACAACTAAAATTTGTGACCATTGCTAACCACACGTTTTTCATGTCTGTTAGTGGAACTCAAGCCATTACTTTCAACGTTATTTGTGTGAACTAGAACGGTGGTTGCAGAAACAGTATCATGCTGCGTTACGTTATATTATCA
The DNA here is from genome assembly GCA_001949185.1 of Ramazzottius varieornatus. Lineage (NCBI taxonomy): Eukaryota > Metazoa > Tardigrada > Eutardigrada > Parachela > Ramazzottiidae > Ramazzottius > Ramazzottius varieornatus. Next base: position 585,284 of record BDGG01000004.1, read on the forward strand.
TTCAGTTTACGGCGGAACAATCCTACCCAAATATGTGTTCATAGTAATGTATCCGTGAGGTGTGTTATTTTCCCCGAAGTCGGCCAAGGCTGTCGGCTGAAAAGCCGTACAGGACTAAGAGAATGGACGATCAGAGGGGAAGCACGGTACATCAACTATTAATAAGATTCGCCGAACGATAACTGATAGTCGTCAAATTAGGCACTTTCGGATATCAAAACTGGTGCTTCGTGACAGTTCACAGTATCGCGGGTTCCTCAAATCACAATTAACAACAAAATTAAAGTTTTTTTCTCGATCCCAATGAAGACGGATTCAAGGTGAGCAATATCGTTTCGTGTTCAGCGGCTGTTAATCAACCAAAGTCTTCCTTGCCATAGACTTTTATAATATCAGAACGCAAAAATGGGCGTGTTCACATGGGAAAGTCTACTGCAACCTGTCTGGTCTGGCAGCAGTCTTGTGCCTCCTGAGTCCTGACTTGCGGCTTTCATGACGAGAATTTCTCGTGTTGTACTACCGATGTGCTGACAGTAAATACAATGCTGTACGATGGTACTCGTCATATCGGTGCTGCTACAGTCCTACTGTTGCTGCTGTTCGGCGGCATTTCTGTACGGTGTTTTTGCGGGTGGGAGTTTTGCTATTGTCTGATGCAAAGAACTGCGACAACGTTGACCCTTAACCATTTAATCACAGATGTCAAGAACAGCAAAAGCGGCAGACTTCTTATTGGGCACTGTCGACGAGCCAATTGCAAATAAATAAGCGCCACACTCACGTGCCACCGATAGGTCTTTCTTTCCTGGTAATTATATGACAACTGTCGACCAGCGCTCAAATTTTTACTTCTAATTGAAAGTGAGCTGCGGTGAAAGAAGCGCAAATACGGGGAGTCGAAAGTACGAGGACCTTGGTTTGCAGTATCTGTCACGCCCTCTGGCATTCGACGCCTGTGGTTCTAGGAGTTCTGCGGCGACGGAATGGGTCAACCCCATCGGGAACAGGGTTGACGATTTTCTTTAGGATTTCGTTCTTTACAATATTTTACAGCGTTCGTACTGAAATGTCCACCGTGTGGATGATTTTTGTGCTATGGGCATCGTTGTGGAGATCTGGGACTGGAACGAGACTTCCATACTGTCAAAAATGGACATGGGGAAAACTTCAGGCTCTGACTCGCAAAATCCGCCGATTTGTGTCCGCATCATATACTCGGAAGCCGCATGTTTATTCTTTCTCTCAGAAGAAAAATGCGCTATTTTTGTATAGAAGACATATTAATAGTACATACACATTCTTTGAACTGCAAGATGGAAACTCATTTTTTACCGCTGTTAAAACAAATTATGCCATTTGCAATGCAGCCATTGAGGCCGGAGTTGGTTGTAGTGGACGTAGATCCAACCGTATTGAGAGTCACACCGGGGTATGGAAAGAACCCGGAATTGTAGCTGGAGTAGTACGGGCTGTTGTAGATTTTGTAATGTGCTGTGGACGGAACGGAGGGGAGGTGGTAACACTGACCGTTGACGCAGTAAGTCGACGGAATGGAGCTGCCGGAATTGTAGTAAGAATTCAAATACGGATAGGGATAACGCCATCTGTGGGCACTCGAAGTACCGACGCGACACGCAACCAGGACGGCAGTAAGAAGGATTGCCAGGTTTTGCCTCTGTAGGTTCTCCATCGTACTTTCGACCGTGTGGTAAATCAACCGAACCGATCGGTGCACAGTTTTCGAAATTAGGAGCTTCGAGACAGATTGCGAGGAAGAAACCTCCGTTGGCTGCGTTATATACCGGTCTCTGGTCGACTGTGTTAGAAAATTGTGTAGTCATATTGGCCATATATCGAGCTTGAAATCAGAAATGTAAAGACCGAAAACATGCCCTTGATCTATCTAAAAGTGATGATGCTGTGGAAGGGCGAGTTGTCGAGAAAACATATTCCTTCTAAAGAAAACATTTTGCACGGTTGAAGAAACTGGAAGGGAATCTCAGTGTTATTCAGATGCAACGTTTTAACTGCAGGCCGGTGAAATGTGGACAAAAGACGCCGTGGGTTTCTTCTTACTCCGAGTTCGGTGTGCCGAATATGTCAACATCGTAAAAGAAACAACACAGGTTCGAGGTATACGTCGTGGAGAAAACAATTCACTCAGAGCTCCAGACAGCTTCGAATAAGCCTGCTTTATGAGTACTGGCAACGAGGACGTATTCGACCGGATAAGGCATTATAGCAGGCCAAGGTTACGGCAACAGAAAGCATCACACGTAATTACCGTACATGACAGGAAACAGGCGTCCAGCGCCCCGCATATGAACTTTCACTGGTGCTGGATAAAACTCCAGGTACTTGACCGCTCGAAGCGAACACTACAGCTTCAAGCCTCCAAAGAAGATCAGATTGAAAAGGCATCTTTGGTCGCGCTGAAGATCCATGGCAGGAAGTTGCTCACCTTGGTATACACTCCAGGGTACTGTCCACAGCCAACTCCCCACGACACAACACCTGCCAGTCGATAGGCTCCTCCTACTCTACAGACCAGCGGGCTTCCTCCGTCACCCTGAAAAGTAATTGGTTGATATTAGATCGGATGAAATCTCATAATTTCAAGAGGGTTCGTACAGCGCAAGCGTCTTTCCCAGCTTGACCGGCGCAAAGCATGCTATCGTGCAGGTTGAACACAGGTCCGACTACAGGAGCATTTCTTAGCATAGCTTGGCATTGGGGACCAGGGATGACAGGGACATCCACTTCTTTCAGAACATTCGAGAAGTGACCGGCTAAAGCAACGAGAAAAAGTTTACGGTCGGGTTAGCTGGAATAAAGCACCCGGAAGTGGAAGCTTACCTGGGCTGTTTTTGCCCCACCCCGTGACGGTACACATGGCACCGCTGACATCGTTGGTGCTGGGCAAGCAGACCGGTTTGATGTAAGTGTTGAGCTTGACGGCTCCATCGAGAATCAAGAGAGCGATGTCGTTGCGCAAGGTGCCACTGTGGTAATCGGCATGAATGATCACTTTCTTCACGTGGATATCTTGGTACGCTGGTTCTGTCGTCTCACTGCAAATACACTCAGTTGTATATCACTTTGGTCATGCAGCCCGTCATCGTGGCTCCATCATGCCCATCATAAATTGTGAATCCAAAAGCTCACCTGACGTCGTACTCTCCCAACCGAACGATCAAGTCCTCGTTCTTGACTCTGGAAACCACCGTATATCATTGTCTGATACGATAAACGCAGAAACCGAATATCAAAAACGGTTCAACGGCACTTACTTTGCAACACAATGGGCGGCAGTCAGGACAATTCGTTCTTCAATCAGGGCTGCTCCACAAACATAGCTCAGATCTGTCTTCAAAATGGCGGCCTACGGCACAGACATAATATCCAATCGATCCTTTTCAACTTTCTAAGACTATTATGGCAATCCGAAAACTAAAATCAGACTTACCATCCAGGGGTATTCGCCGAACTCCGTTTCACCTCGGGGATTATCAATGTCAAAAGTTCTGGCTAGAGGATTACCCCCTTTTATTCCGCAGCTTCCAGAAAATAGTCCGCCCGCACCGGGTTGCGGACCTGGCACCGGAATGGCAACAGCGCCACTTCCCGGAAATGGCCTAGGTGGCGCCACGTTTGGGTTGGAAGGACCAGTTGGATACGGCGGGTATGGTTGAACAGGCTGCACTACTGGACGACCAGGTTGAACGATCGGTGCAGGTACGGCTCCTCGGTTGTTACAACACAAGACTTGACCAGGTGGACAAAAGTCTCGTCGATTGTTTCCAGATCGAGCAAAAGCCGAAACGTCACGGCAGTTAGCGAAGGCTTGACAAGCGCAGTCGCTGGGCGGAGGACGGTTGACGAGACCGGAACCCAGTTGAGACGGCGGAAGTCCACCGGCGATATTGACAAAGTTGTTGTCGTTGTTGATCTGGTCGAACTTGTTGTTGCTGCTTTGGATCGACAGGAAGTTGGTTTCGAGACTGGTAGCGGATGACGGCGGTACTGGACCGAAAGGGCCGAAAGCCGAACGACCGCGAGGTTTGTCGGACCCGTCGGCGTCTTTTATGCTCGGCGAGCCCGAACGCGGAGATTGGATGGCTTTGAGGGATGCGTTGTTGGACGGGGAGATTGTGGTGGAGGATAATCCGAAAGACGATGGTCCGAAGCTAAATTCCGTGTCCGGGTCTGAATCCGAGTTTGGGTCTTCGATCGCATGGGCAGATGCGAGAAAGAAGATGGCGTACGCCAGGAGAAAGAATTTGGGGAACATTTTTAGCCAGCTGAACGTTCCGAAAGTTGCAAGTAAGTAGAGCGCACTTTGGAATTCAGATGCAAAGTATCGAACAAGCGATGAGGGATGGTTTCAGAAACGAAATTCTCGGCTTTATGTACTCGCAAAATCTACAATATTGACTCTTTTGAGCTGACATGTGTCATGTCTGTTTGTTCCGCATGCGCAGTGGTTTTTTTTGACATTGATGACGTCAAATATGTATGTTGCTGATTGTGTAATAAAAGGTAGCGGAAGAATATTAGTCAACGATTAGAGTGGATTTCTGTGATCCTCTACAATCAGGAAGTCCGTCTTGGCATCTTACGGAGCTTCATCATTGTAGCTGGAAAGCTTAACGAGGTGTTTGAGTTGTAAAATGAGACAAGCGAGACAAGTCAAGTGCACGGTATCACGTAAGACCCGCCGCCGGCGAGTGTTAACATTGGTGTGGGAGCCGCTTTATTACACTTTCACTTCACAGCGAATCATTCGTGGGAATATTAATGGGGATCTTAGCTTTGCCAATAGTACTAAATACTGGATGGGCATATCCAAGTCGAAACTGGGTCTAATCAAAGAACGCTAAAAGACAGATGAGAATCTGGTCAAGAGTACTGATGGCGGCACATGGATAAGAAAAACATGAAATTCATTAACGTTAACGGGCATGACATTCAGTTAGCTAAGTTGCTTGAGTGGTGCTTTCCCCTGGTGGGGAATGAATGGGAATGCTTGTGACTGCTGACGACAAAGGGTGCAATGGACTGACGAGCGCATAATCCGCTTCGGATGACATGGAGAACCCCTTGTTGGAACAGGTCGCTGCTCATCAAGTAAAATACCTTCGATCAGAAAACAGAGAGGGAGATGTTAACATGGTTCTGCGGAGCTTTCTTGAGAATAAGGATCAGAATAGGTTTATCCCTAATGAAATTCTCCGCGGAAATGATGAATTTGGGTAATTGGTTTGGTACTCACGGGGTTCATGGTGGCAAAGCTCAAAGTCATCCACCGGAACAACGCACCAATAAGCGAACTGGTACTCAGAATTTCCGGGAAGAATGTCACCATAAGGGCAAATGGATAGATGGCCAAACAGTGCCACAAAAAGGATAGGAACAGGCCCCGGGTAATCCCTAGTCGATGCTGCAGCGAGTGTAGCTTCCCTTTGTTATTACCGGCGTTTTGTTTTTCCCGGCGTAACAACAACCAAGAGCGGAGCAGTAGGATAACGTATGCATCACATGTCACACTGGTCGGTAGGTAAATGGACATGGTAATATAAACCAGCATGGTTTTTCCGTTCGAGACAACAGGAACCAAGAAACAACCTCCCGTGGCGGGACTACGAACCATTTGCACCTGGTAGGCCGCCGCAGGAAATGCGGATAAGGTGAAGGCGATGAGCCGGGGTAGAAGAATCATGGCCGCAATGGATTTCCTGGTGAAGAGCCGGCGGTATGTCAAGGGAAAAAGCGTGGCGCAAAGACGCTGGACCGCGGTAAGGGCCATGGCGTACAGGCTAGCCGGATGGATGGTGTAGTTGATTAGAGAGTAACCTAACCGGCAGAACATGGGCGGAAGGGCGTGGCGCGGTCCCAGGAGCAGAATGATGGAGGATATGGGGCCGACGATGGCGGAGAGTAGGATGTCGATGACCACGCATTGGATCAGCAGAGCAACGCCTTTGGAACGACGTAGAGGTTGGTAGGTGACGATGGCGGCTAGCATTAGGAGGTTGGCGGGCACACCGATGGCGTTGGTTACCAGAACCGTGACCATAAGCGAATAGGTACTTTGGCTGACTCCTTGAAAAGTCGTGTTGCTCGAAACGTTCAGGTTTGTACTGCTGTGGAACAGGAATGTTCCGTTCCGGTTCGGATTTTGGACAGGATGACCATCGGTGATGGTTAGTGTTGAGTTGAGATCCATCTCGAGACGAGTTTCTTGTAAAATGCGCATCGGAAAGCTGGGATAGTTAACTTGGCAGGGACTCTTGTAGGTGTGCACCTTGAAACCTTAAGCTCCAGACTTAACCATAATTAATGACGACTTAACAATTCCAATGACGTCTCCCAAGCTCCGCGAGGACTGCACCAGAGTAAGAAACCAAAGTAGCTAAAGCGTTGACGGGTGCTACACTCTTGAAATTTTAATTTTCATTGCATGACGCAGGCGTATACAGGTGACCTTGCGCAGTCCCAGGCAGTCTTGTATCAGATCAAATCTGCGACGACGGATTACTGAGCTAGTAAGAACCACAAGGGGCTGGAAAAACCCTTGTTACCACTAAGCTTGACGTAGGTGTTTACCGTATCCAGACGCGCGAACCGTCACAACAAGGACCACTTAAACAAAGCGAAGGTCGACAGCACAGCTTTCTGGAACCTTTCAGTGATCAAATCATATGGGAAATGGCTCAATGCTTTTTAATGCATCCACAGCTAGACGCACCACTGTCGGAAATACTGATCGTTTATTAATGGCAAGGTAATGGGAAATGATTCGGGGCCGCGCGGTAGGTCGACCGGGTAGAAGAATATTGTTTTGACGGACTGTTTGCGGTAATTGTATTGAGAAAAATGGGTAGATCTCGTGCCATGCTTTCAACAAGAGAATTTTTCCCCTTTATGCGTTGTCATTCAGACGTTTGGATACAAACGCCACCGCGCTCTGCAAAAAAAATCCTCGGTCAATCGTACTACAATTCCCGGTAGGATAAATATATCGGCCATCGTTTAGTGATCGGGCTAATTGAGGCCCATGCATGGGACGTGATACCATTGATAATCGGTACCGGCAAAGTTCCCTTAGGCTCAACTTACCGTCAAGAACTGGCGCCACAGGTCGGCAGTGTTCTCTCTCCGAGACTGGAGCTGACCTGCCGGTGTCGTCGCCGATGCATTGGCCATTCTGCTCCCTACATACACAAGTAGATTGTAAGAAGTATCGCGAAATCAGAACCGTGCCTGTCTCATGAGGCAACTTACTGAGAACATCCGAAACAAGTTGCTCGGTTATTGTCTGCAAAAGTAATTCACTGTATTTGCAGAAGCGAAGTTTGCGAATATTGACATCGATCAATAACTTTACGCTTTGTCGGGGTCGATTTCGATCTTCCAGAATTGCATTCAGAGCCAGAGCCAACACCTGTAAAAAAACATCGGGCTGAGTTTCCAGACAAAGCTATCCGACATCAGTCGTTGCTCTCCTCTTTACTTACCGCATCGGATTCCGAGATCGGCTGAAACTGAGCACTTCCCGGTCCATTCACCAGTCCGTTTGGAACGATCGGAAACTGTTGTGCCAGCGGAGTCGACAGTCCATCTCCGGAAGTCAGTCCGGCCAGTGCGGTCCCGAGTCCCCGAATGTCCACTTGGTTTCCACGTGTCTGATATCCGCCACTACCATACTGTCCAGCCCCATAACCTCCATCGACTATTCCACGCTGAGGGAACGGTGGTTGGTACCCACCGTTGGCTGGTGGGAATAATGGTCCGGATGACGGCAGACGGCCATAGTTATCTGGCCGAGAAAGTATACTTGACTGATCGTAATCTGTCCCCTTGTTGTAATAACTCCCTCCATACCCGTTATAGGCTAATGCCACGCCGCCATGGTTGTCGGAGTATGGAGTGCCGGAAGCCAGGCCGACGCCCACACCTTTGTTGTAGGAGTCGGTACCGTACTTTTGACCGCTGCTGTAGTCACTGTTACCGTAATCACTGTTGGAACTATACTGATTGTTCGGGTGTGACGAGCTTGAGTAATCTGGTGTAATAAGAGGAAACGTTCCTCCTCCTTGATATGGTTTGGCTGTTGTAAATCCTAACCCTGGACCTACTCCATTGCCGACTCCGAACGGGGGCCGAAACAGCCCAAGTGGCGGCTGACCGGCACCTGGACGGAAACTACCAGGAAATCCATTATTAAATCCGCCTGGAAATGGTCCACCAAAGCCTGACCCGATTCCAGGGCCGATACTGCCAAGCCCGAACGACCCACTGTTTATTCCAGCATTCAGTCCGATATTCAGCGGTGGGTTGTAAGCACCCGAGCCGAATTGAACAGGTGGTGGGATTGGAGGAAATGGTATCGGTGGCGGCTGACCATGGTTATCGTAGGTGTACTCATCAGTGTTCCCAACGAACGTACTGGCCAAACCCGGAAGCACCGCAGGTGTGTACTTTCCGCCATTCCCAATGATGTTCTTGTAGTCGTTTTGACACTTATAATGATTACAATTCGCATTGGTCAAGACAGCGCCAGGTGCTGGAATGAAAGTTATGGTGGACGGAGGTGTATTGGTATACAGTGGTGTCACTGACGTGTAGCTGGGTCTCACAGGAATCGGGTTGTAGACATTTCCAACGTTGTAACTGAGCTGGTTACTGTAACTGCTACCTGGATACGAAGGATAGGCCGGGTTGGGACCGGTCACGATTAGCTCCGGATCGATGTGAGGTTTCCGGTAGTCGGTATCCGAAGTGGCGGTACCGTAAGAACCTCCGGTGACTTTGTTCTGGTAGCCATAACCGACAGCCGGGCTGACATAGCTATTCGTACCATAAATGACGGAAGGAGTGGTGTAGGGACTTGCGGTTACCTTGCTCTGGTACGCGTAAGTGTCGCCAGAACTACCATAACTGGAGGTGTCAGGTCCAACTGCGTAGGCGCTGACATTCGGGTAAGGAAGCGCCGGTGGAGCAGTAGGAATGTAATAGGTTTGAGGGGTGAGAACAACACTGGGTGGCGTTACTATGTACGGTTTATCGGAGTACGGTGCTGGTGGCACGTTGGTCACTTGGTATCCAGTTGCTTGCAGTGAACCCGGTGGAGGGATATTGGACAGGACGTCGAGCAAACCATACAGGTTTGTGGCTCCGGTAACCTGGGTTGCTAGATCGTTATTGGAGGGGACGGAGAAGCCCACAACTTGAGTGACTTTGTAATCGAAGAAAGCGAGAAGCAGCACAACAATAAGGAAGGATATCGAAAGCGACATGATGACCACCAACGCATATTTCATATTGAGTAGCCTAATGTGATAGCTGTGTCTTCGCATCGATCCGCTGTGAGATAATAAGTGATGAAATATGGACCGGTTAGATCAGTTTTTGTAGCAAGAGAGTGCATTGAAAGGGAGTTTTTCCTTGTAGGGTAGGTCGATGCCGCAATGAAGCGAAGAAAATGTGGTTGATCTAACCGTTTCTTAGCCCATTTCGACTTTATACACTCGTACTATCACAAACATCACGTCAAGTACAGTACGAAATTTCAGATCGCCTGTTGGAATGGGAATACAAAATTTCGAAATCAAAAGTACAAAAGTAGAAAAATACAGTATGTTTCTTTGAGCTTGAAAGCCAAAAGAGCCACACTAGTTTTGTGACGGATCACCGAATTGCATCAACAAGGTGAGAGACGACCCATGCCGGACAGAGGTCGTAAGCTTGTTGATTAAAATTTAGTGTGTCCGTCATGATCAAGGTATTCACCGGCGTCGATCAGCAGACCACACGTCTATGCGAAAGCATCCAACAGGAGCTGGAAAAAGAAGATTGAGTAAGACACAAAATGCAGTCAAGTTCCAGAGGCTGTTTCGGATGGACATACCAGGCTGGTGACAAATTCGTTGGCAAAACCACCTCCGAAGCCACCAAAACCGCCGTAAACGGGATACGGGACAGGATAGTATCCTCCACCATAACCTCCATAACCGTGGCTTCTTCCGTAACCATACTGAGGATATCCGTAACCACCTCCGTATCCTCCTCCTCCATATCCTCCTCCTCCATATCCTCCACCGTATCCACCACCGTAACCTCCGTCGTAATAATCGCCACCGCGTTTCACTCGGTTCTTCGAGACGGGACCAGCGTATGCCAGGCTGGCAACCGCGAAGACCACAGACAGGGATAGAAGAAGGAATGAGTGAGCCATGGTACCGAAGATGAAGCGAGAAGATGAAATTGTCCAACTGAGTAATTAGACGACACAAAGCACGAGCTCGTTTGCGTTTTATACTGGATACATTCGAGTGCATTGTTAAATTGGTCTTTTGTCTTTGATGCAACAATTAACTGCGTAATGTGGTTTCCTAATCACGAGCACTGTATGCAGTGGGCGTAGGTGAAAGCAAGACTTATGATAAGACGCCAGGAAAAACGAGGTCCCGGTCGGCAAAGCGACGAGGCGTGAAAACGTAAGCGTGCCGTTACGATTTTACTGCGAAGAGCCCCACAGAGACAGCATTCCGGACTTGACAAGACATAAATCATTTCCTTCTTTCATAATTTCAAAACCTCCCCGTTATTCATGGCGTTGTTTCTCTAACATTCGATCTTGAACCAGATTTCCGGAACATCTGAGGTCTGAAGGTAGTGCTACAGAATATGATGCTAGCAGTAGCAGCTCCGAGGCCGCGAATACGTCATCGCTGAAACTCCTGACGTCACGCAGCTCCAATGTAGTGCATCATCGAGCTCACCACGTGGTTCCCGTTATCTCTCCGTTACGGCACGTGACTTTTCTTCATTCCCGAAAACGGATTTTCGAAGATTTTTCATCGATTATTCCTCTGATTATTCCTTCGTTCCATTTCCTGATGACTGTTCTTTGTTGAGGACTCTTCGTATCCCCATGATGCTCCTCCAACAATGTCGTAGTACTCCCACTGCTCCTCATTTGTGTGTCGGACATCGAGCCTCAAAGTCGACTGGCTTTAGATTTGGCCAAAACTTCAGCCAGGAATCAGAGTGACGAGTCGCTTTTTGAGACAACACGCTTTCGGTTGACTGTCATGCCATGCCTTCGTGCTCATCCATCTTCTGGATCTCCTGGTTTCCGCGGTCGAAAACGATTTTCTCCTTTGTACTTCTCATCATGTGTCTACTGATCGGTAATGCCCTGCAAGCCGTTGCGTCAGAACATCCAGATCTACCACCACATCGAAAAGGTAAGAATTATTTCGTTCGGATGGATTAATTGAGGGCGTCGAGGAGGCTATAAAAATCAGGCCAGTCCGAGCTGGCGTTACCATACTCCGAACCTTTGCTTTCTATTCTACAGTACCATTCTTATGACTTTCGCAGAGTTGATATTTTCCGGAAAGGATTCAGCTCCGAAAGCGTCTCCCGATGTTACAGTCGAGTCTCTCCCTCGTCCTCATCTGATGCAAAACGTAGGGAAGCAGCCTTCGGGTGATCGAATGCCGTTCTCCGCCACTCGTCAAGTCGACATGGCCCTTCCAGACGGTACCTACATGCCTTTCTGTTCCGACTCTTCCGTCAGTTGTCAGGACCTTTCTGCTCACTGTCTTCACTGTGATATGCTACGCGTTCTTGGAAACCCTGATTGCATTTACGGAGAACCCGCAAACTACACGTGTCGGGTCAAATCTAGCGTTCAATGTCAGGTAAATATTTGCCCAAATTTTCCGACAGCAAAATTGTTTGTGTTTTCTGAAGACATTATTTCTCTCTTTCGTTTCAGGGACCAACCACGTTCACATTCGTGGCGCCATGTCGTTACTGTTACCAAACCGAGCCGTACGAACATTCCTGTGTCTTCTCCCCATGTCGACAAGGACAGTATTCTTACAACCAAAGACAAAGGGCCAATTGCACGACGAATCATGAAGTGATCTGTTTAGGTGAGAATCTTATGAAGTCCTTGCTTTCTGTAAACTGAAGGCTCTGAAACATCCTTTTCACCGCCGAAATTTTCGCTCTTGACCCTTTGGAGAACAGTCTCAACGAGCTTGTTTACCGAGCTCCCAAAATGGTTCTTTTTCTGAGTAACAACTAGAGCGATGATTTCTTTGTTCTGCAGGAAACCGTCGTTTCTACAAGAGTGAAGTATGCGCTTTTACGTCCGGATATCGTTGGTCAGTAGCGATGTTTCTGAGTGTAACAGTTGGTGGTTTCGGTGCTGACCGATTCTACTTGGGTCACTGGCGCGAAGGTATCGGCAAGTTATTCAGCTTTGGTGGTTTGGGCATCTGGACGCTGGTCGACATTGTCCTGATCGCCATCGGCTACTTGCGTCCCGAGGACGGTTCCTTGTACGTTGACTTTTAGTATTTTACTCTGTTAGATTCATTTCAGCGTCTGTGATAAAAGGCACTTTCTCTGATACGTAATCTAGATTTTATTTCTCTTATTATAAACTTCTTGTTCTCTCTTGTCGAAATGCATTCTATCCACTTTTGTACTTCAGTGGTGTTGAGCAAAAACGACGCATCAAAGAATTAAGACAAGGCGATACTGAAAAGGATAAGATTCTAAAACCAGCCGACTTTTTCTTCGGCAGTCGATAAAAACCATATGCGGCAAGAGCGTTAAACTTCTTCCAGGCTCGTCCAACAAAAACAAATCGACCACAACTACTTCCTTCGAGATGCTGCTGTGAATTACAACGTGGTGTCGATCTTCTTCGGCACTTCCCACGTAAATTCCGGGCGACCGAAATGGCCGTACGAAGCAGTCCGCTGGAATATCGGGTCCTTCAGCTTCAAATCTCTTTAACAAGAGAAAAACCAGGCTAGAGTTTGACCTGCTGCAAGGTTGCAGCTTAAACAACGAAAAATAATCTATATAGAAGTTTTACGATTCGGAGATTATTTTCTCAAGTGGCGCACGGTTCTGGTCAATAACAAGAAATTAGTGCGCTACTCGAGAAAAGAATCGACTCCATCGTTTTCCTAGTGGTGCAGTCCTACAGTCTGTAATACTGTACCGTGCGCTACCTAGGGCAACAAACAGGCTCGATACGATTTTTATTCAAGTGGAGCACGCTTCCATCCAGCAACAATGAGCAGGTGCGCCACTTGGGATAAAAATCGTGTACGTGTCTTTTTTCGACCTCCCAATAGTTCTCCTCACGACGAGCTGTTTATGTCGCAAACGGTTGATTTAAAATTTGAGTTTGCTTGATCAACGGAAATTAGTCGTTAGTGAGGCAAAATTGCGTTTTTCGAAAGTCTCGGAAACGGGAGTGGAAATGCGCGAGTTTTGCGGGGTAGGTTTGCAGGCAAACTTTGCCTCCTGACTAGGCTGAAATGCATGGTTTTCTCTCTGGCTAGTCTCTGTCTGTCGATATCCCCGACACTAATAGGTATCAAGAAGCCCATACGTGAAACGGTATCTCGCAACGTGAAGCACTGTGCAGACAGAGATCAGCTGAGAAATGAAAATTTGAAATTTTGAGTCAAGTGTGCAGAGAATAATCCGTTTTCGCTTTCAAGATAAGCTACTCGAGGGCTGCTTATATTGGAAGCGACACTTCGTAATCCACTTTCAAAATCAACACAATCAACGGAGTTTTACGGCCTGTCGTGAGGAGGACTAATTATCCATTTATTTTCCAGAAAAATTCTGAAATATTTCTGAATGTTGAATTTTAGCGCGGAGCTTCTGCACTTACTGCATTATGACGCCTGGGCGAAGGTCGAAGTTCCTTTGCACCATGCGGAGTAACTGCTTCTCGGAATACTTGGAGGTACCAAAGTGGAACACGGCTACGGAGAGGGGGTGAGCAATACCAATGGCGTAGGATATCTGCACCAAAACGCGACGAGCCAAGCCAGCCTTGACCAAGGATTTGGCTACCCACCGTGCAGCGTACGCTGCCGAACGATCGACTTTGGTCGCGTCTTTCCCGGAGAAGGCACCACCACCGTGAGCACCCCAACCACCGTACGTGTCGACGATGATTTTTCTCCCCGTCAAACCAGCGTCACACTGAAGCACAAAAACCATAAAGAAATTCACCGAGAATATTCAAACTGAATCTCGGCAAACAAACTCCGCACAAACGGTTTTTCTGAAGTGGCGCACGGCCTTCGCCATCAATATCGAGAACATGCGCCACTTGGGGAAAACCTGGACAAAATTGTTTTCCTAAAGTGGCGCACGTTGTCGAAGTTATTGACTGAGAGCGTGCGCCACCTGGGAAGCCCAGATTTTTGCCGATTCCCAATCGCTTTGTTGTGGCGAAATGGCATTTAAACTTACGAAAGGACCGCCCATGGTAAAGGTTCCGCTCGGGTTGATGTGGTAGATAGTCTCTTCTGTCAAATACTGCGCAGGAATGACAACTTTAATTATGTTTTCCAAGACAGCTTTCTTCAAGTCCTCCAGCGAGATTTTGGGACTGTGTTGTCCAGAGAAGACAACGGTATGAACCCGTCGAGGAATACAGGCGCCATTTTCCAGATGGTACTCCGCAGTCACCTACGAGAAAAATAAGTTAATTTCCAGTCTGACGAATCAGACGTTCTATTTTGTTATACTTGAGATTTGCAGTCAGGTCTGGCCCAAGGGAAGGTCCCGTTCTTCATCAGCTCTCCCCATTTCTCCGCCATGCGATGGGACAGGTGCAGCGTCAACGGCATGCATTCTTCGGTTTCATCGGTGGCATAACCGAACATCAGACCTTGGTCGCCGGCTCCAATGTCCGTTTCTTCTCTGCCCTGGTGAACGCCAGCGCTGATTTCCGGTGCTTGTTGCTCGAGTGCAACCAGCACATTGCAGGTCGTTCCATCGAAACCTAAAAGCCACTGGTGTCAAACTAAATCTCCGGCGGAATATCAACAGATTCGAATCAAATTTCCGGCTTTGATACTGCCCAAGCCGGTAGTCGATATAATTAACAAGCAACCGAACTCTGAGACGGGTAAGTTCGCGGAAAGCGGCTTAGGAAGGTTTGATCTTGTCAGCGTTCGATGTCCTCCGTATTTTCTTCGCTCGCAAAAATCAGGCCAACCGCAAACGGTGCGAATGCATCCGATTTATATGGGAAAGCGAACGTAACGTAGGTACCTTTGTCAGAGTGATCGTAGCCGATTCCTCGGACGGTATCGCGGACGACTTTCTGGTAGTCAACGACAGCTTTCGACGTTATCTCTCCGCACACTAAAATCATGCCCGTCTTCGACACCGTCTCTGAAACAAAAAGCTATTATATAATCCATCCATCTTCACATTAGATTGCCGAGTTCGGAAGTGAACGTACCACAGGCAACTTTCGCGTTGGGGTCTTGCTTCAAATGTGCGTCGAGGATAGCATCGCTGATTTGATCGCACAACTTATCTGTCAAACACACACGAATACAGCGGTGACAGTTACTTCCGGTCTTCCTTCTTCACCGCTTCCTCTAGCTCAAGGCCATCTGAAAACATTCGTCGCGAGCCGGGGAGAACAAACTAGAGTGAGTAATCATTAGTGCTACGCGTGCGCTGTGAAAATACTGCTCTGGATGTTACGTAATTCAAATTCACGTGATGGCGCACCAGTGCAACGTATCCACTCAATCAAGCCAAATCAATCACTCCACCAAGAAAATGGATTTTACTGAACATTACACACGGTAAGCCGTACGCTCAAACGCACCAAAATTTGGCTAATTTGTCCATCACGTCGCATCGTTCTGGCTCACGTTCTAAGGTTTTCCGATAACTATTTTAACAACCATAGTAGAATACCTGGGTGGCCTTCTCCCACGCTTTCCGAGGTGAACAGAAACGTGTCGATGTCATGCTTGTCGCCAGTCGAGCCTTCGTGGATACCAGCGCAGGCCATCTTCTGCCGTCAATGATGGTGATCCGGGAGGGAAACGATATTTTAGAGCGGCTTCCTACCGTTGCCGAAAGAAAGCTTTCCCTCAGTGTACCAGAGTAGAGCTCCAGAAAGTGTCGAGTGGTTCTAAAAGAAATGTAGAGGAAAACTTATTTTGGTGAATGGTGGGATTCGAAACAGTTAGTGGAAAATCAAGCTTTTCTGTGGTTTGTCAGCGCAGGCCGAAGGCGGTCCCTCTGGCGTATACTCTGTGTGATGTTACAGATGACATGCCAACCGTATATTGAGCTGACCTAACATGATATAACATAACGTAACGTCTTTTCGGCCACTTCGATCAGCTCGTTCAGTTGTCCACTAGGTACAGCAATTCGCCGTACCCAATTAACCTATAGAGCGTGAATTTCAACCTCTACCCCGCGGGCCCCGCCCGACTTACAAGACTCGATTTCTCGCCATCCTTCAGCGCACGTCAACGGCTCTCACATCCCAGCGCACTCCAAAAAGGATTTAGTTACTTTCAAATCAGTGCGTGCTAGGCTGTGGCCTAAGGTTGCCCGTTCCCTTTTCGGTTCCATTCCTGATTTCGCTTGGAAAATAAGAATTCCGCTTCGTTCCGGCTGAGCTCCATTTGGATCGCTGGAACTCCTAATCGGAATACAAGGATCTGGCCGGAATTCTGCTTATCAAAATCTGGTTTTGCCCAGCAAAATTCCCGTTTTTTGCGCCAATCGGTCGAGCTAAAGGATAGCCAGAAACCAAGTTTCTGAATCGGGACGGGTCTCCGGGGTAAGGGTAGAAATTCACGCTCCATAGCTTAATTGGGTACGGCGAATCACTGACTAGGTCCAAACGTCACTCCGGAATCCGGATCGGCGGATTCATTCGTCAAGTTCCTGGAGTTGTTCCTATCGTGTTTCGCAGGTGATTCCCAGGCTCACCAGTACCCCGTCTTTGGAACGATCATCGCTGAAACGACATTGTTTAACTTAGATCGATGGATGAGGCTAAGGGAAACGGTATACCGCTCGGTGCTCGCGAAGCCAACGCAGGAGAAGTGACTGGCGATGGGAGAACAGACCGGCAGCCTTGAGTATGAAACACCGCTACAGAGTCAGTTAAGCTCTAGCTGGGAAGGTTGGTTGCCCGAACGGTTAGAAAGGTATCAGGTTTACGGAAGTCGGGAAGCTACTCTGATTCTGGCCGACCGTGAGTTACGGCAAACCATCAAGCGCGGGCCGGCCGTAGACTTGTCTCCCCGCGGGAGACCAAAAATAACTTTGAAACCATCTGCAAGCGCTTCCTACTGCCTGTTTTTGCCCCGAATGACTGTTGAGGTCTCATTGGCGAAAATATCACGCTTTAACTACGCGGAGTTCTTTGCTTTGCCAAGAACCAGTTTATTGCGCATGCTGCCGTACACGGAATGGTGGGTCTCGCACCAAAACTCGACCTACTTGTGAAAGTCTCCCCTATTGACGCATTGCCCGGTTGGCTTTCCCATGGTATCAGGTTCCCTGATGGACTAGCGGATTCATTGTGCCGTGTTCTTTTATCATCATTCAATCAGTTGAGATACGCAGATGGGGTTCACTAACCAGTCGGGTACCGCGAGAGGACCGGAAGTGCCGCCCCTGCCACTCCTGAACTGAAATCAGAGAACACATCATGACGAGCCGCCCTTAGTTTCATGGCCCTCGTTGAGACCTTATAGGCGACCTCTGTGGGCTACGGTTCTCGAAGTGTATAGACTTGGTTCCCTGTCTAATGCGCTGCTTAACTGCTTCGCACATGCCTGCTCGTCTGCTATTCGCAAAGTTCTTGCATAGAGTTCTGAGTCATCCTGTTCTCTCGAGACCACCCCCGAGAACTGTCCACCAAAGTCCCACACTGGCGACCAGTTGCGCATGACACGCCTGCAAGGCTCCGAGAGCGTTTCTGTTGCACTCACGGCATTGTGATAAGTGGACAGATGACCCAACTCAACATACTGTATGCGATTTTCGGTTCATGAATTTTGCCCTTTGACATGTTTGGAGGAATGAATGGAAGCTATGGTTCCTACCAAATGACAGGGCTGGGTGCGGGATTCCCCGTGAGCACCCCGATGCGTTCCCCGTTTGGTTATGCCTTAGGTCTGCGACGGGTACATCCCTGCTGGGAACTCTCAGTCAACCAAGATTCACGGCCGACGAATGGCTGATCTTACAAGGGATGCCGGCGACCCACCCAGCCATTACAGCGACCCATCAAGCTGTTCCAATCCCTAACTTAAGCGCTCCAGCCATCGAGCCGACCTATCCCCAAGTTCCTCACACCAAGGCGGCAACAACGAATGCTGCCAGTGCTGGCCGACTAGAGGTGAAGATCGACCTCGGGTTGATCGGCCCACCGCGCAAGCCATTGGGTCGCCGTCGGCTTGGCAATCATCCGCCTCAGCAACGTATCTCCAACAGATACCGAGGTCGAAGCCGCGGTGGTACTACTGGCCGCTCTGACGGAAGAGACGGTGGTCGTGAGGGTGGTCATGGCCCTGAACGGGACAGTGAACATAGCGATCGCGGACAACGAGGAAACATCCCCTGGAACTGTGGAGAAGGATGGCCTTCGAGTGGTCGTCAGATCATCGACCCGTGCCAGGACAGCGGATTAAGCCTCCGTAAGTACTGGTACCTGCTCAAAACATCGTTCGACAACAATACCGACCATGAATGTCGCATGACCAAAATGTCAACAAACTTTGATGCCAAACAGCCATGTGGATAAGTGCTGTCAAAGCCAAGTATCAGCTGGCGCTAGCTGATACTTGGCTTCGGTGTTGTAAATACCGTTTGCTCGCATTCCCGAACGATATTCTGTGCAGAATGCGGATTAGTCATTTCCTCATATCCGTAACTTCGAATGAGATTTACTGGCCGTGAAAGCTCTTAACTACTCTACGGGAAACGGAAGTTTAGTCTTAAGATGCTCGAAGGTGTTGGTAAGAGCTGTTCATCGAGCGATATATCCAACCAGACGGTACCATACAGGTACACCGCATTCCGAACCTGTAACAAAAAACAATTGCTTTATTCAAACAAATAATTTTTTCTTCAAAACAAGACCACAATGACACAGGAGACGAAATCGAAATCAACAAGTTACGTGGACACGGTTCTCCTCTTCCTAAGATTCAAAACGTAAAATATTTCTTCGAGTCCTTTAGTCTCCTTCGCAGCAACCCATAACACAAAAAGCATTACCTCGCTATATATATTGGTACCTCGCTATATATAGCGATATATTGGTCAGTTAGTATCATAGTTGGTTAGTCATTGGGCAGAACGATATTCTGGGAAGTTCCTATCGTGGTTACTTGATGTTTAAAGTTCGCCAAAGTGTCGGTTGATATTTTGTCCAAACGACGGTCCGGTATAGTACCATTGGTACTACCAGGTTCGGAGGGCGAGCCCAAGTCAACGAAGAGGACCATCGTGACGGACAGTGAAGAACGAACCACGATCAGTACAATACTTGGTCGTCGACAAATATCTAAAACTAATGGATTCATCATCGACCAAATATTGTGGAAAGTGCTCGAATGCTCCTGACTAATCGTCTGGTGTTAGTGTGTCTGCGCCAGTCTTGCTTCTTGCTACTCTTAATTACAAACTTGTTCGGCGCGTTTTATCAGGTGCCGGGACGTTCCGTTTGTACCGACCGCCGAACCGGAAGTTCAAGCGCCCTTTGGCGGAGCTTCGGCGATGCGTTCTATTAATAGCTTGGGCGTGGCCACTTTGGAATTCGGCGCCGAGGCTCCCAGCATTCTGCAAACAATGCTCTTCCAAAATTCGTCTCCTCGAGCTGATGATTTGT
Source organism: Ramazzottius varieornatus (assembly GCA_001949185.1). Classification (NCBI taxonomy): domain Eukaryota; kingdom Metazoa; phylum Tardigrada; class Eutardigrada; order Parachela; family Ramazzottiidae; genus Ramazzottius; species Ramazzottius varieornatus. The sequence continues at coordinate 605,013 of BDGG01000004.1, forward strand.
AGACATAAGTATTTTACGCCGCTTAGGCAGCTGAGGGCATTCTAGTCGGATGGAGCATAATGTCAAGTCCGGGATCGATTTGCCGATCCCGGAACACTGCCGCTGCCATCGGCATCTCCTGTGCTCCAGGAGATGACGGTAGCGGCGGCGGAAGAGAAGTCGGCGACGGTAACCGATATCAAGTTCCACCCTAAAAACGAAAGCTTTTAGAGCGACGACAATTTGGATGAAATTACAAACTGACGCTCACGTTTTGGAGGAGTTCTTTGGCTGTCTGGCTATCCGACGGTCTGCCGGACGATGAGGTATTGAATATTCAAAGCTCACAATGTCATGTGGACGATGTGGTGACCAATTCATAGCGGTTCAACATTGCCATTTCACGCTTGTCGTTTTCAGAGTCTCTCCTGTGCGGATAGAGATGGTTGGCATATCCCTTTCTCGGCGGACTTAGCGGACTTGGCTAGCGCGGCTGAGTGCGGCACTCGGCGCATGACACGCACGTAGATGCTGCTGTTCAAGACGCACATACCTACAGAGCTCTTATCAATGGTTGAGCTGATTGAGACAGGTGCAAAACTCGAACGCCACAAGACTGCTAGATTGAAATTGGCCTGCACAGTGCGCATTTCAATGCGACAAGTGGGTCGAGCGTGCTACCCAATCAGCCTGAAGTCAGCCAAGAAAAGGGATATTCCAACCATCTCTATGTGTGGAAGTCCCTCCAATTGCAGATTTCAACTCGAAACCGCTGTGCTGCTGACGTTTCCTGAAGAAAAAGAAGTCAAAAAGATGTACGAGCACCTTCGCCGCAAGCCATATTGGACAGATCATCACTTTAAAGTACGAGATCTAGTCGGACAGAATTCGGTCCGGGTTCGTGTGAAGAGACTGCCCAGAACTAGGAGAATCTGATGTTATATATGTGACGTCATATCGATCCGCTATTCAGCTGATCAGTCCACGTTTATCAAAAATTTCACCCACCATCCGGGCAGTCTTTCCGAAATCACGCAGACCCAATTCTGTCCGACTAGATCGATACCTTGAGGTACTAGTCTTTTTGTCGGTTCCAGACAGCATCGTGTATTGTTCGTGGGAAAACATAGAAAGTTCCTGTCTGGATACGCGTACGATCTCATGGGAGACTTCATAATCGCTAACTCGGTCAAGAAGATAACTTACTGTACACGAACGACGGGATATAATGGGCCACTAAAAATTACGGGCGAAGCGGAAAAGACGGCAGATTTACAATTTGTATGGAAGTCAAAAACAGAAATCGGACAAATGACGTAATGTAGTAAGATTGAACCGTAGAATTGTCATGGACAGTGGCGATCAGCCGATCAGCTGTTTGCCTTTCGTTTCGAGACTGCGAATTGTTCATTTACTTTCTTCCAGCGACGCTCCTCGAAAAGAAAAGAGATGTTCCTGCAAAACAGAGATCTGTGTACGAGGTAGACTCCATAATTATGTCAGGGTGAAATTTACACCATAATTCGGTCAGGACAGTGGTGTGCGGGGGCAGCAGTGTCGCAAGCATTAGCGATCCGTGCTGAGCCTGATACCGTACTACGTTTATGTGCTGTTGGACGGGAAAACTCTGGGAGAATTTGAACTGCACTATTTCGATTTAATTCTACCTTTCTGATCCCTAAATTCTCTGATCACCTGAGCAAATCATCAGCAAAGTACAACATTTTTAAGTCTTCAAAAAGCGGAATGCGTCTCAAATATCGTACAACGGCGCATTCCGCCAAGATAAACTAAACTCGTGCTTTCTTGCTTGTCAGAGACTTCACATTTGATGCCTTGCGCTTCGATGCTGTGGGATTCTCATCTTTTTCTTTCGTGGCATTTTTCTTTTTCTTTTCAGCTGCAGCCTTTCGTTTTGCTTCAACAGCAGCTTTCTCTGCCTTCTTCTTCTCATCTTCTTTCTCCAACTCGGCAACAAATTCGGGACCGGTGATCAGCGCACCTGGCTCGGTATTCAGCTGCCTGTTTACCTGTCGTCGTTGCTTTTTCGGTGCTTCTCCAAACAAGTCCTTCTGCATCACATTGGCCAACACGGCCCCGGGGGTAATACCCTTCTGTTTAAGCTGAATGAACTCCTTGATATCTTCGAGGTCCTTTTCGGCGGAGATGTTGTACTGGTCTTTCAGTATATTAATTAAAGGACCGAAGTCCTGCTGTATTTCTCGGCGGATTCCGCGCTCGATTATTTGGGGATCGTGGTGAAGCTTCACCGTTTGTCGTATCACTTCCGGTGAAAACAGGAACAATCCCGTCTTGGCAAACCCAGACTGTAAACTCTGTCCAACATTGAACGCGTACCTTTCCGTGCATCCTTCGGTTCGGTACCAAAGTTTCACCACGTGCGACAGTAGATTGTCCTTCGT